>JAFJYI010000042.1:1200000-1800000 GCA_019022655.1 Acacia acuminata | reverse complement strand
CTATAAACACTCCTCAAATCCTTAACACATGATCCTCATAGTCAACTTCTATTTCAATCTCCTCCCTATCATACGGTTAGCCATCAGTTGTTATACATCTTTTGGACATATTTCATGTGTCTTCACTTGAATTAAAATTTGTTTAATTGGAGGGTTAAAACTACGCATAAACTCAAACACATAAATCTCAGTTAATTTGTGGGCAACATATATTTACCATTTTATCAAACCCAATTGCCTTCAGCTTCTCCATCCTATCTTGTCTCTCCTTCAAATTCTTGTAAGCTTCTATAAACTGTTTAGGAGCACATCATGTGTGGAAAGGAACACATACTTGTTCCCTTTAACTGGAACTCTTAATTTCTTAGCCCTTTGATGATATTTGTCTTTCTTCTTATCATCCAAATTATCCCAGCCTTCTTTCTGCAACAGACTCCCCTCTTGAAATGACTTGAACTTCACATCCTTGTCCTTGTAAAATTCTTATGTAAACAGTGTGTACCCAAAGACGTATGACCCCTTTGTCCAAATTTGCTTTCATGGGTAAAAACTAAAAAACTACCATGAGTCATTATCAGCACCAATAGTCAATAAGAACAATATAACCTTTAAATCTAAGGAAAAATTAAAGCAACCTCTATGCTGCTACAAAACAAACAATTAATAGAGAAAAAAACAAAGAAGAAATTCAATGATTATAGATAAAAAGAAAATAATATGGAGAACACTAATTATACATATAGCTGAAGGCATCATATTCATAAGGCACATACTAAAAGGGACCATCATTGAAAAATAAACATAAGAATTCACTTACAAGAGTGTCAATTCAGAGCACTATATTCGCACAAGGAAAAGCCCTGCAGGTGTAATATTTGGCAATTCTTGGAATATGACCATCTAACAATCATGAACAGAAATGTGACTTTCATTATTCAAAGTCAAAGGCATTGTTTAAAAAAAGGGGACGATGTCTACAAGCTTTTCCTACACCTGTGGTCTATTAAATTATGAAACATACTCTACCCACATCAAAATATATATATATATGTGTGTGTGTGTGTGTGTGTGTATAGATAAGAGGATACTATGAGATAATACATTCATCTAAAGTAGCCTTATGAAATTACCTCCTCCAAACTGTGCGTAGAAGGAACTTTTTCTCTTCAAACTTTACATAACGCCCTTGAGATTACAACTCTATCACCTGTACATTGAAAGAGAGATATGAAAAATCTTACGAAATATGGCTCACCATGTTGCAAGATCAAACACATAGACCAGATTGGCATTTTCTTCAAGTACAGCATGATAAGAACCAATGATCGGAACCTTCTTTAGAGAAGAAATTTGCACAAGATTACATGGTCTCATCCTAAGAAATTCAAGTTCTCCACATACTAATAGTCTAATACTAAGATGACTCCATCACTGAAAATCAAAAATAGGTGTTTTGGCATGTTAACTCGTTGTCTATCTGCCCATCATTATGTCTCACTGCAATGGCATGCACTGAGCATTGGACAATTCAGCATAGAATATTAAAATAGGTAAATAAAGCTTACTAAATATCATATTTAGCTTTTACATCCATTTCAAAGTTCTTGTGAATGATTTTGTGCATAGTTTAATTATATTCAAGATACTTATGAGGGAGTAAAGATATAACCTAAATTCGACCTGAAGTAAATCAGCCAGAAATACTTGCTAATATTGCAAAATTGCATACTATTTTTACTATAAATAAGAGTAACTGATCGAGTAAATGGGGGAGTTCAAATTAATAACTGTACTTTCAGCTAAGTGGGATTTAAACAAACTATTTTGGGTATTCTGTTCATCTTTTCACACTATAGGCATGTGCATATTTGATATTACGTCCCTTTACCAATTTATTTCCATATCTTAAACACAATGTGATTTAATTCTTCATTTGGAAAGAAACTTTCTAGACAGCGATGCACATCATAATTGGTCAACTAAGAGTTCTGAACAACAAAGGTAATGTATGACAAATGACAATAGTAGAAATGACCATCTGAACTCAGTCCCATTCCTATGTGTTGATGTTATTAGAAGGCCTCGCTCTCCACCACTTTGGGGCCGTCACCCCTCCCTATGCTTCAAGATAGATCAAGAAAATGGAGGTCCAGACTCTTATAAGGCTGTCTTTCGTTTCATCCCAGCCGGCCTTGAACATTACACCCTCTACCCAAACAGATCATAAAATAGGGACAAGAAGAATCTCAATTTTCTTGGTTCACAAGCTCATATAGGTAAAATCAATACAATTAAAGAACAACCTCCTGCTATTCAGCCCAAAACGGAAAATCTATGATAAAATGCCTCAACCCTCAGTAGCAACACCTATACCTAATTTTCACTCTCAGTCACATGCAACAAACTGAAGTCTGATTTCATCAAATTTCAAGTGAAAAGATAAGAGAAATGAACCTTGAAGACAAACACAGGACCTTCCGAGACTTCCGATTAGTGTGAGAGAGCACAAAACGGTGGAAGACAACCCGTTGCATATTCTACGACTCATTATTGGAAATGCCGATCATTATCTAATTTTCACTCACAGTCACAGGCAACAAACTGAAGGAATTCTAAGCTCTCATCCGCTTTTCATCAAAATTCAAGTACATAGCGAAGGAAAATGGACTTCAATTTCATGAGCAACAATTGTGTCGTTAGGGGATTTGTACGGTTAACCCACACGCTTTGGAAAAGAAATCAACAAGAAACTAAAAAATAAAAATTAAGAATCGAATTGGGTTTCAAAAACTAGAAATAGAATTGGGCTTCTGGGCCTACGAGAATGTGAAAATTGGGCTTCATAAGCAATTATAGTCTTATAGTCTCGCTTGATTTTAGCCCATTGATGAGATATTGAGCAGTTTTGAGAAAATTCTTGCTCTATTCCAAGTGGGGATGAAGAAAATAGCGTTGGACCGACGGATGAATCCGAATTAGTCAAAACTGAAGTCAAAGTCAACGGGTGGGTAACAAAAAAAATTGTAGAAAATTTTCCCCATTGTCTTAACCTTTTCCCCCAAATTGACCAAAATTTTATTAGTCCGAACCAAAACCAAAAACCAATATGTCAAGCTAGGACAACTTTTTTTTTCTTTTGGGTGTTGTACTGTAACGATAAGCTTTCATTATTGTAAATTATAGAGAGAGAGAGGGTGGTGCTCAAGTAATCATGCTTCGAAATGTAAAATTCAACTTTAATTGGAACTATAACTATGTACAAGAGAATTCAGAGTTCAGAGGAAGAATCAGAAAAAGCAGAGCATGACAGAACTCAAAAAATCCAAACAACCCAGATTTTGATGAGTGGAATGAGTTCAAGCAGAGAAGAAGCTGTGAGAAGCAGCAACACTAAATTGGTTTCTAGGTTCCCAAACCCAATTATAACTCAGAATCTGACTCTTCTCTTCATCAAACATGTGTTTGAGCCCCTGAGCCACCGTATAAACCATCTCAAAACGACGCAGTTCATCGGAGTCCAACAACCCACCAGAACCTCCGCCGCCACCAGCAGCGGAGGCGGAAGCAGCCTTCTTTGCGCTCCTGACCCTCCTCTCGTACTCTTCGGCCACCAACATCGCTATATCAGCCATTGATCCTTGAAACTTGAAGCTTGAAAATTTGGTAGTAATAATAATTGTTGGTTGGTTTGGATTCTGGGAATTTGAAGGAGGGGTATTTATATAGGTGGGAAGTTACAGAAAGTGGAGAGTTTGGATAAGGGTGAAGGGACAGGAACAGAGGTGGGACCCGTTTCATTAAAATAAACAAATTATAAAAAAGAAACAAAAAAACAAAACCAGGGATCAACATGTTTTTGTTGGCAAGTGGTATGGTATTCACCATCACACCACACTGTTAGTAATTTCCAGGCAAGTGGAGGCGCCCATTGTATTATATAAAATTGATGACAAGTTTCACAAGTGGATAGTCTTAATAACTTAACTGATTCACATGCAACATGTAACGTGTCTAGTGGTTTAGCCGACATCTTCTCTGTTTTATGCCTGCCAAGTAAATTATTACTCCATCCACTTTTTAATATCACTCTGTTTTTATTGATAAATTTATTTTGATCAAAAAAAAAATTAGTCTTATTTATAAATTATTTTTTAGGTAATAAATGAGAATGTAATAATTTTATCCATATTAAATCGTAACAATAAAAATAGAAAGATATTAAAGAGTTAAAATATACTTATTTATAAATGAGATTAAAATCGAAAATTTACCTTATAATCATTGAGCTAACTACCTTTCTTTGATATGTGTGATTTAGTTAAAAGAGAGTTATAAATAAGATCAGAGTGGTACAAATATAAGACATATCATTCTGATCTTATTTATAAGTTTGAATTAACTAATTTTCACATACCAATAAGAGTTAGTTAAATCATTAATTATGGGTTAAATTTTTAATTTTGCGCTTATCTATAATTAGTTCTAAAAGTTAACATGAATAAATTTTTTTGTTTATTGCAATTAATAAGTGCAAAAATGCAACAAATGCATTTATTATTTTGAAATTGGACTTATAATAAAGACCTTTTTTTTTATCAAAATGAAATTATAAATAAGATCACAATGATAGTTTTCATATTTATCATTCTTTTTCTTATTTACATTTATTGATACAATCTCAACAATAATTAAGGAATAAAGCAAATAAGGAAATAAGAAAGATAACTATAATATTTTAGAAAATATATATCATATTAACTAACTTACTTAATCTAACTTAATCATGTAAATATGTCTTTAATTAAGAACCAGAGGAAGTAATAAATTTGGGATTGTCATAATAATTAAAAGAACCGAAACACTCGCCTTAACAAAGAGGCATTGTTAATTGATATAAAGCAAATTGTAATGGAAATATAGTTTCGGTTCATTCAGTTGGTTGGGGCTATTTGCCAGTCGGTGATGAATCATAAAACATGACGTACAGCATGTACATTCCCCTATGCCAAGATTCTTATTCCTTGGTCTCTTCCATATCACCGTCCATATGGAGGACCAATTACCTTTCATATATTTTTTAAAAATAATGCAATAATTATTGGAAAAATCGGTAATAAAAAGTTTTCTAGAAATTTTATTGCTGGACCTGAATTCAATTACGAATACTTTTTTCGTATAGGTGTGTATGAAATCCTGCGGAGGATTAGTACTATTTGTGTATTAAAACATTCATATCCTTAGGCTAATTAAATTTCTAAACGTTGATTTTTCCATATACTCATAAAACGGGTGAAGTTTAAATATAATATTTCATTATTTAAATTATTATCTAAAATAACAACCTTACCTACCAACCAAAAACATTAGAAACTGGACGGAAATTGCATAATCGAATATGTGACACATTGGTTTCCATCAAAGTTGACTCCCCTCCTCCTACCTTCCCACCCTTAAATTTCAACCAATCTCAACTTTAATGGTTGAGAATTTAAATTGTTCAAAATTAATTTAAATGTACTCTTAATACTGCTTCGGTTAAAATTTAACAATTTAAATTTAATTTTTTCTTCAAAGTTCTAATAAACTAAAATATAATCTAAAAATACACAATATATAAAATGATTAGGTAACTTATTTAAATTTTCCTTAATCTAATTAAAATCAACTTTATGGTGAAATGAAATGAACCAAGTTCAATTGGAACTAATTAAAAAGGTTGGATTTCCTTTGGGAAAACTATCATCCTATCCTCATCTCTTAAAATTTTGATATTTAAAATTTTTATCCATTTTAATTTCTAATATTTTATATTTTCTTTCCTGAACTACTTTACACCTAAATTATAACCGACATATAACTAAAACATTGTATAGAAGGTATCATATGAAAGATTAGGTAATTTCACCCCTTGAAATTGACATCCCTTGGAAGGTAGGAAACGGGGGAGAAGCCAACTCCGTTTCCATCACGGATATTTAGACACACGTTAACTGAGAAAATCTTAACCATTTCGTTTTCATTTTAAATACAATATACCCCTCCCATCTTTAATATAATACTACATTTAATTTTAATTATATGACCTAATTGACTTTTTTAGAGAGATAAAGAAATTAAATAAGTTATTTAATTATTTTATATATTGTATATCTTTATATTATAATTTATTAGTCAAACTAATTAGTTTGAAGAAAAAAAAAACAAAATACTTTAAAGCACTACCTCCGGTTCTAATTATATGAACACTTTTGTAATATAAATTACACTACAAAAATGTTTCTATAATTAAGACCATAGGAGGAATAATTTAATTAGTTTCCTTAATCTCTCCTAAAAGTCAACTATGTCTTATAATTAGGACAAAATATAATACATATTTAAGGAGTTGATTTTGATCCTAAACATAAGACATAGTTTTCATATTTGTTATTTTTTTTTTTCTAATTAACTTTAATCAAGGATGAGAATCAAGATGAATGAGAGATAAGAAAGATGATTAATGAGTTTTAAAAAATACATGTTTTATTAACTAACTTAACTAACTTTCTTAATTTCATCAAATTAGGTAATTATGTATAATATTAAGCACACGAGGATTATAATTATAAAATACGCCACCCTGTTGAAATTAATAAAACAGAAATTTGAACGTGATCACGAACTTCAACTTTTATAATCGTCACCTTACCAACTTGTATGATGCACCAAAAGAGAAATTACGGTAAAGGAAGAGGTTCTTTTGCTCTTTTGATGAAAACCAGAAATAGAGCCTCATGAATCGTGTAAAAACATTTGATAATTTTTTTCCCATAAACCACATCATTAAATAGAAGCTAAAACCATCAATAGACCTAAATCTAATAAACCTACATCATATGTCAAAAAGCTGGTAGACTAACAAACGGAGAACACAGCTTTACAACACTTGTGGCAAGGGTGAGTGGTGGTGGAGGGTGGAGGAGGAGGTAGTGGTGGCTGGAATGAGACAAACAAAACATAGACAATGTGAGAGAAGTTTTGTCTCGGTTTGCGGAAAATGACTTCTAAATTTGGGGGTTTCCCAAACATGCACCAAGAGCAACCAAACATTCTCCTATTGCTAATGCAAACACGATTATCATTGCAGGCATTCAATGGGATTGAACCAAACAAGCTCTACATGTAATTGGATGCTCAAAGTATTATCCTCTCAGTTTTTATAAATAAACAGGTGAAATACAATGTTACATATTTCAATACATCAGTATAATTGTACAAATTTAGCCAAATTGCTATGACAATCGCATCAATAACTGACATACCTGTGTAAAAAGGATTGGCCCATCAAAACACGCGGCCAAACATGTCTCTATATATTTAAGTAATTCTCGTCAGCCAATGGATGACTTCATATTTGAGCAAAAAAAAAGAAAAGGATGACTTCATAGGAGGCCGAGGGTTTTTAGCTGCTGAACGTGCTCAGGGGGCAGAGGTGGGGGGCACCAATCAGATCCTGTCATTTCCCCATCAACGTCCTCAACAACGTACTCCTATTATAACCAAAATAGTTTCCATAATCAAGATCAAAACAATCCATTTAAGACCAGCTTTGGTACCCATAACACAAGCAGTTGAACCAGGGACATGGCAATATCATTATCTAATCAAGGATAACAGATCCAAAGCTGTTTGCTTGCCTATTTTACATGAACAATGAAAAGTGGAGGCAAAAGATGCCATGGTTACTTAATTTCCCGCAAAATCATTTTAAAGCTAAACAAACACAGCATAGAACAACATATGCTATTCCACGGCACACTTTTATATATCTGTGCGTTAAAAAAAAAAAAGCTTCATGCTTGCAAGTTCAGTCAGCAGAACAAACGGAGAGAAAAGACCCTGGAGCCCCTAATAAATGTCTGCTCTGTTAAGGTGGGAAGAAATTATCTCGTAATGAGATGCAGAATGATTAGGGGGGAAAAACTCATAATTTTCCATAGCAATTTCAAGGTAGTTCTTATAATAAAATAAGCAATGGCTATTGGTTAAAAAGAATGAGAAAAAACACCAGTAAGTCAAATGGTCTGGTTCATTTGGCCACTATGGTGCCCCATTAGTTTATGCTTCATTGCACAGCACCAAATGAGAAAAAGCCAAGGTGAACTATATGTGATGTACCTTTGTTAACATTCTTTTTGCAAGTATGTGATAATGTCGCTGCCAAATTCGCTGTCCTACCATGGTAGCCACCAATACACTGTAAAAGATTCCAATTACAGTAAAAAGTCCCAGAACAATCAGAGCCATTATAAACAGTAGAGGTAGCCCAGCTTCCCCAGCACCTCCAAGGCATCCGCCACATTCAGTAGCCATGGTTCCACAACTCTCAAAGCATGTGGTGCAGTCAGTCCACATGCAGAGTGTTCCAGGCAAATGACAGTCTGCACAGACCCTACAACAGTGGCATACACGGCAGAAAAGAATGTCAGTCTACCTATTCTCACCCAGTATATTGATACTCTTCAAATAAGTTGCACATGCAATGCAAAGATGTATTGTTAGAAGACTAAATTTTTCAATTTTACTTCCTCAATGAGAATAATAGTCTAATACCAAATTAATCCCAAAATTCACAGGCATCATATAGATGTCAAAAATTTCTAAAGTAATAAATCATCATTAATATGCCTAAAGTAGATCTTAAGATTAGAATTATGTCATAAAAACCCTCAATGTTGAAGATTCAAGATATCAAAGCAGAGTCACTACCCAGGTTGACAGCAACATAGACATAATTCCCGACAAGGCTGAGCTAAATCATTGCGAACTCTTCGATCATAACAAGTAATGAAGCAGCCAGACAGGCCAAGCAAAGCAAAAAACAATAAAGCCCCTGCATTTGACAGTATCAATATGAAACCAAAACCAAAATAAGCTACTTTTTATAGATGAATAAAACAAATTGCAAACTCATCAAAAACAAAAAAGCTACAGGTTACCAAAAGAAATTTATACGAGCATAATGAAGAATACTGCCTAAGCTTTTCACAATTTACCGCATATGTAGTAAAAGCTAAGCTCACTATCAAAGCCCCAAACATGACGAAGCCAGTATTGCTGGTAACCATCCATTAGATAAACCAAATAAGCCAGTGAAGCAATAACCTAAAAACAAAGGAAACAGGACCTTGAGTGAAAATTTATTTAACAGAAGAAAATATTTAACCATCCAAATTATTCAGTCAATGGAAACCTACAAGCTGGACAGACAGAAATATAAACAAAATGTCTCTTGTAACAAAGAACCGAAATTTCAAGGTTCGCCATTTCCTATCAGCAGCAACATGGACACGCAAATAATAAGGAGCCTTGCAGGTCGTGCAATGAGCAAATGCAAATCCTTCCTGCAAGAATTTATATTTAAATTCATTATGAAAAGAATATGTAAAGCACTGTAAAGTGCAACTCTTAGTACACTGCAGGAAATTATTTCATTTTCATAAATTCCAGCTATCATTACATAAAGTCAAAAGTTCATCTAGAGATAGGTAGAAGGCCACACTTTTTTTTTTGTCCAAGGGCCACACTTTTATGATAAGCGTCATAGTAACCTCTTATCCCAAATAGAAGTTGCAAAACCCGCGTCAATAGTATTGTAAGAACAAATAAGATAAACCTAGGTAAATAGTCAAAGAAATACATAAACATGCATATAGCAGGTTTGTGAAAATTCCTATTCAAAAAATAAAATAAGATAAAGGTATATATAAACATGCATAGGTTGGGTCCTTATTGTTTCCACCGTTTGAGGCATCCATCCCTAAATATTAAAATTATTTATTAAAAACTAACAAAGGTCATAACACAGGCTATTTTGAGTGAGTTAGCAGACAACTTGATGAGGAGGCTGATGACTATGATATAGGTGGATAAGTGAATCCACGTAGGCTATGACTGGACTCCTCTTTTTGACCAGAATACCAAACTCGTGAGTCAGAGGCACATCAGTCGCAGTAGCATTATGGCATTTTTGAGGCAGATAGATTTGCTTTCTTTGATGTAAAGGAGGCAAGGGGGAAGAGGTGGCTGATAAGCACCTTTGTCATGTGATTTGCCAAGTCAAACAGGTAAGCGATCTGGTTCATTTTTGCATCTAAGTCGTCAAACAGAGTTTGTCAATTTGAACAGTATCTCAGTGTCATATGATTGGGTACACTCTTTATTTTTATTTTTATTTTTATTTAAAGCAATAGAAGTTTTAGGTGATCACTCCTTGCACATTACCATATATTAATAACCTACACTATTAATCGTAATATTTTGTCATCTTATGTACCAAAACTTCTATCATAACGATTCAAATAATAAAAAATTGTTGTATAATCATAAATAAATATAAAAAGTAGTTAGTCAGTTTGAAGGCTAGCCGTTAGAACTAACTGTTAGTATTAGGCCTATAATATAACACTTACTCAATTGTATTAACCAGACTACTAATGGATAATACAAAATGCGCACTATTCAGTATCTCTCTATTGTTTCTCTTTGTTCCTCTCTGATCTCTCTTGCTCTCTCTCTCTATATTCTCTCTACCCTCTGTTCCTATTCTTCTCTATTTTCCCTCTTTCCCATCTCTTCTATCTCATTCCGGATTACAATAATCCAACACAAAGTCATTAATGAGAAGGGGTAGCACATAAACCAACAAGCATCTAAAGCTTTAAACTTGACAACAATTTAAATACCCAAAACACAAGCATTCAATTCTTATTCATAAATTCACTAATTAATAAAATTGTCTAATTATAACAATAAAACCAAGCCTCTTATAAATGCACTCTGCCACCACGGAGAAGAGAAAGGAGGAAAACTGGAGGCAAAGAGTGTGATCAGAAAAACTGAAGAAAAACGTTGGCAGTACACTGTTACTTCTCATTTTGTAAGATTGTGTTGAAGGAAGGCCTCCAATTGTAATGGTAATGTAATCACAGCTGAATGTAATGCATTCCCTTGAATATGTGTGTGACTGTGTGACTGTGTGTGGAAGAGTTAATGTGTGCACGCACATGTGTGTATTTCAACTTTTGATATATGTTCTCTCTACACATACATGTTCCCCCAAGATGGCCATCAGTCAGAGTTACACATAAAGCCATTGCCCTTTCTACTGTCTACAGATCATCATTTCCTTAAATAGTAGCTACACTAAGATCACTGGCATGTGATATGTAGCCATAGCTTTATTATAAGTATAATACACTCTAATTATCCCAATTAGTAATTACAACATTTGGACAACACCCTTACCTTAACAGCTCGCCAATGATCCAAACATTCTCGATGTACATATTTTGATGTTCCTTTGCATTTGCAAGGCGCTATGAAGTCCCGACCTGAAAAATAGTAAATAATGATAACATATATCCTAATCCTAACAAAAGAAAACAGAATATCTGCACAAATTTATAAAACCACAATATCCCACACAAATATCAACAATCTTCCCATAGGCAGTGCTACGACAATTAAGGCATCCACAATGCAAAAACATTATCAAAGAATGTAAATCACATAGGCTTTTGGACAATGAATTAATTACATATTTGCCTTAAACATACTTTAAAAACTGAACCCAACATAAGGACAAAGTTCCGTAGCCCCCCACTAAGAATATTTCGAACAAGTAAATGAAAATATAGTTTGCAGGCACAATCGTAACCAAACGAACCTAAAAAGCATTGAATTTCAAAAAAGAATCAACTAAACGCGACTAGTTCCGAATTACTCCACCTTTACTTCTCATCGCTGCCACTAAATGAGAATCGAAATACAATTTGCCCTAAACCTGGAAATTGGTATAAAAGTAAAATTACCATCAGTCTCGAGACAAATCCGGCATTGGATTTGTTCGCTGGGACCAGCTTCCAGGTCGATCTCACTAGGGTCAGTGATGGGCTTTGGAGGGATTAGAGGCGAATCGTCTGAGCGATCCGCCATTAAATTAAAATACAGAGGAAGTAGAAGAAAGGGTAGAGGAAAAATAATAGTTCAAATTGAATGAATTTATGGGAAAGGAATCTGAAACCACGAATTTGCGATCACTGGTTTCAGAATTCAGAGTCCCACTTCTCTCTGAATGTGGAGTTGAGTTGTGTCCACGCGCACAGCCGCTGACTTGGGGTTCTCCTGACTTCCAACTTTTTTACCAATACGTGAGAATTGAGACAGCTGAAGAATTTGAGGGGACTGCATAAGAAATTGTATATGGGAATCCTTGATTTATAGGGATTAGGAATAATCTTCATTAATAGTCATTATGAGTCATTACTATTGAGGCTCTCTTATTCTTCATTAATAGTCAATAATTAGTCATTATGAGTCATTACTATTGGCGCTCCTTTTTTTTTTTTCCTTGTTATCGATTGATCCTCTTTTTTTTTTTTTTCTCCATTATCTCGATTTTTTTTTTTTCCATGTTTTTTTTTTTGAGTTAACTTGATCTCTCTCCAAGAGAGAGTTAACATGGTCTCTCTCTAAGAAGGAGTTAACATGGTCTTCTTCATCTTTCTTTTTTTTTCTCCATATTATTTCTTCTAATCACCTTTTTTTGTTTTTGTATTTTGATTTATCTTCTAATCACTTTTGTTAACCATTTGGTGTTGGTCTTTGATAAGACCTTTGGAGTATTTTTTACTCCCCGATGAGATCTTTTGGTGTTTGTCTCTGACGAGATGTGTGAAATATATTGTTAGGTCCCTTGTGAGACCGTTTGATGCGATTTTATATTCACAAAGCCACTCCATCCTACTCGCCATGAACTCAAGTCCAAGCTCGGGCATCCAAGACATCCATGCTCCACTTGCGGGAGACAGGACCGCGTAGGAAATTGTATATAGGTATCCGTGATTTGTTGTAAGGATTAGGAATAATCTTCATTAATAGTCATTATTAGTCATTATGAGTCATTACTATTGAGGCTCTTATATATATATATATAATATATATAATCTTTGTATATAAATACAAGACACAACATTCATTCTTTCCATTTTACCAAGTTACAGAATTCGCAGAAATAGGTTTGTAAAATTAAATCTAAATTGTTTTACCAACAAATACCTTTATTCCTCTCTCGGAAACATAAGAACGATTTAAACATTTTATATATTTTTAAATTTACTAATATGTTATTTATTAATTCTGATTATATTATAAAATTTTATAATTTTAATTTCTCATAGTATTTATTGAAACGTGTTTTTTCTAGGGTTTTTTTTAAAATAGATAGAAACATATTTTAAACACATATTTTTGTTATCATATAGTATAAATAATATAAGTCCTAGATATTATATAAATAATTCATTGTTGCGGCTATTTATTTTTTTTCCTGAAGTTTGTAAACGTTCATAAATAGATTAGAGATTTGATTTGATAAGGTGAAAATTAGTAAATAAAATTTATTTTAATATAAATTTTAATTAAAAATATTTTTTAAAAATATTTTGGAAATATTCTTAACAGAGTTAATGGTTTAAACCTAAGTGTATGTTTTCAAAATAAAGAGGATGTCCTTTGATTAAACAAAATAGAAAGATGGTCAAAGTATTTTGCTCTTTGATAAGTATATATTTTTGATAAAATAAGTGTATATTTTATGAGAATTAGTTGAATTTATTAATATTATATGTCTATTTAATTATATTTTATAAACTTTTCCATCATTGGATCAAACTTAAGATCAAAGAATAAATCGACATAAAATCTACTCATATCCTATTTTTATTGCAGCAGAGATATTATATGAAAGAGAAAAGATAAAAAGCATATGGAGCTTGCAGCCATAAATTAAATAAAAGGAATAAAGACGTGGATCCCACATGCTAAAAAGAAAACTTAGATCCTAAGTTTGGTGATTAAACTTGGATCCTAAGTCAAGGGTGATTAAACTTGGATCCTAAACTTGGTGATTAAACTTAGATCCTAAGTTTGGTGATTAGGAGGAGACCTAAATTATAAATAGGGAGGCAAAGACACGCATAAAGGAGATCACGGAGGAGCAGATCAAGAGACATAGAATGAGAAGGAACGGAGAAGCAGAGGAGTAGCGGCTGAGCGTTTCAGTTCTCTTCATCATCTTCACAAAAAGACTGTGGAGGCGACGGAGGAGCTTGCTTTCTTTCCTCTCTCCCTCTCTGTATTCTTTAAATCTGAATTCCTATCCTTTTGTTATAGATTTTATTTTAGTCATGTGTGGCTGATTTTCTTTTTTAACCTAGAGAACCTATGAACTTGTTTGAGTTTTAGAAATTATTCCCACCGGTTAGTTTTGCTTTATTTTATTTCAGTTTATTTAATCTTGTGTTTATTGTTATTACTTATTGAGTGGCCACCATTGAGCATGTTTTGGGGATTTAGGGTTGAACTTGGAAGAGGGAATTCTAAATTGACCTTGTGATTAAATAATGGGGAATTATGTTTAAATTTAATGAGGAATTAGGTTTTAATCTAATTTGCGTCTAGGATGGGAATATACCTAAAAGCTCCGTATAATCAAATTAGGGTGAGCCTAATTTAAAACACATCTTATTTAGTTGTGTGAGACATCGCATAATTAATTAAGGTAGGTATATAAATGGACCGAAAGACATTTATAGACATTAATACTCTAGATTAGCTAATTAAGTTAAGTCAAAGTTAATTTAGTGGGGATAAAATCTAAGAATCAAACAAGGGATTAGTAACTCTAGGTTTCATTTGATTATTTTTGTAGTTAGTTTATTTTGATTTTAGTTTTCTCTTAATTAAATTTAATTTGGTTTGCTCAACTTAAACAAAAGTGTAAAATTAATGCTTAACCGAAGTTGTGAAGTACTAAGAACCCGTTTGGGATAGCGACAATAGAAGTGACTTTTTTTTTTTTTTGTGCTTTTTTTGCTAGACTTTTTTTTTTTTTAAATGGATTTTTTTGATGTGATTTGTGTTTGGGATAGCGGTGACAGAATTAGCTTTTTTCTTGATGGGTATTTGTTTGGCATATCTTTTAAAAAGATAGATGTGGTGGAAAATGACTTAAAAGGGCATGAATCATATACATATATATAATGTGATAATTAAAAATAAATATAAATTTGTTAAATAAAATAGTAAAATTACCATTAAAAAAATTACAACATTAAATTTTGAACTAATGAACTGAACAACATGTAAATTTTTACCCATTAAATTATATTGTTTTTATGTTGGAAAAAAATATCTGCACAATTTTTAAAATATGCATAAAATAAAAAATCATTTCATTATTTTTTTCTTTAACGTAAATATGCAAAATAAAAATAAAAATATTTCATTAACATATATCACTTTTTGGGGAGAGAGGCAGTAGTATCAAGCAAAAAGCATTAACTTTTTGGGGGAGACTAATGCGATGAGAAGCAACCAGATCTACTTTTTGGGGGAGACTAATGCGAAAAAACCAATCTTGCTTCAAAAAAAAAAAAAAAACAAAGTTTGAAGCACATCAAATATTTACGGCATCCAAACACTCATTATTTTGCTTCCACGCTCACTGTGCGTTTGTTGTACTTTTTTCAATGTTCGCAGCGATGCCAAACAAGCACTAAGTCCTCGTGGAAACGATATCTTACTTACTCTTTATTATTTGATACGGCCCGTACACTTACAAAATTTTTAGGCCATAAAATTTTGCCCTTTTTTAAAATTAACATACTTCCTCGCATCCACATTCCACAATATAAATTATAAATCACTCCTAGAAAATGTTTTGACCCAAAAAAAAAATTTTAGAACAATTAATCCTTATTTATAAATTTCACAAATGATGCACCCAAATTCATATCTCTTAAAATCTCTTTAATTTAGCATTGATATTGCCTAAATATATCAAAATATATCTCAAATATATTCAAAATGGGAAGTTATCCGTTATCACCGTACCAAAAAAATGTAACAATGTACTATTATTTAATATCAATTTGTTCATATATACATCTGTATGCATTGTAATTTATATACAATTTTATCTATTAACTATATTTAATTAAGCACTTTCATATTTTTTAAATTTTTTTAATAATAATTTAATCTTTTTATTAAATTTAAATTTTTATCTTCAATTATCACAATATATACAACTTTTATATATTTGTGTGTGTGTTCAATAAATTCATGTATATTTCAGTCATTTTCCATTTCAATAGACTTTTTAAATAATAATTTAAACACGTTTTAGTCTAAATAAAAGTCATTTCTCTCACCGTCAATCCAAACACAAATCATATTTACAATGTCACTTTCATTCTACCTTTTTTTCCGGAAAATTCATTTTGAAAATAAATCACTTCTTTCACAGCTAACTCAAAAGGACTTTAGCTCACTCTAAGGTTAAATCTCACAACCCTCCCAAGTCATACATTTTGAGCCAAAGCCTCTTGTCTTTTTTTTTTTTTTTTTTTTTTTTTTTTTTGGCCAACTAAATTGTAATTTTAATATATCAATAAATACTATACAAGTTAATTAAAATAAGTTATACTATTTTCAATATATTTATTTACATGCATATAGATTGATTAGTTACAAATTCATTTTTCATTTTCTCGACTTGTGTACTTTTATTTGCTCCAAAAAACACTTGTGTGCTTTTAATTGGAAAAAAAAAAATGAATAAATCATGAACTATAGTTTTTTTTTTTTTTTTAACTGTCTATAACAATATATTCCAACTACTTTGCAACTTGAGTACCTTAATTCGAAAGATCTTTTTAGCTTTTGAATAGCTAGGGACTGTATTGATAAATGGATTTTCAATTCATCTATAGTGATTTAGCGGATGAGCGTGTAACTGGATCTTAACAATGGCAACAGGAACTTAATAGAATTATCTAAATCACAAATAAAAGGATTTTTACAAAAAAAATAAATAAATAAAAGAGTTAATACTTTTGGGATGTTTTCTACTTGTTCGTCCCCTTAATATAAAACAAATTTTTTTAAGACGATTAAAAAGTTAAATAAATTATTTAAGAGTTTTAAAATTTTCGAGGACAAAAATGTTCGATCCCCATTTTCGTCCTTTTCAAAAAAAAAGGGGCTTTTTTAGTCCATAAAAAGGACAAATAAGGGTCGAAAATTGGGTCCCTGACATTTTTCTTCCTTCACCCGTAAAATGTCCTTTTTAGTCCTCTAAATAAAAGGATTTAGCTTAAGGGATGTTTTTCTTTTTTCTGGTCCTTAATATATAAAAAAATTCTTAAAGAGAGATTAAAGAAGTTAAATAAATTATTTAATTATATCATATGTTGTATATCCTTAGATATATATTATTTAGTTTGTTAGTCAAACTAATTAGTTTTGAGAAAAAAAATAAAAATATTTTAAAGTAATTTAATTAGCTTTTTAATTTCTCTAAAGAAATCAATTTTATTTTATATTTAGGATCGGGTTTTGAAACTTATAATAAGTGTTTGCAGATGATCAAGTAGAGCACTACTCCTAAACATGTATTCCAATTTCTGACGCGTTTGGCAACTTCCTAAACATGTTTATTTTTTTTGCATGAATTAAAGAGAGAAATTTGTTTCTTTTTAAAAATTTAAAAAAGTAAGAATAAAACATTGTTTTTGATCCAATAATGAGCACAATGTCTTGTGAGGCCAATCTCGGAGTCTTAAAATCCCAAATCATAGATAGAGCTGAAAAAACATCGTGATCATACAATTTAGATCACTTTTAATCTTCATTTACTTAACCAATACTCTGTCTAATGTGGAGAATGCCTTAACAAATTAAAGTTGTGAATAATCTAATAGTGTTGATTTTTTACTTGTTAAACGAAAGTTGTTAAAATTTAATGAAATGTGGGGAATGCTTTAAGAGAAGTTGTAAATAACATGATAATGTGAATTTTTTACTTTATAAATGAAAGCTGTTAAAACTTAATGAACTGTAGCGAATTCCTTAATAAAACTTATGAACTTTAGGGTGGCAAGGGTATGTTGCCGGGGGACGTCGATAACGGACAATGGTGGGGTTACTTTTTTTTGAAAAAAATATATGTATGAGGGCATTTGTATAATTTTTTTTTTTTAATTTTAAAAAGGATAAATCATGTACTCTCACCATTTGGTATTATGAATATTCAAAATACATTTTATCTTCAAGCATTTTTATAGTTCTTTTCCTAGAATTTTTGCTTTACTATCATCTTGGATAAAAAATAAAGAAATAAATCTAATTTGTTAAAATTTTATTTGAACAGTTCACTCGAGTAAACTATTATTATAAGGCATATTTGTTTCACTATAGTTGTGAACTGTTCATATGAAATTTAAACAATTTAAATTTATTTATTTTTTATTTAAAATTATAATAACATCTATTTTATAAAAATGTTAAATTTAGATTCTAGACGGTTTAAATCTTGATTCAAGAGTGATGGAGAGAAGAATGAAGGAGAGTACATAAAAGAGGGATAAAGGAGGAAAATGTCAAAGCTGAGGATCCTTCCACTCATCAATCAATGGGTCGGGCCATTGGCTTAAACTATATAGTATTAACTATTCCGTCTTATCCTAAATAAAAGATAAAATTAATTTTTTTCGGTAGAGATTAAGGAAGCTAATTAAATTACTTTAGAGTATTTTTATTTTTCATCTCAAACTAATTAATTTGACTAATATAACTTTATATATAATCTAAAGATACATAATATATGATATTATTAAGTAACTTATTTAACTTCTTTAATCTTTAAAAAAAAAAAAATTAATACTAGCTAGGCCGGAAGTTCTAACATTGACGGTGATAGGCAGCAACGAGGAGACTTGAAGTTTTGTATGCTTCACCTTCCCATCTCTAGTGCCTCACAAATGCTTAAATTTGCCAAGTATAGTAACAAATACAGAACAAATAGTGCCTCACAAATGCTTAAATTTGCCAAATATAGTAACAAATACAGAACAAAAAATGTTGGTCTCAAGAAATTCGATGCATGATTTACAGTAAATGAGGTAAATTTATGAAATAAGTTTTGTCTCGACTTACATAAACATACTGTTCCACCACAAACCAAACTTACCCGCGATGGAGACGGGACTTAAAAGATGTCATCTTAGAATGGTGTTACAGTAAAATACTATTCCTTCTACTCTATTATTATAAGCGTCTGATAACAATTTTATATAAATTAATAAATTTATTTATTTCTAGTAAAATATTAGAGTCACCAACAATAAATGTTCTTAATCTTTTGTTTTTTTAAAAACCACTCATAGCCTGGAGGAAAATACACCAACCACTACTCACTTTGAGCTTAGATCCGCCACTATTTAAGGGGTGAGTTATCCCTTTCGTCAAATGCTCTTGACCAATAAAAATCATTAGTTGGAGGAATATGATTAACTAGTTAAGAAGTTTGTAAGAGTTAGATAAGGATCATATTAAGCAAAAAAAAAAAAAAAAAAAAAAAAAAAAAAAAAACTGTTTTATATAAATGCTTGTTTGAGCTGGTGTTGTAAAATAAATTTACACAAATTGAGATAAACTCTTCTCACACACTTACTTCATATATTGGAAGTTACATTGAAAAAACAGTTTATACCAATATTAAATGACTAATAATAAGAAGTTAAGAACTAGACGGAGCATAAAAAATAAAATCAAGGGAAAAAAACGCGCTTTTGATGAGTTGTCAAAGCTTCAAAAAACGCCGAATGACAAGCAAAAATGTTGCATCAATCTGCTCCTATGTGCAGAGACTTTTATAAAATAAGGTTCGTTTTTATAATATTAAAAAGCCTTCTTCTTGTTTTTCTTACCATTATACTATTTTAGACTATATATATTATATATACACAAACACAGACATATATATTAATATTACTCCGTACTATAAGGAACTTTTTTTGGGTTCGGCTACGGTCCACTGCTTATTTTGCCTTTAATTTTTACCGTATGTGGTAAAAATTTAATTATTAACAAAAATCTACACCGTCCAGATTTTCATTTGACGGTATAGATGAGGAAAAAGATGGATCCCCTCTTTTTTGGACCATGTATGATAAAGAGACTTGGAACCACGCGTTTTGCGCCCGATAATGTCCAAAAAATGAAAACGGGGAATATTGTTAGTAGTATATCATATGAATAAACCAATGAATGGTGTTCACATTCGCACAATATTCTAAATTTCTGAAACTAATCAATAAAACATTTTTTTTGCCTAACATTCGAATGCATGAGATGCCTATGCCTTGATAAAACATTTTTATGGCCTTTAACGCTTAGAAACTGTTGGTTTAATCATATTTATTGCCATTGATTTGTGCCTAATGTTCGAATGCATGAGATGCCCACAAAAGGCATTTCCTACAAGAGGTTCTGGAATCTCGAGCAATCTCTTCCAATCTCATCTCGTATTCTCTCTTATGTTCAACTTGTATCTACATAAAAGGTTTGTTTCATCTTAGGGAGTGTCATCACTTCCTATCAGCCTTAAGGGTAGGGTAGTGTCTTTGGACGTGACTCGAGTACTAAGTTTCCAACTTAGGGAGTGTTGATATTTTATTTTTGTCGTTAAAGCAATCAATTAAACTAGGTCCTAACTTATTATGCAGTTTAGAGTCAACCCAGGTCATTCTCCCAAGAAGCAAATTGTGGGTTTCTTTAGGTTGAATTTAGATGATGAGAAATGCAATGGAGTGGAAAATTAAACTAGGTCAACCCAGGTCAATTAAACCCAATGTTGTTAAAAAATAAAATAAAATAGGTTGATAGAAAATTTTTTGTTTGGTTAAAAAAAAAAAGGTAGGAAAATAAGACAAAATACCATTTTGACCCTAAAAATAATATTATTATAAACCACACAAAGTATTCTAACAAAATAATAAAATATAGTCGACATTAAATTCTAATAAAATTACATTAATATTCTAACAAAGTATTAATAATAAAATATCTAAAACTCATAAAAAAATTTGCACTTGAAAAATGAAATTTGTGGACATCAAATTATTTCCACAAAATTTTTTTGGGCACACTTGAGTGTGAGGTTTCACACTCAAGTGACCCAAAAATAAAATGCGTGCGTCTTGGTGTAAAACAAGCATACACTTAAGTGTGAAACCTCACACTTAAGTGTCCCCAAATTCCCAGTGTAAACCCATGCTTTTTTTTTTTTTTGGGACACTTGACGTTGCAATTCTTTTTGGCGCACTTGAGTGTGAAATCTCACACTCAAGTGCCTGCTAATTTTACAAGTGTATGCAATGTGGGAGAATATTTTCTATGAGACGATGGAACAGCACGGGAGCGATGGTGTGGGTGGCTGATTTTGTGAAGAAGAACAGAGGCATTTGGTTACCCATGATTGAACAACAGTTCTCCGCATCTCAAAATTTAGTTCGGCCGAAAGGCGGTTGGTTCCGCATCATCACCACCGCGACTTCCTCCTCCTCCTTCTCTCTGAGTTGAAGTTGAATTTTTATCCCGCTTGTGATTCTCCCGCATCTTCAAATCCGCATTTTTTTTGTGGTTTTGTGGTTTCCAAATAATTAAGAGCCGAAGATTAGCGAGAGTTGCGTTGCGGACTGAAGACACACCAGAAGCTCACAATGCAGGGAGAGCTATATAGCAAATTTTGTTCTCTTCTTCGCGGATTGAAGACACACAAGAAGTGCTCGCGTTCATCTTCTTTGATTTTCTTGCTCCGCCAGAAAATGGTTCCCACCAATTTTGGTTTTCCCATGTATAAGGGAAAATCGCCCTCCGTCGGAAAACATTTTGACGGAAAATGCGAATCAAACAAACGCGCAATGGAAAATACTTTTTCCTTTTCCTTCCCCCAATTTTCCGCGATCCAAACGGGGGATTCACATGGAGTTAACTTTCTTAGTCCAAATCAATTGATTAGACCAAAGGAATTAATGAATTTAATTAACTAATTGAAGTTCAAGTTTAATAACACTTAATCTACTAGAAAATTCATATCTGAATGAGCGATAGTTAATTAAATTCAATTAATTAAACTGTTAAAATAGTTCCAAGATAGTTTTGGGAATTATGTTCACAATTGCCTAATTAAACAACTAGACAATTAACCAAACCTAATTAAACAACCAAGAGGATAAACCTAAATTGACAATTAAATCAATAATAAAAACTCAATTATTAATATAATTGACAATCAGTTTGCAAGCAAAAATCCCAACACAACAAATATCTTAGCACAATTTAAATCCAAATTAAATAATATGTTTACAATCTAAAACTAGATTGTTCTCCAGAACAACTCAAAATTATCTAAAACTAAATATTTCAAAGTCTTGAAACAAATCAATAAAAGGAAAAAACACTCCCATGTTGTCTTTAAATATAAGCTCCTAGGCTTTAGCTTCCTCCATACTCCTCCCAAATTGTCTCCCAAAAGAACTTAAGCTGCCATGAAAACGCTTCCTTCGCAAATGTTTTGCAACTCACGACCATGTAGAATGATTTATGGAGATGGAATTAATTGGATGTGTGGGAAATATTGACGCCTTGCGTGGCTGTACATGAGAGAAGAAAGGAATCCAATGGATATGGCGATGGAAATTAAAATGGAGAAAATTTTTGTTTTGCCATCACAAATAACTTTTCTCTCTCTTCATTTTCTCTCCCTTCCCTCCCTTCCCCCCCCCAACCAAACATACCCTAAAGAATCATATGCAACCAAGTGTTATATTTTTTCAAAAACCCCGAAAAACTAGACTCGATTCCAAGTGTCACCATGAGATCTATAAAGTTTGACCATGATCAAACAAACACCATGATTTTAAACCTTTTAACCTAGGAACTCAAAATAAATTGACTCCTTGATAAGAGAACGATCTCGAGTTGCTTGCACTATATTGCATTTTAATTCGAGATAAATTGTAATTTGACCCCGAGGCGACTAAGGTTTTTGTCAAATCGAGATGCACATTTGGATATTCAACAAACTAAACCCTAAATAGCAAGTTTAGCACTACTTAAATGAACATAAACGCAAACAACTTCTAATATCATATTAAGATCTTCAGAAAACGGAATTATAATCTAAATAATCTTTCAAATTATAGTTTGCTCAGCCTATTAAAAGAATTCAAGTAAAAATTTGGAGGTTGGTATGTCGATTGAAGCTATAAACCCTTGGGTTGATGAGGAATCTTTACAATAATTTTTAAACCATAGAAATATATAAATATATATTTTGTAATTATAAGAAAGAGTTAAAATGGTGCAAAAATTAAAAAAATACCGTATAGCAATATTTGTTTCTGTGGCAGCTCGGATAATCGTAATCCTTGATCATTTCAAGCTACATATTTAACCTTTCATCTCAAGGTGAGCACAAGCTTCACCAATTAACATGAAATTCCCCATTTTTTTTGAACCTTAACTAATTATAAGGACAAAATTAAAAATATAGAAATATATATTCAGAGCTTTTGTCCAAATAAAACACTGCAAAAGCACCACAAACACCCGAGTAAGATTAAAATATCCTCGATAAAAATAAAACTATCCTCTTTATAATTACTTAATTATTTCTCCCCAAACTTGTCAATCTTTGATGATGGCCCAAGCCTTTCGGGCATTGCTTCTTTCACAATCATATCCTCCTCGTAACTACATCATGTAAAGAAATTTTTAAAATAAACAAGTTTAAATTCAATATTTTTTTGGTATAAAATTGTACTTACCCCTTTTTGATGATCTGGAGAGCATACATATGGCCACTTCCTGTACATAGTTTCGTTGAACGTCTCTTTTGAACTATCTTTATTTCTTAGAATGGTTTTATAGCGCCTTTGATTGTCTTTCTTGTCATCAATTGGTCTAGCGAAAAAAATAAAATATAACAGTGAGTTATTCAATAATTTAGTTAAACATAGTATACCAAAGAGTTGCTTTTTGATTATCGTTATTTATTGTTGGGAACCACATACCACAGTATCACAATTATAGCTTTCGTAATCTTGAAGGGGGAATTATTGTTGCTTTTGTAATCTTGAAGGGAATTATTGTTCCACCCGAAAAAAGACCCCGACGAAATTGTAACAAATAAAACCAAAAATAAAAGCTTTGATCAATTTTTAGGTGGGGGCGTCAAGAAGGTCAAAATACTGTAGGAGATGCCGAGAATTTCTCCAAGAGGGGGTAATGTATACATTTTATTTTAACATTCTTCTTTTACTTTTTTACCATAATAAATTTTTAACTAATTTCTGATTGTAGAGCGATGACTATAAAGGAAAGGGTGAAAAACTGTCAATGGAGACGGCAGCTAAAGAAGTAAGAGATTTTTTCCGTGGGCGGGAGTGATGTAAGGCTTCAAAGTGCCTTATATCTGGCTTTGAGGATAAAGTAAATAATTTTATTTATTATTTAAACTTATTTTTTTTAATAGCTAATTAGCTAATAAGAAAAATAATTTTAAAAAAATAATTTTAAAATTATTTATTTCATCCTCAATGCCGATATAATGCAACTTGTAGCCAATGCCGATCATTCAACTTGTAGCCTCATCACTTTAAAAAAATCTCTTATTTCTTTAGGCGCTGCCTCCATTGATAGTTTTTACCCTTTCCTTTATAGTCATCACTCTACAATAAAAAATTAGTTAAAAATTTATTATGGTAAAAAAGTAAAAAAAGAATGTTAGAATAAAATGTATATACATTAACACTCTTAGAGAAATTCTCGGCATCTTCTACAGCATTTTGACTTTCCTGACGCCCCACCTAAAAATTGATCAAACCTTATGATCTTTTTGGTTTTATTTGTTACAATTTCATCGGGGTCTTTTCTGGTGATCCTAGAATCAGCAGCAACAATAACTCCCTTTAAGATTACAAAAGCTATAATTGTGGTACTGTGGTATGTAGTTCCCCTCGCACGCTTAACTCAACAATAAATAACGATAATCAAATATAGAAATAGAAATAGAGATTTATTTAATTTTGTATGATACATGTATATATATATATATAGATAATCTATAAGCAAAAGCAACTCTTTAGTATACTATGTTTAACTAAATTATTGAATAACTCACTGTTTTATTTTATTTTTTTCGCTAGAACAATTGATGATTGATGACAGACAATCTAAAACCATTCTAAAAATAGAGAGATAGTTCAGAAGAGAAGTTCAACGAGAAACGGGAAAGTTGATTTTCCCATGAGAGAGAGTAGAAAATTGAAAGGATTGTTTTGCCGGAAAGTGAAGAGACTAGAGAGGTGGAAGCCGGAGCTACGAGAGATAATCACTGGAATACATGGACGGAAAAGGGCAGAGGAAAAAGGGGGGTCGAAGCGACAAAGATGGCGGAGACAGAAATGACAAAACACACAGAATGGTGAATAAGCCGATACCACACCGCCATTGTATTAATGGGACGCCAACCTACATCCACTATGGTAGTACGAGTGGCCTCTGAAGCAGAGAGAGATGTCGCACCTCTGAATACGGACGGATATTACCAGTGCTCGCTCCGACCTGCAACAAACGGTAAGAGAGAAAGAAGGTGGAGGAGGGGACGGATGTAGTGGGAGGCTAGAACTAGCGGGTTTCAGCTTTCTCGGTGGTGAGCGCGTAGAGTTGAGTTTAAGGTGAGGTCAATAATTATGTTCTCTGCAGTAATTATTTATAGCCACTGGGAAAATACTTCATCCATAGGCTGCATGATCATTTCAAACAATTTCTGTAAATGGTATGTTTTTTTCAGAATTGTTAAGATCTGCCAAAAAATTACTCATATTGTATGATAAATACGCCAACCAGAATTTCAAGTATATGAACACACACATATGAGAATACCTAAAATTTAATAGTTTTAGAATAGTACTACCTGCTTTTCCTGGTATAAACACTAGGGTTTGGGGTTCAATTTCAACTTGAATATAAAATTTCAATTCATTTAATCTCACGCATTTATCTGCAGAAAACGGAATTATAATCTAAATAATCTATTCAAATTAATTAAATAATTGTGGTATGGATGGAAGCAATACAGTTGATCTTTAATATGGATTAGTTTTTGGGAGCAAAGAATGAGGGCGATTTGATGAAGTATCAAAAGATTAAACAAATCAAATGGTAAGAGTTGAATTTAAATTGCAGAAAATGCGTGTAACACACCTTTCATTCTCTCTGTATGTGTCTTTTGATTTCCTGAGCACAAGCCTCGCCATGCATATGAACTTTCAGAACCACAGCGACAAGCTGGGGTTGGAGAAAAACAGGAACACAATAAATATTTTTACTCATGCCCAAAGAAAAGGAGAAAAGAAATCCGGTTCAACCTCTTATTTTTTCTCCTCAGATCGGACCTTCGTTTTTCCACTGTTTTTTTTTAATTCTCTTTATTCGTCGAGGGCTTCAGAATCGGAGATATAAGCTCGATTCGTCATTGTCTCTTCCTCCGTAACGCGGCGGCCGATTCTTCTCCATTTTTTGCACGGCGGCGGAAAAATCAGCTTAACTCGTCCTTTTTCTCTTCGATCTACTTTCTATGCTGTATTGCTCTTTTCTCTCGCCGCTTTGTTTTTTCCCTCCATTTTTTTCTCTGGTTGGTTTTTCATCACTGACAAGGTCGACCTTGAGTTGAGTAAGGAAAGATGACTACCAGAATCGGTAGACAAATTTTAAGGAATTAAGAGGAGAAATGGGAGAGAAGAACAAGATCAACCTCGAGTCTATCTGTGACTGTGAGGAGCACAAGAGAAACGATTTGAATTTTGAATTTTGGAAGATAGAGGCGTTGACTGTAAATATAAAGAATGGTTTTAGCATATGGCAGTGTCTGACAAGTGTGAGTGAGTTCCAACGGGTAAAAAGTTATTATGAGCCAACGGATACAATTTGAATTTTGAATATTTTTGCACGTCACTTCCTGACGCATCGGAGATGAGAAAAGGAAGTAACACGCAAAAGGAAACTGTTACTGCTTTGAGGAAGAAAGTTGGACCAAGAACGAGCTGGAGATACGACTGAGCAAGTTGAGTGCAGCAAGTTAAGCACGCTGCACAAGTCTGAAAATGACAGCAAAGCTGAAAAGAGTGATAAAAGTAAGGTCCTAACTCACTGAAAAGGCCTCCAAGTTGGGCTTAAAAGCAACAGCAAAGAAGGTCAAGTCCAAAGGATGGGTAACAGATGACAAAGAAAACAACAAAATTTGCAACAAAAAAAAAAAGAGAGAGGTGTAATTATTAAGCCCAAGGCAGTGTCTCCATTGCTGAAACATAAACAGCAATTAGAGCCCATCAATTAGTTATTGGATCTATTTCAACCATGGGCTCAATGGATATGAGTATTGGAGTGAAACAAGCATCTGCATTTGAAGAGGCTTAGAACGACTTAATAGAATTTCTAAATCCTAAATAAAAGGATTTTTTTTTTCTTACATAAATAAAAGGAGTTAGCCTAAGGGATGTTTTCTAATTTTGAAACTTATAATGAGTGTTTGCAGATGATCAAGTAGAGCATTACTCCTAAACATGTATTTCAATTTCTGACGCGTTTGGCAACTTCCTAAACATGTTTATTTTTTTTGCATGAACTAAAGAGAGAAATTTGTTTCTTTTTAAAAATTTAAAAAAGTAAGAATAAAACATTGTTTTTGATCCAATAATGAGCACAATGTGTTGTGAGGCCAATCTCAGAGTCTTAAAATCCCAAATCATAGATAGAGCCGAAAAAAACATTGTGATCACGCACGCAATTCAGATCGCTTTTAATCTCCATTTACTTTACCAATACTCTTTGTCTACTGCTTTTATAAATAAGCCCACACTACCTGACATTCTGTTTTTTGAAATATATGTATCATTCTATTTTATTTTATTTTCAATATGATCTAGTTTCAAGTTCAATCGAATTCTTGTTAACATTAGCTTAGAGTAACCTTCTAAAGAAATTACAGTAAAAGACCCTTGAAACCCACAAATTTTTTTTTTTTTTACTTTTTTTTGTACAAAAGAAAACATTGAGATCCTACAATCTCTGGCACTTGTCCCCACGTGACTTGTTCCCCAAAATTTGCGCCAACACTTTAAGACATGATTAAATCCAATGCCGGATGCAGGAAATTAAGGAAGTGTGGCACTGAATAAGTTTAAATACATAAATTAATAAAAGGTGGGATTTAATAAGTTTCCAAAGACATATATTTTAATAACAAAAATATATTATAATTACAATATCATCATTCTAGGCTTTATTTTTTGGAATTCCATTATAATTGTCTTATTATCAATGCATCAAATATATCTTTTTTTTTTTTTTTAATATAAGGCATTTTTATAGAATGGAAAAATAAAATAGAAAGAGGGAAATTAAATTGGGGAAACTTGAATTTTAAGAGAAAGATACTTTCGTATTTTCACATCAGATTTCAAAGGTGGGCACTTGCCCACCGCTCATACGCCTATGATTAAATCCACTCCATAACATGTCAAGAGAACAAACTGCGATTTCTTCTCACATGATGTCAAAAATATACAAACCATATCATTTGGTTGTCCTCAAAAGTTGCTTGTTGTTGGGAGAATACCTCCCTCTCTAGTTTTTAAAGTAGGGCTTATTTATCTAATTTGATTAAATTAAAAAAGTTAGTTAAATTAAGTAATATGACTTTTTTTCCTTAAAATACTCTAATCATTTTCCTTAGTTCCCCTCTTTTACTTGATCATTGTTGAGAGGGCAACAGTAGAGGCAAATTAAAAAAATATTGACAAATAAAAGAAATACATGTTACATTTAAGACTAAGATCAACTCCCGAATTAGCTCATACATTAAGGACTAAAGGAGTATAATCTTCAGAAAAAGGAAAACAACAAGATATGAACAAATTTACAGACTATCTATTATTGCATCTTAAATCAAACTTGATTTTGAAGATTATGGGAAAAAACCAATCTTTTGGAACCCGGACTGGATCGGCCGGTTTGGATTGGAAACTGGTGAACCAACCAGAAAACCGATCCAAGTTAAAGGGAAAACCCAGGTTCCGAGTTGACCCAGGTCAACTCATCTTGACCCGGCCGAATTGACAAAGTCACGAGTCGGCTTTAAAATAAAAAAAAAAAAAAAAATCAATTGAAGAGATAATGGACGGTGTGTCAACATTTATAGAGAGAGAAAGACAGAAAGATTGAGAGAGAATGGACGGCTACTCCCCTGTTTGACGTGTGTGGTTTTGTGCAATGAAGACTGTTATGGATTCAAATAATAGGCCCAACTAAGGTGTGGCCCAACAGGAGGCAACCAATATTGCACGAGAGGTGATGGCACAACATTTGGGCTTGGAGGCACAAGAGGCCCAACAGTCCAAACCCTAACCCTAAGGTACCCTCTATAAATAGATGGTAAACCCTAAGGTACACGATCTCTAAGCTCTCTCTCATCTACGATTCTGCCTACACTGTGCACACACCCCACCCCCTTTGGTTGTGTACAGTGATCTTCTATTCTCAAAGGTATCTCATCCATAGATACCTAAGAGGGAGCTATTCGATCCAACATAAACATACTAGCCCACCTAGGGCTAGATATCTGTGTTCTTATGACAGAACATTGGCGCCGACCGTGGGGATCGGTAAATTACGATTCCTGTGACCAGAAATTGTGAATGATTCAAGTTCATGAATATTCGAAAGCCAGCGCTACCTATGAAGCTAACTGGTGGCAGAAGTAACACAAGAAGCAGAAATCTCTGCAATGTTGGATATTTGAATGAAGGCCGTAATGCACAGTACGCGCTTCCGGGGTCGATCATTCAAATTTACGTTGCCAAGATGTACGCACTGACGAGATTGAAGCGGCCGAAGGTCCGATATGCCCGAGATTCTTCTGAGGCAGGACCAGCGACAGCAACTCGCATGTGTCCAAGCAGCTACGTCAACATCACTCTACACCTGAGGTCATGAAGCCCAGATAAATGAACTCGGCATGGCGACGGAGCGTGATAACCGAGTGGTAGAGCTTTTTCATCTCCTCCTACTGATTAGCTTAGGAACAGCAAATGGCTTCGATGTCGGAACCCACGAGTTCTTCAACCCGCCATTTGGAGGGCGATGCCTAAATGCTCCGAGATGTTGATTCAATGTAGTCGAGATGATCAAACGCCATCTGTACCCGTTCCATCACGTGCTGAGATTGATCGACCTGCCGAGATCACTTAACATCTCTCTTGCAGCTTCCAAGGAGGTGCTGAGGCGATGGTGTGCCGAGATAATTAACGCCAAGATAACAGACGCCGAGGTGTGCTGAGATGCCCTAGGTGTGTGCATGTTCGGGATATAACGCCGTAAGGATAAGACGCCGAGATGCCGAGACGCCGAGAAGAAGGCCAAACTCTTGCTTTCTGATATCCCGGATCAAGATCCGCTGCTGTAGCAGCCTCAAGAGGCAGAGAAAACCGAGAAGAAACCCGCAAAGTGTGAAGCCGTCAGAATCCGTGCCAAGATACTTCGAATGGGTGAATTGAGATTCAATGTCGGACTACCGAGATCCTTCAATTGTGGTAGACGGGGACGGCAACCAACTCATCGTGGTCTGAGATTATTGTTTGGAGATTGTTGACGGTTGATGTGGCGTTTTCTCATGGTCTTACTAGTTAAAGGCAGAGGATCAAGGTAGAGAATAAAGCTTGGAAAATCCATAGCTTTAGTAAAGATTCTTGAAAATCCATCGTCCATTGCCTTTTTTCCAAGATCTATAAATCGGCATTGAGGTAGATGAAGCACAACAAGAAGAGGAAGTGGAAGAGCGATTGTGCTTACTACGAGAAGTATCAGATTAGGGATTTTGAGATGGATGCTGTGGCCTTTCAGATGTGCCTCGCCGCCGTCTCTTTGGTTTGCCTCTCCCACAATTTTGATCACCAGGGTGGACAAATAGGCAGCTTTCACAAAGATTACGTCCAACAGATTTCAGAGCCTATGCGCTTACTCGTTCTGTAGGAATTGCCATGTTACTTATTGAGGATAGCCCGAGTAATGATTCGCCTTATATATTTAGCATTTTGCTTCACCTGGTCTGATGTAGAATTCATGGAGGAGCACATATGGTGGCGTTATCGTCTCTAAAAAATAAACCACCGGTTCAGATTATGTCTTCTTCTACAATTCTTGGGCTGGGGAATTAAAAGAACCAGATGAATTTCGCTTCTACAAGGAGCTGTTTTTATGCTAGTTTTGCTGCTCAAAGGAACTTTGCAGAGGTAATTGCAAAAGGTGAGATCCAAGGAATGGCTAGCAGGTTTTTGAGGCGCCGAATTCTTGGTTTCTTTAAGGCGCACACAAGAGCAGAAACAGTTCAAAACAGAGTCGCGTGATACAAGGAAAGGTCCTTCTTCTCAGTCTATCTTTAAATATCTTAAAGGTTTTTTTTTTTGACTGTCTAATCTCTATTGGTGAAACTATATCTGTTCAAAAGTATATGAATTGGTTGTTCCAATGGTCCTTACCATCTTTTGCCGGTATGTGCACTATAATTTATTACTTGTGGATTGGTTTTGTTGTGGAGATAAGAAAGTTCACAATTCTCCCCAACCAAGAATCAATAGAGAAGGTACTCCCGAATGGAGGAAGTACGTGGTCATGTTCCTTCACACGCATCCCACAATTTTTCTACTATGCAGAACATGGAGCAGTTTACTTTTATTCAATAATATGGGGCGAGCAAATCTAGAATTCTTTGTAAAGAGAAATAACCGCAAATTGGGGTTACTTCTGGGTGATCATTTCTGTGAATTTTTAAGCAACGAATGAATCTGTTTATTGAAAAATGCAACCCCAGCAAAGCTCAAGAATTGACTTGGGTGAAATAAAAGTTGCTATTTTGATACTCCTTAAAGATGCCTTCAGAATCAAATCTCAGTTTAATTTATATTTGTCTTCCCTTTGGACAACTTTAGCATCAAATTGGTACAATCCTGAAACTAGTTTTCCATACCGATCTAATTTTCCTCCGGAAGCCAACCGCAAGTTGGGAAGTATGGACTATGCAGATTTGTTGTTGCAAAAAATCAAGAAGTTTCTTGTTCAAGTGGATTTGATAGAAATCAGCCCTATGAAAGCTTTTGATCATGGGTTCTATTTTGCTCTCAAACTTGAAGATTGCCACGGTGATCAAGGTGGTGGAGATGTGAGTGATTGTAGCATGCTCAAGTCCTTGCGTGAGCTCCCTCCAAATCTTGATTATATATGGTCTTCAAAATTGCAATATCCACTTATTTGGAAGAACCAAGCTATTGCCCTTCGTTGAAGCTTACAATAGCTCTTGGTAATATTCCAATTTAAGTTATGACTTATGGGAGCGGACTACAACTATTGACAATGAAGATGTGAACATGTTTTTCAACTCCATTGCATTTCATTAGAAATACAATGATATTCCTATTCAAGGAAAGCAGAAGTTATATGTCATTGGTTAAATTCTATATGTTACTGCCAAGACTTCCTTTTCCTCGTGCAATCTTGGGCTTGCGAGTCTTTCTCTAGAACGATGGATGCTTTGGGGATTCCCCATAGGAGAAGTCCACAGTTTGCCAACCTTTGAGTTGCAAAATTCAACATTGAACTCACTTTCAAAGACATTAGAAGATGCAGGGGCGGACTTTAACCTGGAGAGATTTTTGGGAAAATCACCCACATGTTCTTCATTGAAATTATTCTTGCAGGAAACATACATCCGTCGTCTATGCTTGGCTCCGTAAAGCCTCGTCTATTCCAACCTTGAAGTGGCGCAGCTTTTATCATTATTCTCTTTGTCACCCTATTGAAATAAATTCTGGAAATAAGGAGCTGCTAAGCTTTCTTGTTAAATTGCTTGATTTACTACTTCTGCCCTTGCTAAAAGGCCTTCATGATAATTTTTGAAGTCGGACCCGGTTACACCGAATCTGGTTAAAATCCGGGCTCCGTGTTAGTTTTTGAAGGTCCTTTATTGGATTATTTGTGACGGCTACGACAAATGAAGTTTATGTAAAATTCCTTAATTGGAATTATCTAAAGGCGACTATTTAAAGAGCCTATGTAAAGTTCCTTAGTTGGAGTTATCTAAGGTTATGAAGCCGGACCGGTTCAACCGAATCTAGTTGAAATCTGAGATCTATGTAGAGTTTTGAGGGCGGACTCGGTAAAATCGAAATTTAGTTTAAATCCGAGATCCGTGTGGAGTCCGTCCCTACGAAAGGGATGAAGACGGAGACCCGGTTTAAACTGAATCTAGTTTAAATTCGATCCGTGTAAACATGTATGAATTCATGTTTTCGAAAATCATGTCAAAACTAAACATGTAGGAACCCGAGGTACATAAACCCGTTCCGAAAATCATGTTCAAATTAAACAGTAGGAATCCGAGGTACATAAACCGTTTCTGAAAATCATGTTCAAATTAAACATGTAGGAATCTGAGGTAAATAAACTCGTTTCCGAAAATCGTGTATAAAATAAACAGTATGAACTCTGGGTATATACACCTGTTTCCAAAAATCATGTCGAAGTTAAACATAACAGAGTCTTAGGGTACGACACCCCTCTCGGATAAACAAATTTCGGGTTACGACACCCATAATGGAGTCTTAGGGTACGACACACTGAATATTATACAGTTAAATCCGCGCTCCTTAATTGGATACTGGATACACTGAACATTGTACAATTTAATCCGTGTGCGCTCCTTAACCGGACCCCGGCTACGCCGAATCTGGTTAAAGCCCGGGCTCCGTGTAAATTGTTGAAGGCGGACCCCGGCTACGCCGAATCTGGTTAAAGCCCGGGTCCCGCGTGAATTCGCGAAGGCGGATCGGTTACACCGAATATGGTTAAAATCCCGGCTCCGTGCGAAGTTTTGAAGTCGAACCCGATTAACCGAATCTAGTTAACGTTCGGATCCGCATAAATTCCCGAATGGACCCTTGCTTACACCATATCTCGGTTAAAGCCCGGCTCCTTGTGAATTTTTGAAGGCGGAGCCCGGCTACGCCAAATCTGGTTAAAGCCCGGCCCGTGTAAATTTTTGAAGGCGGACCCGGTACACCGAATTCCGCTTAAAATCCGGCCCGTGTAAAGTACAATTGACTCCGCGCGCTCCTTAAAAGGACCCCGATAAAGAATTCCTCAATGGAAATTCATCTCGTTTTACTATCGATAGTCAAAGAGATACACCGAGGTCATTACACCCGGTAATAACCATGAAGCCGAGGTCTTTAAACCCGGCATGAAGCCGAGGTCTCTAAACCCGGCATGACACCGTGGTCCCCAAACCCGGTCACAAACAAAACCATCTAGATGTATGACACCGGCCGTTGTACTCCGACGTGCATTGGTTAGAGCTCGCGAAAATGCCATACGTGGCCTTCGCGAAATTGACGCGTCAACGCTCGCCCGATCTAAGAAAGCGGGTTGTCATTCGATCCCGATCAGTCAAAATGTTTGATTAGAGGTAATGGACACCTCGGTTGAACAAGTGACTACCTCGCCCTTATTTCGGTTACAAATTACTTTTCCAAATAGTCAAGCGGAACGAGGTAGTGCGGTTAAGTTAACACCCCACGAGGTTAAAACAGATAACCTCGCCCATCACTCCCCGCACTTAAGCTCTGGTCGAGTATAAAAGACCTGTACCTACTACGGTCGATGAATTTCTAACTACGGTTAGAGTTCAAAAATGGTATGGCAATTAATTGGTTATATAATCGATATTGTCATAACTTACAATCGGCATAGACGCCGGAACATTCAAAGTCAAAACGGTATAGACGCCGGAGTATTTAAAGTCAAACCGGCACGACGCCGGAAAACTCAAAGTCAAGCAGTACGAAGCCTTAAGCGAAGCAAAACTAAAGCCCGACCCTCAACTCGAGGAGCGGCACCTCGCTAGAGGGAATGAAGATTAACCTCGGACATGAGATCCAGGTTAAATAGTCAAGGCACCCCGCAGCCCGCAGCCCTTGACCGCCAGCCGGGGGGGCAACTATTATACAAAGTTAATGACAACGGTGTGAGAAGAACTAACGGAAGCCCTCACAGGGATCTTTGAATTTTTTATTTTAATGCAGGTTCACCAAGGCCGAGGCAAGCAAAAACAAAGAACCAAGGAAAGGCGAATAGATCCCGCCTGGGAGAAAACTTATCGCCTAAACAGCACATCGATAGCGTAATACGAATCCGAACTCGTCAAAGACTCGGACAAAAGCAAATCAAGATGGAACAATCTGGATACGTAATCCGGTCAAACAAAAAGGCGCCTCGGCGGCCTAGTGACCTCTAAGCCCAAAAGGCAAAATGGCCGACGAGTGACACGACGGATGAATTAAATGCACACGGAAACCGTAGGTGACTAGGTGTGGTGGTTGAAACCCCGCACGAGTACAGAGCCGCCAGGTATCAGTGGGCAACGATGGCGAACGCATAAGGGTCCCGACCTTAAAGTCGAGCAAACTCCTTGATATTACCTCGGATCCTTGAGACATTACCTCGGATCTTTGAGCAAATGACATCGGAACCGGGTCAATATGACACAACCCGGCAATGCGCGGTAGATACGCAAGAGGGTAAGATTCACAGCAATCTAGCCCGGATAACCTGAAGAACGATCCCAACCTCGAAATCGCAAACCGCCGACATTATCTCGCATCCTAGAGACATTACCTCGGATCTTTGAGAAGACAACTTCAATAGCCAAGATCAACACCTGGATTCAAATGCAGGCGAACCATCTCCACGCTATTCAGGGTCTTTGAGACAAGACCTCGGATCTTCAAGGTAAGCGGCCTTGACAGCCAGGATCAACATAATTCAGCTCGGCAATGTAAGGCTCACGACAGCAAAGCTCGGCTAGTAAAGCCGACTGGGGCAAAATACATCCCGACAGCTCAGAAGCCTGAACTACCGAGCTGGGGGGCAACTGTTATGGATTCAAATAATAGGCCCAACTAAGGTGTGGCCCAACAGGAGGCAACCAATATTGCACAGAGGTGATGGCACAACATTTGGGCTTGGAGGCACAAGAGGCCCAACAAAAACAAACCCTAACCCTAAGGTACCCTCTATAAATAGATGGTAAACCCTAAGGTACACGATCTCTAAGCTCTCTCTCATCTACGATTCTCGCCTACACCGTGCACACACCCCACCCCTTTGGTTGTGTACAAATGATCTTCTATTCTCAAAGGTATCTCATCCATAGATACCTAAGAGGGAGCTATTCGATCCAACATAAACATACTAGCCCACCTAGGGCTAGACATCTGTGTTCTTATGACAGAACAAAGACGATGAGCAATAACTTGTGCGGCTACCTCCTTCTTTGTCGACAATCGCACCAGCTGCTCCTCCACTTCTGTGTGATCACGTTCTCTTTCTCCCTCTTTGGTTCAGATGCATTCCAAGGAAGATGATGACTCTATAGTGAAACCACGCCTCCTTCCTCTCCTTTTTTGTCCCTCCTGACCTCTTCTGCTTCATAAAACGATTCAAGTGTGACAAATCACGTGCCTCATCAAGTGTGATAAAAGGATGTGAAGGAGGAGACTCTCAAAAGGCATGACTCTTCATGTCCTTTTATCCTCATCAAAAGTCGTGCCTTTTTTCAATTTAGGTCTTCTTTTCTTTAAAAAAAAAATTGTGGGACCTAATTCCCATTAAATTCAAATAGTGTCAAATCTTACTAGATATGATTTTCAATCATGTAGTTGTGCTGTCAAAAGAGAAGCAAATAAATATTATATAATAAATTCTGGAGACTTAATTAATTGCCCCAATTTAACTTTGATTTGACCTACTGACCCTTAACCCAATATCTTGGCTGGTTTAGTGGTTGGTCCGATTTGAGAACCTTGAAAAAAACACCATCTCGCTTTCATCCATTATGATTAAACTAAACGTTGCTTGCCAATAGTTGCTGCTACAACTAGCTGCATCAGAAGGCCGTAAATCAGAGAGCTGTGATACGGCATGACGTAAAAAATAACAGACCTACTTTGAAGAAGATAACGCAGATGCAACATTTTGGGATATGCGATTTTGTATCGGTTCCTGCAAGTAGAAATGAAAGTTGCACACCCCTATTGATCTCATGCTATGATAATACTGATAAAATATTGGTTTATGAATTACCTCCGATGAAGATACATCAAATTTTGAATTGTGTGTTATTGTCTCATACAAGAATATGTATCTGACAACAAAAAGGTATGCCCAATGACACGAATAAGGTATGAAAAATATGCATATGAAATCAAACTCTTTCCAAAAGTTAAATCACTGCAAGTAAACTCGTCTAACACAAGCATCACCATGATAGACATGTCAATGTTATAAACATTAAACCAGCCTACTCACTACTACAAAACAAAGATGACCTCTATCAATGTAACTATGACAATGAAGCTTCATAGGAATTTATCCATAGCTCAAGGTAGTTTCTTCATCATTTAGAGATCAAAAACTATCGAAAGAGTGAGAGAAATTCTATCAAGACAACACACATGGACTTACCAAAAGCTAATATTTACGTACACACGAGAGATGGCAGAACGAAGAGAAAAGTGTCATGATATTTAAAAGTACAAATGCAAGATAAATGCTAGGACACATGATTACCTTTTTCCCTGGCCTTACAAGCCTCAAGACCACTTCAGCAGCATTATTAGCAGCAGTAATGACATCAGCTACCCTTCCCGTAACTGGCCCTTCGTTAAGAGCAAAAGTACGTGCCACAACAGCAATAAACCCATATCACTGCATTCAACAAAAGAAACCATTATAAAAAGAAATAGCCAAAACTCAGTCCATTCCTTCACTGTCTCATCGCAAGCAAGGGGTGAGAAATGACATACAATGTTGTTCACAGATATGCAAGTTGGGAAGGCAACGCCTTTCTCAATCTTCCTCTTCTCGCTCTTGTGTACATGTTACCAGTTTGCCTTTATAAAAAAAAAGGGCACATCCCATAAGCTAAAAATCATACAAAACAAATATAGAGATTAGACATTCATGTGCAAATCCAATACATATGTTGCAATATCCAACTGGATGAAAAATATAAGCTTACTCTCTAGTGTATGCATCCCCCTTCTCGCATAGGTCTACATCACCTTCGGTTTACATTCTGAAAGAAGAAAATTGTCATTGTCTTAGCCAAAAAAACCAACAAAAACAAGGAAGATAAAAACTGTTGAATAATGATTACAATAATGTAACAGACACTGCAAAAATGTGAGAGTGAGCATTTCACTCTCCAAGAAACAAAACGAGGCATCAAAGCCTCACAGGTACTATGTAATTTCCAAACTATATATAAATGATCATCCTAGGTTTGAGTAGAAGAGGAAAGTCATATTGGGAAATCAAACTACAAGGGAAGATGGGAGGAAGTTGGCTGATGCAACACCTTTTTAAGTCAAATTAGATTGGCATTAGATTGATATATTGTTTAACATCATGACATCTTACTCAGAAAATCAAGAGTCCCAATAGATCAGTTCAAGTAATTTCACTGTTTGCAAAACTTACCACAGTCTTCCGGTTCTTGTGGAGGAGGAGGAGGGTCATATCTTCCCATGCGAAAGTGCTCAATGCCAGTCCAAGCAACCATTACCCCTAGTCAGTTCAAGAGCAAGGTTTTGAGCAATTGGATCAAGAAAGGTAATGAACAACATTGAAATCTTCTCAACCAACTAGTTTATTGAAGAAATTTCCATTCCGCAGGTTTTAACTCAGGAAAAAAGGCCACTTTCATATCTTCTCTTTTCTATTCTCCCTTTTTTGGCAACTCCTTTACATCTTTATAATCAATGATCAACAGTGTTTATTCTTTCTTTATTTTTTTTAAAGCCTGGATGTAAAGGTCATTTTCTATCTTCAAAATCAATTTTAAATTTTATTTTCCATTTTATTTCAATTCATTCTATGTTCCAAACGAGTCCTGGATTCTAGAGGACAACTATGATTTTAGTTCTTGATAAATAGATGAATGTTCAATCTAATCCTTCAATCATCAAAATGTTGCAAGATGGCCCCTCCACCCCATTTTCATGAGTTGTCAGTGTCAAGTAAACAAAAATAGTCCAAGTCAACAAACAGTTTGGGAGAAAATGTGAGCATTTAAATGATTGAGACTAAAATGTAAAAGAATATTGGCATAGACAAAATTGAAAATTTACATATCTGTTTAAAACAAAAGCTAGAAATAAATTATTACCATTGTCAGTACAAAGGCTGGGAGGAGGGCATACTAGTTGTAGGCCATTCTTCTTTACAACCATATCAAGCCGAGACCTAACATACTGATTTGATGCAACGCCTCCTGAGACTACCTGCAATTAAAAGTATAATAATGAACAGTATTCCACTTTCTAAGTTAACTAATCCTAAAAAATGCATTGACATTGTTTGACAGAATAAGTAATTCGTTTTGACTTCTAACTACCAAGTATTTTATAGAAGGCTCCATCTTCAATGCCCATTGTATCGCTCGTTCACATCTTTCCTCAAGATGTAATACTGCAACCTGCCGCTTGACATGCCGTAAGAGTCAATTAATAAGGCATAAAAAGCTAAAACCAAAGTTAATGGGATATAAAAAGATGGAAATCATAAAAGTGAGATCCCATATACTAAAGGCAATTTACTAGAATCAAGCAAAAGGAAGAGATGTTTACATTTTACTTTGCATAACTTATAAAACATAATAACTAACCTGAAATGATACATCAATATCAGCTCTAGAAGCTCGGTCCTCATTACTTCCAGAAGAAATGAGAATTTTTGCATCACTGTCCATGGCCCACGTTATAAGTAAAAGGGTTGACAAAATGACAAGAAGCAAAATTTGTCTTCACATATTATTATTATTATTATATTACTAGATACTCTTTAAATGAACATATTAAATCATGTAATATTCACTAATCTATCAAAAGCTATGGCTCTGATAAGTAATCTTAGAGTCAAAGCGATTATATAGAGCAAAAAGTAAATACTACATATGTAAAGTACTCAAGGCATTCAGTCCATCACAACAGAAAGGACTTGTACTAGGACACCTAAAAACCACATTGTCCAGAATGCCATGTGACAAAATTAAGTAGATAAAACATGCTAGGCCTCAGTCAATTTTTTCCATTAAATAAAAGATATTAATAACCGTACAAGGTGCGATGAGGATAAGGTACCCTTGAGCAAACCATCACACCAAAAAATTCATAATACAAATTTAACAGCTATTGAATTTTCACTTGGCCCAATTCAGGTCATCATCCCTGCACATTACTCCTCCATATGCTAAAATCCTATTACTTAAATCAGTGTCAATTCTTGAACTGCCCATGTTGATAAAGATCTAAAGCAACTAGATAAACAGAATCACCTACAACCTTACACAGCCACGTCAAACAAAAGGGCCAAGAATGAAAGACAGAAAAAGGGACTGTCCTGAACAAAAATCATCAAAGTTGATACGGATGCAGATGTCCAGTTTAATACATCTATTTGTAGTGCTCTCTAAGTCAGTCAATTGAAAGCATTCATCACAGAAAAGAGCCTTAGTCCATCATCCCAATCATATTCTGACAATCCAACTCATGCTCGTTCGTTCTTCATACTGGGAAATAAAAAATAGCGTGTAAAAAAATGCCTTCCATCAAGATAAAATAGAAATTGAGAAACTCCACAAAGATTTAAAAAAAAAAAAAAAAAAAAAAAAAAAAAAAAAAAATCCCTTTAGAAAAGCAATTTGTTCGAACTCCAACGCCCCTATACACGAACGGAGAAAAACATGACAATTTTCTAGCCAAACACCCAAAGCACAGATTCATCCCAATTTTGTAGACGAAGAGGCACCCAAACCACAGCCGAAGGTCTTGGAGCGAGCATTAACAATCTTTCCGGTCTTTTCATCAAAAGCACGAGCATTTACTATTTTATTTCTCACACCAAAAACTTGTACCTGAAGGTGCAATGGCAACAGCGGCGACCAAGGAAAAGGCAACGGTGTCCACAGCGACGAGCACGAGAAGGACCACAAGGGTCCGATGGTGTGAGGAGGAGGCAAGGAGAACGGTGAGAGAGAGGACGGAGATCGAAGGAGCTACGGTGGAGAGGGGGACGACGGAGCAACGGCAGAGTGAAGGAAGAAACAAGGCGGACTAGGGTTGAGAAGAAATCCGAGAGAATGAGAATCGATGGATACGTGCGCGGGAGACAACACGGGAATGGGTTTTGGGGTGGGGAAAAATGACCTAAGGAGTCTAATTCTTGGACTTAGACTCCAAATACCGACCTAGGGAGTCTAATTCTCCGACTTAGACTCCAAATTGTTTCCTTTTTTTCGCTTGGGCGCACTTTTCGCTAGCTTTTGACACCAGAGCTATACTTTTGGCGTTTAAGAAATAAAATTAGATTCCAAAAGTCACTTGCTAATTACAAAAATGCCACCGCGTTTTTTTTTTACTTCCTTTTTTTAATAATAGGACGCCAATTAGGAAAGTAAAAGTCAATTTCTGTAGTAGTGACTCATCCAATTCTTAAGAATTCAAGCTAGCCAATAGTGATATCATTGCATCCATGCATGCAATCCAATCGGGTACGTAATACCAGTCTTTTATTGTTAAACTAATGCAGGAATGCATGATAATATTCAATGTGTTTCAGGATGAAATTAAACCTCATCAACCAAAAGAATTGAACCATCATTTGCCTTTCCAAATTCGTACTTTGTATCCACCAAGTATAATTCACATTCATGCTTACAAAAACAGTTCTATTACGCATGTCAAGGAGTATCTTAAAATTTGTCTGCAACTTTTAAATATGTAGCATATACCATAGAACCAAATACCTTAAGGTTGATTAGATCAGGTTTAGTTCCATAAACTATTTCTTAAGGTGCTTGAAAAAGCAAGAATCTTAGAGGGAATCCTATTAACTAGGTGGGCAGTCATGCGAACACATCCCCCCTAATACAAAATAGGAACCTTTGATTGCAATAATAAACCCCTAACTATTTGCATAATGGTACAGTTCTATGTTCACGTTCAATCACTCCATTTTGTTCTGGAGTGCAAGGGCAAGATGTTTCATGGATCATGCCCCTTTCTTGCAAAAATAATCTCAATTCAGATCTGTTGTCACTTTGAATTCGTTTAATTTATGTGTGAATTTGCATCAAGACATAGGTAACAAAATTCGTAATATATTTCACAGCTTTTACTTTGTCTTATTAAGAAAATCCATGTTTCACGTGAATAACCATCAACAACATGGAGAAAATATTGAAATCCTTAATGAGTTGGGGTCCATCCATCCAAATAGATCAATTCAAAGCATTTAGATATCATAATGCAATTCTATTTGAGGCAATATCATACACTAAATGTGAGTACTTCTCTCAACATTGATTTACCACGTTGTGAGTGATTAACGCTTTCGGCCCTGTACCTAACTCTAGTTGATCCCATTCAGCACTTTTAACTAATATCTTGAACTACATAATTTTAGTAATGGTTTCTTATTAAAAAAGGAAAGGAGTGAGTAATAACTAATAATAATAGCATTGACCCTCCTCATTTTGTTCCAATAAAAGTAGAAAGCACATGTATGGGCAAATAGTGTGGGCTATTTTATTTTAGGCCATCTATTGGGTAAGTAGTGTGGGCTACCAAGGGCAGCAATACCGGCCTCGGAGGCAGAAGTAAGCCTATTCCTTTGATTTTGTTCCATATGGGATTTTTCCTTTTTTCGATGGTTTCTTCTCAGGCTTAAAAGATTAACGGTGGAGTGGATTATATCAAAAAAGATTAACAGTGGAAGATCAATTGGTAACACCCCAGGGACCAACTATGGCTTCGCTTGCATTTTTTTTTTTTAAATTATTTTAGTTAATCGAATTGTGAAATGTGGAAATAGATTTTTGGGAAAATTCATTTAAGGGCCCTTTTTACAGAAAAAAAAAAAAAAATCACAACAAAGGCTCTAAGATTCTGAAAATCCCAAAAAGGGCCCAAGGGTCTTTTCTGGAGATTTTCAGAATCTGCGTGAATTGTTAACAGGGCTGATATAGTTGTTAACCGGGGCTGATATTGTTGTTAATGTGACTAATTTAGTTATTAAAATATTGTTGTTAATGCGACTGATTTAGTTGTTAACATGTATTGATTTTGTTGTTAATGTGGCTGATTTAATTATTAAAATTTAATGAATTTATACCAGAAAAGACCCTTGGGCCTTTTTTAGGATTTTTTATGTAAAAATGGCCCTTAAATGTATTTTGCCTAGATTTTTTATATTATCATTTAGTATTCGGTCGTTTGTAGTAGCCTTCTCACCATATGACTTTGAGAGACGAACAGAGCCTTATACAGTTAAACCAAAAGCCACCCTTGATATATTTATTTTTTTCGCTAAAGTAGAAACTAGACATAAATGTCACGGGCCGATCCAAAATAAGTGAGATATAAGCTTGTTTGATTTATAAAATTTTTCTGTGTTTCTACGTTCTTACAACAATTCTATAGGATAATTTATTAGAAAAAAAATTTCAAAATTAAAAATTTTGTCTGAATTATTAGTTTGAAAAATATATGTAAAAGGGTGAGGTGATGAGTTAAAGAATAACTTTTTTTTTTTTTTTACTATAAAAATTTTAGGAAAGGGGTTGGGTTCACCCATAATCTAAGGCGGCAGCGCTTGGAACTCAATCCGCCAAGAATATTGGCGCTCTTTTAGCTGCCCAGCATTATTACGGCTTCATAGACCCCTAGGATGCCTCCCCCAGCGCCTTGATCGACTCCAAAATCGAACTCCCTCTCTTTAGGTGAAGAAGTCCGACCCCTTCGTCAGTTAAATCTAAACACGAAATTCATTAACATGATTGTCGTTTGTAAGAATACAATGTTCCCGCCTCTTGTACCAAAATACATTTTCAAACATGTTTTTCCAATTTTCAAAACAAGAAACCAATTACAAGCCCATATCTTCTTCTTCTTCTTTTTTTTTGTTTCCTTTATTTTACATGTATAATTGGTGATTTTGGTTACTCTCCTAAATATACTCCTCCTCCTTCATTAACATGATTGTCGTTTGTAAGAATACAATGTTCCCGCCTCTTGTACCAAAATACATTTTCAAACATGTTTTTCCAATTTTCAAAACAAGAAACCAATTACAAGCCCATATCTTCTTCTTCTTCTTCTTTTTTTGTTTCCTTTATTTTACATGTATAATTGGTGATTTTGGTTACTCTCCGGATTAGTGTATTGCTTAATATATAATGTTAAAATTATTTAAAAATTTTAAATTTAGACTTTAAAAAAGGAAATATTAGATGCAAATGACGTGAAATTTAGGAGAATTTTATACAATAATAAATTATGCGTCCCATTTGATTATTACAATTGAAAGGTAATCTGATTACATGGCACAACAATAAATCTACATAACGTCTATTATAGTACCTTCATAAACACTACTATAATAACAACTAATTTATTACCCAATATACTAAGTAGACTACAAAGTGCATAAAATATAGATTAGTCAGTTGCTTCTATACCTAGTAATAAAATTTATAAAAAGCTTCGGACACTGGGTGGCCTAAAATGTTATAAAAAATATATATATATATATATATATATATATATATATATATAAGGGTTAATACATAATATCATGTTTTATCTCTCAAGTTTACCCTCATTTTAATTTTATTACTTCAAGTTTTAAACCACTGGTTTTGAAAACTCTAGAGGCAAAATGGTCTATATTTTTATTGAGTTATAAGGATCCATATTTTAAAGAAAATAAAACTTAACAGACCAAAATCTATAATTTGAAACTTGAGAGACTAAAACCAAAATAAAGATAGACTTAAGAGAGGACCAAAAATTATATTAATAACCCAAAAAATAATAAGTAATTTTTTGGGAGAATATTATTTAGGTCTCAACCGGGAGAAATAATATATTGAGAAGCCCAATAAATTATCAATAACAACTCTTTTAGTTTTCAATGGTAATTCTTTACTTGTCCATATTTTCCTTAATTTTCTGTTATTATTGATTTTTATTTAGAGACCAATAGGACATATATGTGTGTGTGTGTATTTTATGCACAACTATACTCTTATTAGAAGAAATTTTGTGTGTTTATATATATTTTAATTCTATTCCATTCCACAAATCAAACAAGCCCAAGCCCAAGTTTTTATAGACATATGATGATATGAATATAGATATTTTTCACTTTTCCTTTATCATTTTTCAGTAGGTTACATTACATGGACATAGAAAGTAATCCATCATATCTGCATGTTTGCCTATAAAAAGCATATTGACTTCTCAATATTTTTTGCCACTTTTTTTTTTTTTCTACTTTTAAGAAGCTGGATAACTGAGACAAGTTACTTCATGGAGACATACCTGCCTGCAATTTTATTAGGTCATCTTTATGCATCCTATCTTTGATTTACTCTACACTGCTACGTCAAAAGTTGCACACATTTATTTGTTTAAAGCTCAAATGTTGCTCATAAATCCATTTTGTACGCTTTAATTAGAAAAAGTGGCCTTTGGACCTTTAGCATTATATTATAGATTTCGTAAACCTAATGTGAACTTCAATATCCCACAACAAGTTTGTTTTTTTGGCCTCAATAATCCTCTCATTCTAGATGTTAGTTCCTTTTTTTTTTTTTTTTAAAAAAAGAAAAAAAAATAAATAATTAATGAAAAATCCCAAAAAAAAATCAATTAAATTTTAAAATCAAAATAAGTGATTTTTTAATAAAACGAATTGTCAATTGTTTTACTATTCTTGTGAATCTCATTATTATTGTTGTAAACAGGATTTTAAAATTTAAGTGATATTTTTCTGTCATTTTTTCAATAATTAATTACTGTATATTTATTATCATGATTATTGAGTATAAGTTGAAAGTTGAATTTATAGTCTCATGATGTTATCAAATAATAATGATAATAATAATACTATAATAGACAATTATTTACCAGCTTGCGTGTCTAACAGATACGCAATTTTTTTTTATGGCATGATATTGCTTAATTGGGCTGCCTTAATTTGCTCACATAACATTTCTCAGGTCTAAAATGGTATTATTATTATTTGGGGATCGCTTTGTCCTCTTATAAGCATGTCAGCATCACTCTCTAATTTTGGGATTCTTACTTTCTTTTACTAAAAAAAGAAAATCGAAGTTCTACACGCATGGAAATTGTTTTTTTTTTCTTTTTCTTTTTTTTTATTTGGGCCGGCCATGATGACTATGTGCATGATTTATAATGTGACTTTGTGAACCAATTTTTTTATGCACGTTTTAATACAAGTACATAATAATGATATGAAAAATGAGGTACGTGTCATATATGGGTTATGTTTAAGATCCAAGATGTACTATAAATATTGTTAATATATTTATAAACATATAAAAAAAACTTACTTTTTACATGTTATAGATTATCTATTTCATATAAACAAAATTAATAAAATGTTATAAAATTATACTCCTTCTATTCTAGATGTACAAGCTAGTTGAAGGATTTGTTTTGATCATAATTGTAATACCTTAATTATTTTATCTTCTAAATTTATAATTTTTGTCAAACTATCTCTATAAATCAAAGATTATTTCTATTTTCTGTAATGATTAAATGAGACATTCTGCTTGCTGCGGATGAAAAAAAAAAAAAATAGAGAGATTTTGAATAAAATAACACATATTTAATTTAAATAATTTTTTTAAATATTTATAAATTAGTTATAGACTATAAGGAAGAAAGAGTATATGAATGGAAAACTTGTGTTTTTCAATTTTTTTTTTAAAAAAAGAAATCTGGGGGTGTTTTCCGTCGACAGCAGAGACTAATCCTCCTTCACACCATAGTCGTTAAATGAGCATTGATCTTTGGCCAAATAACCTTCTCCATACACATCGCCAAAAGATCGAACCCTTAATGACTAGGTCTTAAAGGAACCCAACTACAACTCAACTGAACCAGGTTAGTTTGATTGTTTTTCAATTTTTTATATAAAGAGAAAAATGTGAAAGAGTGAGGAAGGAGGACCCACCCACATGGCCTCATTAGATAATTGAACGTAGAATAAAAGCACCAGCAATTTTGGTATATAAAAAAAATTAAAAAAAAAAAAAAAAAAAAAAAAAAAAGCGCCAGCAAGATAGAAAATGAAGGTGGGTGTTTGCGTGACGTTTCATTTGCTTCATTAATTATTCAAAGTTTGCGACCCACACAAACAAAAACAAAATTACAACATTAAATTTAAAAAAGGGACGTCTCTCTCTAAGTCACGGACCTTTCATTCCAACACATCACCCATCATTTTTCACATTATTTTCAACTCTTCAATCCTCCTCACTCATCACTTCTCTAATCATGCTACATACTTTAATGTTTTTAAAAAAAATGTAAAAATATATATATATATATATATATATATATATATATCTGAATTTTTTTATGGCCACAACTTTTTTCCTGGTCAAAAAATATATCTCGATTTTTTAGGGCCACAAATTTGTTTGGGTTAATGTCGTTTGAATGGAGTAAGAAATTATTGCTTCCTCCAATCTTAAATATATTAAACTTAATTAGGTGGTTTACTATCCTAAAGATTTACTATCCCAAATATAAGACATTAGTATCAGTTTGCTTTATCTATTAAATTTATAATTCTTCTATTAATTGTACATAGTGAGAGGTAGGTTCAATACAAATAAGAGAAAATCACACTAAAGCTTCAGACAAAAAAATAATATATGAAGAGTCCTATAACCTGTCATTAATTGACAAGTGAAAATGATAATATTAACAAGTTAGAGACTTTTAAATATTATTTTCCTTAACTTAGATCTTGGTATTATTTTCCTTACAAATAATTAAAGAGTACATTTTAAGGAAATTAATACAATTTTTTATAAATAACTAACTTAATTTTAATCCTTAATATTATTAATTATTTATAACTCCTGCTATATATGGACATGAGGGAATAATTAGAGTAAAATATCACTCAAGTCATTAAAATACCTTAATTTTTTATTTTTAAAAAAGGACAAAACGATATATATTAAAGATTATAGAGCCTTACAAAGTCTGATAGCTTATAAAAGTAAAATATAAATTTTCAAGTTTAGTAATACAAAAGTGATTGATGCAGGGGATAAGAAAGGATGAGAAATACCTTTATTTAATATAATGGTTGAAAGAGAATTGCAAAAACCATTTTATTACTCATCAAATGGAAAGCACACACATGCATACTCACACTAGCATGGAATCAAATATGTGGAAAGGTGTTGTGCCATTATGGAAACATGCCACTAAAAAGTATATGTAATTAAATATATTGTTAAAATTGAAATGTAAATACATAAATAAATAATATGTAAATTATCTAAATTTGATCTAAAAGATACTAAGAGGGAAATAAAACTATTAAAGTAATAAAGAATTAGTTCAATACTCCTTTGATCCTTAAAGATATGTTTGATTTGAAGGGAGGGGAGCTTCCCTCCGTGATGTGAAAAGTCGATATAAACATGATGTAAAATATTTGTGTGGAAAACTATGCGAATTTATGGACATATATGACTTTTCACATTAAAGAAAAAACTTTTGTCTCACTTTAAACCAAACATACAGCCTAATAGAAGACATATTTACATAATTTAAATATATATATTAAAAGAAGTTAGTTGAATTAATTAATATGACATATATTTTTTAAAGCACTTAGTCTTCTTTTTTAATTCTCATTTCTCTTCTCATTAATATATCACTAAGGGTAAATTAGACAAAAATTTATAATTATAAAAATTACATCTTATATTTAGAATTAAAATTAACTCCCTAAATATATTTATATTAAAATTGGAAAATATAATATGACGATGAAGGTTCAAATTCTAACTTATAAGTTTTAACTTAGATAGAACTCTCATCACTAAATTAAAAGGAAGAGAGAGATGAGTTGATAAAAAAGAACAATTCCTTTCCCACTATACCTAATTTTATACTACTAGTTTGGCTTATCCGCTTATCTAGTATAATTTCTTAATTATTGTTCCCTTTTTATTATTTTAAAACATTCATAATCCACTTTATATCAACAAACTTTCTAATTTTTTTATTTCAAAAGAATCCAACTTGCATATAATATATTCTTATCAAACAGACAAATTCTTTTAATACTCTTTCATCTTAAATATAGAACATATTTTGTAGTGTAAATTACACTCATATTATTATTTAAAATAGGAGGTGATAAAAATAAACAACTCTTATGAATTGACTCCTACCCACCAAGTTTTAGTTACCATTTGTATTTACTACCTCAACTCCTAAATATAAAATATAGTTGATATTTTTAAAAAAAAAAGATTAAGAAAGCTAAATAAATTGCTTTAGATTATTCATATTTATCATTTTTCCTTCAAATTAATTTTTGTGACTTATAAACTAATATATAATCTAATGATACACTACATATATTATGATTAAATAATTGATTTAACTTCATTAATCTCTAAAAAAAAAAGTTAAATATGAAGTTAACTATGTATCTTATATTAAAATAAAATACTCCCTCCTGGTCCCCGGATTATAACACTATCATTTTATCATGGATACAAATAAAATATTGAATTATACTAATCCTAGGTGTTCTGATGACTTACTAATTTTCGTTTTAGGTGGATGAAATATTAATTATATCAATTTTCTTGATATTATATTATAAAATTAAAACAAAAGTTTACACACGTTCATCCATATATGATTTATTTTCTTAACTTTGTTGTCAATTAAAATATTTGCGAAATTAAAAAAAAATTGTGAAAAGCATATCAAATATTATATAATACTTCAATAAAAGGTACTTTGATTATAAATATAAAAGCTCAATCTATTTTATTTCCTAAAAAATAACAATTGCACATATTAAAATAGTTTCCATGAAAGGGTATTTTTAAATATGGTGTGTGTATATATTATAACCATATCAATATCTATAAATATAAAATTTACAATATATACATGATATATAATTATGAATATTATGATTTATTTTAAACTTCGTATAAAACTCATCATAGTCTAAATCACTCAGACACATAAATTTAAAAATGAAAAAGCGTTCTCTGATAGAATAGACAATGAGCTAAGCTAGGATAGTTGACTTACTTAATTGTATTTCATATTTTCGCACAATTAGTTTTTTTTTTTATTATTATTATTATTTTGGCAGACGCGCAATTAGTTTCTCCCCATAATAATGAAGCTCCACAACAAAGTGCTTTTTCCATTTAATTGCGTGCTGGCATTTCATATATATAGTGTGACATTATGATAGTTAAATTTCTATATGGATAATCATGGTTTTACTTCTATTATTGATTTGATTGAATGCTTTTCCACACGTGTGATTATTTTTATTAATAAATTATTATTACTTTATTGTAATATTTTTATTGCGAGTGCTTAACTCAACAAGGCAGCTATACATTACCTCATCACATATCTGAAGTAGCATGAATTGTACTTTCATTCATACTTCTCATATTGACCCCATAAAACACATACACACATAGATATACATACATACATACATATACATATATATATATATGGGCAAAAGATTTCTCCAAATCCGCGGAGATAAGTTATCTCCAATGACCCCAAAACTACGTCGTTTTTTATTAATGAATGATGTTTTTGTAATTTTGCGCCTTTAATTAATTCACCTAAAATTACAAATACACCCTTCATTAATCTAAAATGATGTAATTTTGGGGCTCATTGTAGATAACTTATCTCTAGTGACTGGAGAAATACTTTTCCGTATATATATATATATATATATAATTTTTTAATCTCACATATCTATTTTTTTTTTTTAAAAAAAATTGAACTCATTAAAATTTTCCCTCTCATCCATTTTCATTCCTTTGTGTCAAGCAGCTGGCCCTAAAAGAAGCTTAGATGTTAAGTGTAAATATTAAAAAAGGTGTCAAATTCGAATATTACAAATTCTGTATTGTTTAGATTTAAATTAGCATTAAACAACCAACGGGGTTGGTACAAGTGGTAAGCGGCTTGTGTCGCTTAAGCAAGGTCTCGGGTTCGAGTCTTGTAAATGCAAAAAATCCCCGCTGGGAGACTCACCCACCACAGCTAGGTGCGCGACCCGGATCGGATTCGGATTAGTCAGGGCGAAGCCCCAGTGAACCGGGTGGGCAACCAAAAAAAAAAAAATTTAGCATCAAACATATGGCATCAAATTGTAATTATGAGGAAAGCAAAAAGAAAGTGCAGAATATGGACTTAGAGGAAGTACCGTAGATATTTGGTGTATGCAGATATGGTAAAGGCAAAAAGAATGCAGAAGAGATTTGGATTCCAAATCAAAAGTTTGATCCAAAGTTATCCGCAAACACAAGTTTGCATATAAATATTAATTTTGTAATAAGTAGCTTGGGTTGTTATAAAGTTTAAAAAACACTCTGCCTAATATACGCTTTTCCACTTCTTTTTATTTCATAAGTTAGTTCATATCCATTGTATTCTTAATTAATTTGGTTTCATATGACCCGTTCATTCGTTTTAAAAATGATTTCTCATTCTTGTCACACATGTCATTCCCCTTGAGACTAGCTATCTCATAAATATGTACCACCTTATATATATATATATATAGGGGCGGACTAAGAAAATTAATTAAGGGGGCACCATTGGCCTGTTTAAGAAAAATTTTAAATGCATTAAAAAACAAAAGAATATAAATAAGAAAAAAAAATATCATCAAAAAAAATATCCATGAAATCAAGTGAATACTGATGATGTAATAAAAGAAACAATTATTTTACAAACCTGTCATTTAGAAAAGCTAATCTAAGTGCTGTTAGAAATGCAGCTACATAAATTATAATGAAGGGTAGGCACTCAATAAGTTCAAGTACATATATTTTAATAAGAAAAGTATATTACAATAAAAATAATTACAATGTTATCCTTCTATGCCTTATTTTTTGAAATTCCATCATAATTGTTTTATTATCAATGCTATCAAATACATCTTTTTCAATATAATGTACTAAACAATCATTCAACCATTCATCTCTCATCCGATTATGAAGTGTAGTCTTGATGTATTAAGGATGGACAATCATTCAAACATGTATTAATTTTTTTTTCCGAAAAAAAAATCTCAATTCTCCAAATCTAAGGGGGGCACTTGCCCCCCTTCTCCACTATATAGATCCGCCCATGTGTATATATATATATATATATATATATAGTTTGGGTTTATTGTTTCTGCTTTTGCTGCAGAATTTTTTTTTTGTCACACTCACATAAAAATGAGTGTATCTCATTGTAAAGAGAAAAGATATAAAATATTAGTGGAACCTACTCACTTTTATGTGAGTATGGTAAAATAAAAATTTCTACAGTAAAAAAAGAAACATTAAACTCATATAGTTTTTATATTAATATCATCAAATGCCGTCATAATAATCTATTTTTATGTTAATTTATCTATTTTAGGGAGATCACATTATATCTAGTTCTCATAGCAGTTAAATAGCTTTTATATTAATATATGTTCGCTTTTTCTAAAAGTGGAGATAGGGTTGGTCTTTGACCAAAAAAAAAGAAAGAAAAGATAGGGTTGGCATATATATGGTAATAAAAGAGAGTATTTTATAAGGGAAGCGTTGTATTGCCATGAATGTACAAGATGGAAACGGAAGCCATTTTCTTTTTATAGTGCTTTTGAAAGGCTAATCTTGGTAGAAATAAAATTTATGAAACTTCATTACATGGTCAAAATAAAATTAATTTTTGTGAATAAAAACACAATGATACCTTTATTTTATTTTTATTAAATTGTCTTATTTTATCTTATAAATACCTATATTTGTCTTATGAATTTTTATATTTGTCTTGTAAATGGTCACAATGTTTCGTTCCGGTATAGAACACGGATGTCCACTGAGGGTCGGTTGGTTGATCTTGGATAGAAAGGCCGGCCTGGATATCTATGGAGGAGATAACCAAGAGAGCGTAGGATCACCGTACACCGACAAAGGGGTGGTGTGTGTGCACGGTGAGACCGTATGTAAATAGTCTAGGTTAGAATGTGTGTACCTTGTTACCTCGCCCTCCGTATTTATAGAGGTGTCAGGGTGCGATATCCGGGCACGTAATTAATGGTGGGCCATTAATGGGGCGGATATCGATGATACGCCTTTAATGGGACGTGTCATTAATGGGGCGGATATCCGGGATGTCCCATTAATGGGGCGGATATCCGGACGTGCCATTAATGGGACGTGTCATTAATGGGGCGTGTATCTCGGCAGCCGATATGATAGGGGTGGATTCGCGCCTTAGCCGGGATTTCCGGATCTCCCCGCTATGATTAGCGGATTATGCCTCCTGCTCCGCTTGGGCCATGCTATGGACTTGGGGCTTTTGGGCCGGTCCGTAACAGTTGCCCCCATTTCGATTGCTCGTGCTTCGGGCGGCCGAGGTGTATGATTCCCCGGCCCGGTGTGACCGGGCCGGTGCTTCGCCCAACCCGGCTTGACCAACCCGGCTTCGTGTGCGGCTAATCCCCATTATGATGGTCTCGTGTGGTGCCCCGGGTCGTCGCATGACCGGGCGTCTTGGCGGCCTCGGATTTATGTGGTTAGTCCCCGCTTATGGGTACGTCGTTTGGTCTTCTTTCCGTAGGCGCCATCATTGCTGCTTTACATCTGGCTTGTCCTGATTGGAAAGGGTCTGCAGCCGTCGCGCCCCTTCGAGTGCCGATTTGCGTGCACATTTAATGCTCCTACGTCATTCTGTGCATTTCCCTTCGTGTCAGTGTTCAAAGACCGAACTGCCCCGCGTTCCCTCTCCTTCTTCTTATATGAAGTATTTGCTTCGTGCTTATGTATTTCATTATTTCCCGCCTACAACTTTGCTGTGAACTTGCTCCGAGTTTCTTCCGTCAAAACTCTATTGTTCTTCATTTCGCTTGTTCAAGTCTCCTTCTTCTTACTCACGCAGGTATTTTCCGTCCTTCTCTTTACTCTTTTACGACATATTTCGTACCGTTTAGATATCCTCTGGTCTCTTATCTACTTTTCCCATTCCTCTGGTTTTCTGAGCATCCCTTGAAGATCAGTTTCTGGGTTTTGTTGCCTTTGACCTATACGCTCCTCTCTTTCGACGTAAAGCCTGTAGTTCTTAAGTTCAAGTTCCTTTTTTGATGGATAGAAATAGGCATTTCCCTAGACCCAGATCAACGCTCACCCCTGAGGAAGAGGAGTTTCTTCGTACTCGTTACCCGAGAGCTTCTTATTGGGTTCTTGGAACTAAACTTCCGGAAGCAGAGAGGTCAGCGCCTTTACTTCGAGGTGGGAATGGTTCTTCCGGACGAATCGGGCCCCAACCCATACCGCTAGAGAGTTACGTCGCCTTCCTCGGTCCGAGTTCCGGCATACAACGTTCCTTCCTTATCACCTTTTCGGGCGGGGTTGGTTCCTTTGCCGGCTCTCGGTCTCCCGCCTTGTTGGCCCAACCGCTCAACTTTTGAGGGTCCACCCTCTCGAGCTTGGACCCTTATCCCGATGATTATCTCGGCCCCCGCTTTGGGACCGCTTGGCCGAAGGTTCATTCCACATTGCGCGTGGCGAAGACTCCAGAGCTTCCTCGGTTCTTGGTTCTTGCCGGCATTGGCGTCCTTCGGGCCCCTCTTCTGGTGTGCCCTTTCGTCCGAGTCCGCCATCTGTTTTGCCTTCTAACATTGTTTTACCGGTATTTCCAACTCGCTAATTTCCTTTTATGTTGCATATAGGTTAATGGCTCCGAAATCTCTGCCTTCAAAGAAAAAGGCCGAGGCTGAGGCATCGGACTCCTCTAGTCCACCCGAGGCCCTGTGTCGTAGGTATCCTTGGGTGTCCCACGAGGTCTTGAGGACCCGGTCCATTATGTCGGATACGGATATTGCCGGGTGGATCTACCCGCCATGGAGGGGTGCGTCCTACGCCGCCTGGAGCCCGACGAGCCTATTTGTGCTGAACGGGAAGTAGGCAGTCCCAATTTCTTTTATTTTTACCGGGATTATCTTACTCGGGTCTGTTACGCTTCCCTTTCACCCATTTCCAAATGCTTGCCCCGATGCACCCGAGACTCGCCCCGTCTCAACTTCATCCGAACGGGTGGGCTTATCTTGTAGCGTTCGAGCAACTGTGTCGCTCGTACCCGGTTCCAATTCCCTGCTCGACCAATCTTTTGTTCTACTACTTCGGCCCCTTTACCCCTGGCTCTCCTAAAGAAGGTGACAAGTTAAAAGGGCTGGTGTCTCTCCGCGTTAATCCCGACCGGAAGCTCATGAAGCCCTTCTCCGATTCATTTAAGCGGTTTAAGAACGTGTTTTTCAAGGTTGTCGCCGTGCCTGATAAGCCGACTTGGTTTTTGAAAGGGGTCGAGGCTACCGACGTAGAGTGGCGTTTCCCTTTATATTGGATGGAGAGTCACCACAAAGCCACCCCTCGTCCTTTCAGATCTCGCAAGATGATCTCCTACCCGAGATGGCCCCTTACGTCCCAAGGTTGGACGCCTATGTGGAGAAGTATGGCATCCAGAGTGCAGCCTTTTTCATATCCGGGGAGGGATCTAGGCCAATCCCCTCTACTTGTAGGAGTCCCTTATTTGCCATGTTCCTTATTCTTTTGGTCATGTTTTTTATATTGTTGGCGTACTTTGTGTTTATTCCTGATTTCCCTTTATCTGTCTTTTTCAGCTCAAGACATGAAGGCCCTTCCTAGTTACTTGAAGAAAGTGAATCCGGCCGCGGCATCTCCGAGTGGTCGGTCTCGGAAACTGGCTGTCCCTGTTAAGGCTGCTGTGCCCGAGGCTAATGCCTCTGTTGTGCCGAAGAAGGCTAAGGTTTCAAACGCTGACAAGTCGGCTCCATCCGTACCCTCCGGATCACCCCAGGAAGTTGTTTCTGATACTTTTAAAGGGAAACAGGTTGCTGTCTTGGTCGGTGAAACCGTATCTACGGAGGTCGCGACCGCTCCTTGGGCATCGGTTCTGCCGGTGCCTTTGCCAACTTCTCCTCCTCCTCCTCCTTCAACCGGGCCCGTATGTCCTTCTTCCTTGCTTCCTCGCAGTTTCATATGGGACAAGGGGGTGACCGATGAGCTGGACGTCGCGTTCCTCTCCCCCCGGGAATTTATGGAGAGCCGAGCCTTGTCCCTGCCTAGCGCTGAGGAGGTGCTTGCAGCGGAACGGTACCTATGTAAATCTATTGGTTTGCTGCAAGCCTACGTGATTGTGAGGGAGAAGTACACTTTGACAGATGCAGAGAATAAACGACTGAAAGCGTCTCGGGGAGAGGTTGAGGCCCAGCAAAAGGCTCTGGAGGAGGCGGCGTCCACAAAAAAGGCTTTGGCTGATGCTGAGGCCAAGCTGCACCTTATGGAGGAGGAGCGGGACGCCGCCCGGCTTGAACGGGATGCTTCCAAGGCCGCGTTTGTGAAGATGGAAAAAGATCTCGCAACGGGCGCGAGAAGCGCGGAGAAGTCAGCCTCTGAGTGTGTCCGGGCCCAGAAGGCGCTGGGCGAGAGTATGGAAGCGGTGAGAACCCTTCAGAAACAGCGTGATACGCTGTCTTCTAAGGTTACAATAGCCGAGGCAGCCCTCACCGTAGCGCAGCAGGCGTGCTTGGAGTCCGACGAACTCTTAAAGCAAACAGCCGCCGATTGCTTTGACAATGCCCTGGAGCAGATCCAGTTCCTGAATCCGACGACGAAGCTGAACCTGGACGGCTATGACTTTCGCGCCTTTGTTGAGGACGGAGTCTTAGTTCCGTATCAACCTCCTTCCGCCAATCCGTCCCGATCCGAAGAAGAGGGAGGAGATTCGGGCACGGAGAGCGAGGCATCCAAGGGCTCTCCTAAGGCCGGCCCGTCTAGTTGAGTTTGGCTTCGGTCTTTAGTGGGCGTCTGTGCCCCTTTCTTTTGAAATTTTCTGGCATCTCTGCCGTTATGTAACTATCTGCGAATATTATTTATGACTTATGGATGAATTATTGCTTCACCCTTCTGCCATTTTATAAATTCCATAGTTGAAATTTATTGACCGTATTAGATACGAGTCGTTTACTCGACCAACACCGGTGTGGGAGTGTGGGGACGAGGTTGTACGTCTTAACCTCGGGGGTATTAACTTAACCGCATCGCCTCATTCCAGCTTGACTAGCCGGAAACGGTGATAGGAACCGAATTAAGGGCGAGGCCGTCACATGTCGACCGAGGTGTCTATTACCTCAAATATGACATTTTGACTTGATCAAGGTCGGAATGACAGCCTGCTTTCTTAAATCGGGCGAGCGTTGACGAGTCAATTTCACGAAGGCCACGTATGGCATTTTCGCCAAGCTCTTACCAATGCACGTCGGAGTACAACGGCCGGTGTCATACATCTAGATTTTTTTTATGTTTTTGACCGGGTATAAGTACCTCGGAGTCGGGTTTTTGTCGGGCTTAGTGGCCTTAGCTTCATGCTTAAGCAAATAATTGTGCACATTGATGCCTTTCCTTGAGGGATTCCTTCATTAAATAAAGCAGCTCTAAAGAGCGTACAAATGGTCATAACTTATTCAAATGCAAAGCAAAGAACAGTTGGAAAGCAATTGGAAAAAACATAAGAGAAAGTAAGAAATGACCGAGCAAAGAGCCTTGGTATCTCAAGGGGCCGAGCTTTGTCCTAGTCATAATAGATCTTTAGCTTATCGGCATTCCATGTCCTTCTAACCAGCTTCCTTGCCAAGGTTTCGAGAACATATGCCCCAGCATCGAGCTTTTCTTTAACACGATATGGTCCTTCCCAATTTGCCACCAGTTTTCCGTCTCGGGAGTTCTTGTTACCTATGTCGGCCCGCCGAAGTACCAAGTTACCCCGGTTGAAGGATCGTGGTCGAACCTTACGATTATATTTTGCCGTGAGTAACTGCTGGCGGCAAGCTCCGGAATGAGCCGTGACTCGGATCTCGTCTATTAGGTCCAGTCTCCGTCTTTAAGGCGTCGTCATTTGACGCCGGTCCTTCCTGTCCGGCTCTGATCTTCCTCCATGATGGCTGCCCGATTTCCACCGGGATCATTGCTTCACATCCATATGTCAGCCGGAATGGGGTTTCCTGGGTCGACGACTACACACTCGTCCTATAGCCCCATAGAACACTGTGGAGTTGTTCGGTCCAGCTAGAGTCGGCCTTTAACATACGTTTCTTCAACCCGTCAAGAATGATCTTATTGGCTGACTCGGCCTGGCCATTAGACTGCGGATGTTCGACGGAGGAGAAGTGCTGTTGGATGTCCAAGTTGGACATTAAGGCCTGGAATCTATGGTCCGTGAACTGGGTTCCATTGTCAGTGACGACTTCAGCAGGTATCCCGAATCGAGCAAAGATATTATGACGAACGAATCTCATAATCCTGGACGACGTGATCGTCGTTAATGCCTCCGCTTCAATCCATTTGGTGAAGTAGTCTATGACAACAATGAGCCATTTGAGCTGTCCAGGTGCCGGTTTGAATGGTCCAAGAATATCCATTCCCCATTTAACTCCGTAGGCGGCGGCCATAAGATCCCGGCGTGTTTCTGGCAACTGTCACACCGCTTGGCGGCTTCCATGGCGTCATGCTTCATGGTGGGCCAATAATAGCCAGCGTGTAATGCCTTCCTTGCCAGAGCCTTGCCCCCCATATGTTGGCCGTTGCATCCCTCATGTATTTCGGTCAGTACATACCTTGCTTCGGACTCACCGAGGCATCGCATCATCGGGCAGTGTACTCCTTTCCTGTATAGCTGATCATCGACCATAGTGTAGATGGCGGCTTCTCTCATCAGCTTCTTTGCTTGCGTGGAATCTGTTGGGATGATCCCCCATTCCGTGTAATCTTCAATTGGTTTTATCCAAATCCGAGGCGGATGAGATAGTCATGATGCATGTGGGCTCGGCGGTTCTCGTTGGATGACCGTTCTATGACTCCCCGGACCTTTGGTGCTTGTGAGTTTGAAGAGAATGTCGGCCCGGGCATTCTCTTCTCTCGGGATATGAGAGACAATTACCTCTTCGAATTCCGTCATTACCTCTTTTGCTCTGTTTAAGTACTTGGCCAACAAGGGGCCTTTTGCTTGATAGCTGCCATCGATCTGTGCGGCAACAAGTTTTGAGTCGGTAAACACCTTAACCCGCCTTGCTCCGCTTTCTTTAGCTTGAGACAATCCGGCCAAGAGGGCCTCGTAATCGGCTTGATTGTTGGAGGTCGGGAACTCCAACTAGAGGGAATGCTCGCAGCGACTCCTGGGGCTTTCAACAATGATTCCTGCTCCACTGCCTTTTGGATTGGAAGATCCGTCAACAAATACCTTCCAACATTCTTCGTTAGTCATAACCGAGTCAATTCCCTGATGAAGTCCGCCAATGCCTGTGATTTGATCGCCTGCCGGGCCTCGAAAGTGATGTCGAATTCGGACAGTTCAATCGCCCAACTTGTCATTCGCCCTGCCAAATCTGGTTTGTGCAAAATCTGCTGGATTGGCTGACTGGTCCAGACTACAATCCGATGTCCCTGGAAGTATGGGCGAAGCCGCCTTGCCGTTGTTAGTAATGTGAACGCCATTTTTTCCAGCTTCTGATATCTGAGCTCAGCATTTTGTAACGCCTTGCTCACGAAGTAGATGGGTGTCTGTCCGGCCTCGGTTTCTCTTACCAAGGCGGCGCTTACCGCTTCATCTCCCACTGAGAGGTACAAGAATAAGGTCTCCCCTTGCTCCGGCTTCGTTAGTACCGGAGGGGTTGCCAAACACCTCTTAATTTCTTCGAAGGCCGTCTCACAACCCGTATTCCATCCTCCCTGGGTTTCTTTCTTCAATAATTTAAAGAAAGGTAAAGCCTTCTCGGCGGATCTCGGTAGGAATCTTGTCAGGGCCGCCAAGCGACCTGTTAATTGCTGAACTTCCTTCTTAGAGTTGGGGACTTGCATGTCTAGCACGGCCTTGCATTTGTCCTGGTTGGCCTCAATCCCTCGGTTGGTCAAGATATAACCCGGAATTTCCCAGGCACTTCGAATGCACATTTGGCCTAGGGTTCAACCCGATTCGGTATCGTCTTAATTTGTCAAACGTCTGCTCTAGGTCCCGGATATGCTCCTCTGGTTGTTTTGACTTCACGATCATGTCGTCTATATAGACCTCCACATTACGTCCGATTTGATCCTCAAAGACACGATTCATCATTCGTTGGTATGTAGCTCCGGCATTCTTCAATCCGAATGGCATGACGTTGTAGCAATAGTTTGTCTTGTCCGTCATGAAGGTGGTTTTTCTTGATCCTCGGGGTGCATGGCAATCCGATTGTAGCCGAGTAGGCATCCATAAAGGAAAGCAACCGGTACCCGGCCGAGTTATCCACTAGCCGGTCAATGCCGGGCATAGGATAGGAGTCTTTCTGGACATGCTTTATTCAGATTGGTGTAGTCGTGCACACCCTCCATTTACCGGTTGGTTTTAAGACCATGACCACGTTCGAGAGCCAAGTCGTGTATTGTACTTCTCCGATGAATCCGACGAAGGAGCTCTTCAATGTGACTCTCCAGGGCTTTCTCGCTCGTCGTCCGAGATATTCCTCCTCTTCCGGGCCACCGGTTTCGATCCCGCCATATGGCTAGCTTGTGACAACGAAGTGTGGGTCGATCCCCGGTATTTCGGGCCGACGTCCGTGCGAAGACGTCCCGGTTTTGTCTTAAGAATTTGGTCGGGCTCGCTTTTATATCTGCGTGCATGTCCCCGCGCGATTTTAGTTGTCTTGGAGGGATCCGTCCCGAGGATTAATTCCTCCAACTCCCCTTCTGGCTCAGGGCGTGGGTTTTCTGGTTCACGGAGGTCCAGCGGGCGGCCCCTCATTTCTGACATCGGTCATCACCTCGTTGGGTCGGAGCCACGGCGGGGATGACGGTCCTTCTTCCTCAACACGGAGAGTCTCGAAGTAACATTGCCGTGACGCTTTCTCGGTCTCCGGACACTTCAACCACCCGATTCTCATCATTGATCATTTTCAATTTCGGTGCTTAGTGGACGCCAAAGATGTCCCAATTGTGTATAGTGGGTCGGCCCGATAATGTTGTAAGGAGAGCGGAAGTCGGCCACTACGAACCTTACCCGTTCTGACTTGAAGGCTTCCTTGGTTCCCAAGGTTAATCTGAGGTCGATATATCCTTTTGGGAAGGAACGCTCTCCATTAAACCCGATTAGGGTCGATTTACATGGCTTTAGGTCTTCAACATCGAGGTGCATCCTCTGGTATGCATCCTAGCTTATCATGTCGGCCGAACTTCCCGCGTCGACGAATATCCGTTTGACACGACGCTTCACGACGATCCTGATGACCAATCCGTCCTGGTGGCCGGGAATAACCTCCTTGAGCTCCTCGTCCGTGAAGACCAACGGGGGTGGTTTTGGTTTCGATGACGTGCCTTTAAACTTCGGTACTTCTTTTACCGTCAACACCTCCCGCAGGTACTTCTTGCGCTGACTTATAGTATCTCCACCTCCTCCGGCCGCCACCGATCCCATTCAATTGGAGATCGCATATCGGGTAACGCCGGAGGTCCGGCTCTCCGTTTCTTCTCGTGTTCCGGAGCGTTCGTGGTCGGACTCCTACTTCGGCGGCTACTATTCCGCCGCTAGTTTTCCCTTGAGTTTTGATGACGTATTGGCGCCAGCTTTCCCTTCTCTTACAAACTTTTCAATAGCATCCCCGAGTTCATAACATTCGTCACTGGTATGACCGGGAGCGCGTGGAAAGTGCAGAACTTTCCCCGGTCTCCGTATTGGACCGATTTCGAGAGGCCTCGGCTTGGTCACCCTTTTCATCTCGGCCTGGGCTACCTCCTTCCACACTGCGAACGCGGACATTCAAGGGGTGTAGTTGCCGTATTTCCCCTTATTGTCCGTTCTCTCGAAGATTGCCTGGGTCGGCTCTCTGTCGCGTCTGGGGTTCCGCCTTGTGCTTGTCCGTCGATCCCTTCTTTCAGCGATGAGTTCCTTGCCTTCTCGTGGCTCATCTCGCATTGGCAATTTCCATTTGCTCGACGTCTAGGTACTTCTTTGCTTCGGTATAGAATTCCGTCAATGAATATACTCGGTTCTTGCACGATGTCCGGCCGGCGTGTCGTTGGGTCCAAATCCGTTGACGAGGCAATGTAAATGGACTTCCTCGGATAATGATCATACCCGTATTGCCGTATCTCCGAAGCGATCCGATACTTCGCAACGTTTCTCCCTTCTTTTGCTTCACTTTACTCAACGTGAATTGAGACTTTGGTTGTTTCTTGCTGGTGGCAAAGTGCAATTCAAACTTACGTCCGAGGTCTTCAAAGTTTCGAATGGAATTATTGGGTAATGAACTCAACCATTTGTGGGCCGGCCCGGTTAACGTGGCCGATAAGAGTCTTAAGATGACCAGACCCTCTATTGACCTTGTTGGGATTCGTACAACGCAGCGGATTAAAAAACTTATGAATCCCGTCCCGAGGATCACTCAGTGCGTTTAAACCTAGGCTAGTGAATCCAAAATTACTTTAGGAGAATTCGTTTGCGCCTTGTTCTTCGTTGAACAAAGTGGGCTACCTCCTCGATCGCGAAGACAACTCGTAGGATCGTCTTCCTCCACCGGTATCCACACGAACAACTCCCGAACACGGCTACGGCGCTGCTAGCGCCTCCCGTGCGTCTCTCTTAATTTTCCACTCTAGGGTTTTTCTCGCTCTCAATGCGCTCGACAAAATGTCCCGTAAGTTTTCTAAACCCGTTCGGCCGCATTATATAAAATTAATCCTCATTAATTTTGAAATTCAAATTTCAAATATGAATTAAAATACATTAATTACATCAATCAAATCTGATGTAACGTATTTAATTCTCATTAAAGCCGATTTGAAATTCGAATTTGGAATCGAATTAAAATAAATGTATTAATTAAATCCATCTAATAGATCTAATCAAATCCATTTATTTAATCCAAATTAAAAGCCTTCTCGACTTAATTTATCTCTATAAATTAAATCCGAGAAATAATATCTATCTATTCAATTTAAATTTGAGATACTATATCTCAATTTAACATTAAAATGATATACGATATCTTTATTCGAAAATTAAATGAGATACAATATCTCAATTTGTTTTAGATATTTAATTTATCAAATAAATTAAATACAAAACAAATATATTAATATTATAATCTCTATTAATAATATTAACATATATTAATTTCGAATTATATATATATATATATATCCTAGATTAAATTTAGTATTCATTAAATCTTAGACGTATCTAAGATTCAATGAATCTGACACATTCGCCGTGTTGAGTTATTCTTGTGTGCGACCTGCAGCCCATATGAGATTGGCAAAGTGGGCCAACACCGTGTTAGCCCACAAATCGCAAGCGGCCTCTAGCAAGACATTGCGACTACCCAATTCACATGGGGATCGATGACACGATACAACCTATCGTACAACCATGTCACGTCCCTTTTGTCACGCGATAATTTGGTCAAGGATGAGGCATGGATAATGTCAACTTCCTTTTCTTGACCATTACTTTCTCGATTCTCGAGTAGTCTAATAAGTGAAATGGAAACTCCTTTCCATCACAAAGTATGGCCATACATTTCTTAGACTCACTCATCGAGGGGCCCAAAGATTATCTCTACAAATGTGAGGGACAAATTCCATCTTGACCATTCACATCCCTCCGCATGAAAACCACCGATCCCGATCCCAGCCTTTATCATCACCCTATTCAAAGGTGACTTTTGACTAGGTCAAAGACCAGATTCATCATGTAGGAATCCATGATGATCTCAGTCATGTGGCATCGTGACGCGGTTATACATGAGATAAGCTTATGACTAGATCCATGCAGGCTTTCTCATACTGGGTCGGTCCAAAGACCTTGTACTCTTACAAGTGCCCATGACTTTGATTCGTATCTCCATACCTCATCAAAGTCATATCGTCTTAACTCATCTTCGCTCCCGCGTAGATGACCGACTAGGGACATTTAGGATAATCTATAAGATGTATCCAGGATGCGCTTATTAATACGAACATGCAAACGAAAATGATAACTAAAGCGAATACTTTAAATAACTTAAATATCCAAAGTACAATGAATTGCCCCTAGGGCATAATTTCCAACAGACCTTACCCACATCAACTTTTCAAATATCTCCAGGTGATGACGTGGATCCTGGGTCCCATCATACTTGGGGAGATCGGCTAGGTCGAAATTCTTCGGGTAGGGGGCGGCCGTTGCTCGAGAAAATGGGGTCCCACCTGCGCCGGCCAAGTATTTCATCCTATACTGCCGCGGGGATCCTCGTGTCCGAGGCGTAGTGACCGCCTCGAGTAGCTCGTCTGAATCCTGATCACAGTCTCGGTTTTCCTGGTCTTTATCGCCATCATGGCAGTCTGCTCGACCTCGGTCGTCCGCCTCCTGGATCCGCAAAGGTCCTTCCTTGTTCCTCCTGGGGGTCGGTTGGCGTTCTCGCTTTTTTCTGGCGTCCCCCTCATTCCTGTCACGGGGGCGTCGATTCGATTCCGGGCTGGTACGCGGACTATTGCTATCCAGGCGTACAACCTCCTTCCCTTTACGAGGGCTTCTCTGGGTTTCGCGTTGAAAGAGGTTTTCAAGTTTTTCCTCTATCATCGGTTCCGAGCATGAAAATCCTCCCGCCTTTGGAGGTGGTCTAGCTTTTCCTTGTTTTCGAACCTCGAATCATCGACTCTTGGGTTCTCGTTAGGATGCGGACGTCGGTGTCTAGTACTGAGCGTCCGGAGCCGGGGCCGTCCGGGCCTGGACTTTAGCGGCCCTCGTGCAAAGATTCGTCGAGGGAGGGAGAGGTGCTCTCCGTGTCGGTAACGTGTCCTCCGGAGTCTTTCCTCGGGGTTGATCGTGAGCCTGCGTTCGACTCGGCCCGCCCGAGGTTGATTCGAGGTACTATGCTTTCCTCGTTCGGCCGGTCCGATCGCTGGCTTTGCCTGTGGCTTCTAGTGTTAGCCATTAGTGCTCGCGGGGATAGAAATTTAAGGTCCCCACGGACGGCGCCAATGTTCTGGTATAGAACACAGATGTCCAGCCGAGGGCTGGTTGGTTGATCTTGGATAGAAAGGCTGGCCTGGATATCTATGGAGGAGATAACCAGGAGAGCGTAGGATCACCGTACATGACAAAGGGGTGGTGTGTGTGCACAGTGAGACTGTATGTAAATAGTCTAGGTTAGAATGTGTGCACCTTGTTACATGCCCTCTGTATTTATAGAGGTGTCTGGTGCGATATCTGGGGCACGTCATTAATGGTGGGCCATTAATGGGGCGGATATCAGATGATACGCCTTTAATGGGGCGTGTCATTAATGGGGCGGATATCCGGGATGTCCCATTAATGGGGCGGATATCCGGGATGTGTCATTAATGGGACGTGTCATTAATGAGGCGTGTATCTCTACAGCCGATATGATAGGGGTGGATTCCGCCTTAGCCGGGGATTTCCGGATCTCCCGCTATGATTAGCGGATTACGCCTCCGCTCCGCTTGGGCCATGCTATGGACTTGGGGGCTTTGGGCCTATCCAATGTTTCTAACTCCCTAGGTTCTATTTGAATCCTTTTATTTGTCTTATAAATGTCTATATTTATGTTTATTTATATTGTAAATGGCCAAAATATTTTTTAACTCTCTAAATTATTTTGAATCCTTTATTTGGCTTGTGAATTTTTATATTTATCTGGTAAATGATCAAAATATTTTTTTATAGGTTATTTCGAATCCCTCTATTTACATTCTAAATCTCCTTATTTCTCTTATAAATACCCTTATTTGTTGTGGCCTCTTCTTTATTCTTTTCCCAGACAAGCTCGGTAGAAGGAAAAAAGAGGGATCAATTGAAAATAGAGAAACAAGTCTTTTTTTTTTTTGTTGCCCACCCGGTTCACCGGAGCTTCGCCCCGACTAATCTAGATCCGACCCGCGTCGCGCACTTAGCTATGGTGGGAGAGTCTCCCAACGGGGGTTTTTTACATTCACAAGGCTCGAACCCAAGACTTTGCTTAAGCGACGCAAGCCACTTATCACTTAAGCCAACCTCGTTGGTATAGACGAAAAAGGTAGGAAAGTGACAAAAAAAAAAGAAGGTATAAGCCTCAACGATTTCACTTTTTCATTAAAATATCAAAACACGGATCAGCCCAGCTAGGTTGACCTAGAAACTCAAAGGAAAGGGATCTAATGTGACTTGGGTTAGGACAAACCGGCCTAACCCATGGTAAACTAGTTAGGTTGGGGTTCACCTGGAGTCACTTTTTTTATTAAAAATTTTGCTCAAAAAATGCATGAAGTGCAATAACTTTAAGAAGAAAGATGTTTACTAAGAAAAAGAAGAAATGAGGGGGGAAAAGAAGGTAAATATAAAAGGAAATGAAAAAAATTGATAATATATAAAAATATGCCTTTTCTCAGGTCCTTTTTATAAAATTCAAATTTTTAAATTGGTTTGATTTTTTTCTTTTATATTGATTATAAGCTAAAGTATATTTTTAGTCCTATAAGTTTTACATGAAATATACTTTTGATCCCTTAATTTATAAATTATAAAGTTGCTCTTATAATTCTAACACTGTTTTAACGGAAAACGATGATGTGAAAAACTTAAATAATGATTAATAAAATTTATTAAAAATTTAGATATTTTTTAATTTACACATATTTTAAATTTAAGATGAATAACATTTAATTACACAGTCATCAGTTGAGTTTGTTGCATCAGCATTTTTCGTTAACAACAATAATAGTGTTAGAATTATATAATCCCAAAGTATACTTTATAAAGTTAGGAAATAAAAGTATACTTTAAGTAAATTTAAAAGACTAAAAGTACAATTTAGCCTTGATTATATATAAATATATTACTATAACATATGATATATAAATGTGTGTTGTTAGTAGGCACCTTTATACACTTTATATTAAATATATCTTTTTAATTATCACCAGTCTACCCTGTCTAATCTATTAACCACTGTCTTAACCAATTTATGGATTGTATTGATTTTTAATGTCTTGTTTAATGGTGTGTTTAGTTTGAGAGGACGGGATGAGAGGGGATGAATGAATCCCTAAAAGCACTATCAAGATGATGTGATAGAAGAGGAAGATTAAAGTTGAACCAAACTCGTTCAGGTCTTATACAGCACACTCACAGATAAGTATCACTTTCTTTCAATGATCAAGCAAATCACGACATAACAGTACTTCTATTCCTTTCTTCTTCATGCAGTTTTAGGTCAATAAAGTATGCCCAAAAGCTAATTCCCTTGTCTTCATTATTGTATTATAAGCATATCACTTTGTCACGAATTTTCTTTATGACTTGCAATGCAAAGCCTCTTTTCTCTCTTTGCCTTCTCACATGCACAACTACCCCCGAATGAGCTCCTCATAACTTCCACGATTTCTAATGTACTATTATCTTTCGGTTCTAATTATAGAAATATTTTTGTAGTAGAATTTACATTATAAAGATGTTCTTATAATTAGGACCGGAAAGAGTATTTTAGACCCCATTTGTTATGAGGAAGGAAAGGAACTTAAATGAGGGAAATGAATGGAAAGAAAGATTGAGACGGAACTTTAAAAATGTGAGCCGTTTGATATACTAGGGAATAGAACTTAAGTTGAGGGAAAATGAGATGTTTGGTATGAAGAATTGTGTGTTGGTTAAGTGAGAAAAAGAAGAACCAGGGGCCAATTTTGGAAGAAAAAACACTTTCCTTTAAGATTGCGCTTTCTCTCCATTTTCTTCGACGGAAAAGCATCTTCACTCAAATAAGGGAAGATGAGCACTCACCTAAGATCTTGACCGATATTCTCGTCTCCAAATACTCAAAATTCATGGAAAGATTGAGATCTTCCATTTCCTTCTCTAATCTTCTTTCTACCAAACGGGTCCTTAGGAAACATCTTTTTTTCTTGTAGGATCTGGGTAGTTTTCTTAATATTCGTAGCATTTTGATAAAAATGCCGTCTGAGTTATTCAAGATTAAAACAGAGATCTCACAACTTGACAACAGACTCATAATTATGTTCATAAAGTCATTATTTATTTATTTTTGGTAAAAACTAGGGCTCCATCGCCCATTACTACACTGCCATTAACTAGAAAATAGATTTGGGTAAACAACTTCCACAGTACAGTATCACTATACAAAAATTCAAACACCCCGAGAATAAAAAATAGTAAAATCCTTATTACAACTAAAGTAAATGGAACCTGCATGGGAGCTAGACTGTAAGTAAACGGTTAAAAGGGAAGAAAGATGCAAAGTATTTTCCACAATGTTGGCGCAATTTTTTCAATAATAATGTAAATATTCTGCATTTAAAAAATAATTCTCTGCATTGTTGGGATTCTTCAGTCTGTCATTTCATATTTGGAATATAATATATACGATGCTAACAGCTATATAATGTTTCACCAAATGTAAATTCTATTACGATATTTTTCTCTGATCTTCTGTTTCATCAGAAATACTAAATAGATTTAATCTATTTTTGAAATTTAAAATGTAACATTGTTTTAATTTATATATTTTTGGGCACCTATTTCATCAAAACCATCTACTAGTTTTGAGAATTCTCATTCCATACTTTTTTTATATGTTTCTTAGGTGCTTGTCATCTTAAGAAGCATATAAAGAACTATTGATATCATTTTTTTTTTTAATATTTTATTTATTTATATTAAATTATATGTCCCATCTCGAAATATTTTTTTGCACCTAAATAAATAAATTATATAAATTAATTAATTTATGTGCTTCTTAGAAAAACAAGCAGTTAACAATAAAAAGGAGTATTCCATCCTTTAATCAAGTCATTGTTGACAAAGAATTGTCATGACAAATATTTTTTGCACCTAGCATTTCTTAAGTAATGGAATATCATTTTGTTCCCCCCCCCCCACCTTGATGAGTTCCCCTTTGGTAAAAAAAAAATGGAATGTCACCACCTTGATCTTTCCCAAAAAAATATAGAGTACTCTTTTTGTAAAACTTGCTCTCTATTTTCACACCCACCTTATATGAATTGAACAGTGATAATAGCTAATAAAAATTATATTGTATGATACAAAAAACTTATTTTAAATAAAAAATGACAAAACATTCTTATATTCAGCACCAATTTTTTTAATAGCTTCCGTACAATTCAGTTGGGGAACATGTCAAGTTTATTAAAGGGAGAATTTGTATAAATCCAATTGAAATACCAAAATCTAAATCCAAGCCTACACTTTTAATACATTATTAATGAGGCCAAGTGGCCTAATTAAGAATTTTGTAATGTCATTAAAAGACTAGAACACCCTCCTATATTAAAAATAAAAATTGAAGGTAGCTAGATATATGCAGCCCAATTTTATTATTTCAACGGTATTTAATTAATATTTTATCTTTATTTTTAATTAGTTAGTTAGTTAGTTTGATAAAAAAAAAAATAGTCAGTTTGTTTCATGATTTTTTAATTAAAAACAAATATATATATATATATATATATATATATATATAAAAACTGTATATATCCTATATAATCACAATAAATATTTTTTTCTAGCAAAGATATTATATAAATATAAGTCTATATGTACAATGTAACTGTTTGACAGAGAACTGTACTATTTATCTCTATAAAATTATTTAAATTTGTATATATCCTATATAATCGCGACAAATATTTTTGTTCAACCAAGATATTATGTAAATTATTTCATCAAAAACCTTTGCATGTGGCGGTTAAGGAATTTTGTTTGTTCCATTTCTCTAACGTTGATCTTATATGCAAGACAAATAAATCAGTTGTCCATTCTTCTAAAAGGAATTAATGAACATTGATGTGCCTATTTCATTTTTGAATCACATATTAAATCATGGAGTAAATTTCATTGGTTTTTAATTAATACACTAATAATTATAACTAAAAAGAAGAGAGCAAAGAGATAATTGAATTAGCGTACAAATGTGATTTAGGAAAAAAAGATGGTTTTGCGGGGACAACATGGTCATATAACAATATTCGTAAATCCCTAATTAGGTCTCTTAGGCTAATCAAGAATTTCTTAAAAGTGAAAGCCTAAATTTAAGTTTTGATATTTCAGCTGGGTTCATATGTGATTCATCCTTTATTAAATATTGGATTCCTCCATTAATATTATACAAATTTAAATAAAACATTGAAATTAATAAACAAATAGTACTCCATTACCAAAAAGCTATCCAATCTTGTAAATAACCACTTTTGGTGGTTAACGTTATCCCATCACCAAAATTACATTGCTGGCTACACTGTAGTCGCAGCAAAGAGAGTGCAATACACGCATCGCCAACTCAATGCCACGCGTCAACAACACATTCCTCTACCGCTAAAATCTTGCGTTGTAACATCACCTTCAATGCCAAAATACTATCCTCGCGTCGTATCACTCAGATTTCACAACTTGCATGATAATATAACCTATAAATCACTCTTATCAGACCCCATTTTCTGGGTCCTTCCTTCTTTCTTCTCCTCTGTTCGTCGGTGACCCACCACAAGTCTCCGGCCACTGGACCAATCGGAATCTGACGTCACTTTATCACTGAGAAGAAGTGTGTGTGAACCATGAACCGGATCTACCTGGTGCGCATGTATAGGGTAGTGGAAGGATGGGATGATTGCGACGTTTAGCTTAGTGTGAAATCTTTGACTCTGTAGCAAACAACCACACCCAATGACACGCAGAAAAAAACAATTCACAAAATAGGCCTCTCAAATTTTTTTATAATAATAAAATTGATATACATATATGTATATAAAATAGCAAGCCCAATATTTTTATAATGATTAATGTAAGATCAATGCGAGAGAAGTTAAACTAAAAGTTTGAGGGTCTCTTATAAGCTGTCGGGGGCATCGTTCGATTCTTCATCGAAATTATGGGAACTCTGGGTTCTGTAACTAGTAAGCGATAGGGTTTCAGTTTGGGGCTTAGGGAATTTCATTCTGGTTTTTTGGTTGGGGCATGAGTTGAGCGGGAAAAAGCTTCTGAAAGTAGAGCTTTCAAAGGTTCGATTTGTATTCCCTCCTGTCTTTTTTTTTTTTTTTTTTTTTTGGTTCCCTTTCTTATTTCTATTTTCAATGATTACTAGTACTTTCCTCTTGTATCCTTTTCAAGTCCTGTTGTCTTTTCCTATACTAAAATGGTTATTTGGCTGTAGGATGAATCCAAGCTTGAAAGATGTTTTTGCAGATGCTGTTGAATACTTTTTATTTGTGGTTGTTTCAAACATGTCTGGATGAATGAATAAGCTAAATCTCTCTTTAAATGAATCCAATATATTTGCAGTATCTGTTGGTGCCACATGATCAGACTTAGTATTGTTGACACTTCTTTCCTTTCCCCCCACGCTGTTGCCAGTATATCTAAATAGACTGGGGCCTACTGTTTTATTATCTCTTAACTGCAAATTTTTCATCTTGCCTCTTGGTAGATCTTCTGGTAATATGTCGCTTAGCCTTGTTTGATGCCAACTTTAATGGTCGGCTTCCGTTTTTTGCTGCGATGGCTTTGTAGAGTGCACGCAAGTCTAACATAACTGCAGTTCTTGAGCACCAATAGATTTTTATCAGGGGTTGTTTCCCAGGAATATATATTGGTGCCGATTATACTTTTTCAGAGTTGGTATTAACTTTCTTAAAGTGCATCCATCTGTACATGCATTTTAGCTAGTAGTGTAACTTCTAATTCTAGATTGGTTATATCATATAATTGGAGGTTTCTTCTAGTATAGTAAATCTTTTTTGTGTTTTGCCTAGTCCTTGTTTGATTCATTCTAGTAAGCATTATTTGTTCACCTGGAAATGCTTTTCTGTTATCTGAACAGCAGGTTATTATTAATGTGTGAGTCACGGACGCTGATTGAAATACTGCGCTGACCAATCCATAGAACATGAATTCTCCATCCACACAGTTTGTATCCTCAAGGAGGATGGGTGTTTATGATCCAATCCAACAGATTAATATGTGGGAAGAAAATTTCAAAAGCAATGGCAATTTAAGTGCCTTAATTTGTGAAGCAGATGGGAAGTTAGTTAATCAGGTAAAACTTTACAAAGTTCATTCTTGCTTTTGTTTTTCTTTTTTCTTTTTTTCCATTTTTTTTTTTGGCTGGAAAATGATAAGGCCTCTCCCGCCTACTAAGCAAACTCATTTGTTTTTTAATACCTAGCCAGAGGATGCTTCTCATAACACATTGGGTACGTCCAAGATGTATGGCCAAGAAGCTAATAAGCCTACTGATAAGGTGAGAGCATGTTATGAAAACCAATTACCTATCACTCCCCATCCTCTTTAACCTCGAGCAACCAAAAACTGAAAAGTGGTTATGTTTTTGGGAGCAGTGGGTACGCTGAACTATATTGTACACGTAACACTTCCAGCAAGTGTAATATTCAATTGAAATAGTCTTTGAATGCAAATGTGGATATATTTTATTATTCTTAGCTTCAAATGGAGTTTCTTGATCATGAAATTTTCATGGTAACTGATTCTGGCATTGTATATACTGTCATATAGAAGTTCTATTGCTCAATCTGGATTAGTTGTTTAATGAGATGGCTATTGTTGTCTAGTCCTGGCTATGGTGATGATTGGTGAGGATGAGTGAATTCTAGGTATGGATCAAGATGGGTAGGTAGAAGTGTCATGTGGAACCTCCTAAACTAGTCCACCAAATGTAGGGTAGGATATCCCTAAATGTGGGAAGGAACCCATTCTCTATTTTATCTTGTCTTCATCTCTAGCTTTATGGATATGCTAAGGACAACAAGGGAAAGCATGTTTTTTTTCTGACCCCTTCAGACTCTCTCTCTTGGGAATCTATCTCCATTTTCAGATGTCTGTCATGCATTCGTATCTTTTTTTGTGTTTGATGCTTATATTGTGAAAAAAAATAGGAACTTGATGTTGTTAAAACATGCAGATACAAAGACGTCTTGCACAAAATCGGGAGGCTGCTCGTAAGAGTCGTCTGCGGAAAAAGGTTGGAAGGGTTGTGCATTGAAAGACAGTCAGTTGGCAATGGGCAACAATTGTTTTAATATACCGATTTTTATGTGGTTTTTGATATTCCCTTTTAGGCCTATGTGCAGCAATTAGAATCAAGTCGTTTGAAGCTGATCCAGATGGAGCAAGAGCTCAACCATGCGAGACAACAGGTGCAAAGATGAAAATCACTTGTACTCTTTTTCAGTATATTATTTTACATTGCTCATTATATATTTTCTTCTATTTTCGATGTTTGATAGAATAAAACTGCAGGGTTTATACATGGGTGGGGGATTGGATTCAAATAATATCGGTTTTCCTGGAACTGTTAATTCAGGTTTGCCCTTAAATTTTGCTGTTGTTATTCCACATCTTGGTTAATAATATAATGCTCTCAAACTTTGCTAAATTGATAATGTTTATTCATTTGTGAAATCACTTACAGTTTCATGCCAAATTGATCTGAATTTTTGTTGTAGCAATTGTCCTAAAGTATCCGAGTATCTTTTTGTCCCTATTGGTTTAAGTCATAACCAATTTTGAAGCTCTGAACTTCCACTTTATTTTCCAGATTCCTGGACCATGGTTGCACATTCAAATTTCGCTGTCTGTCTGCGCTGTGGTCAGATTATGAGTCTATGATTCATTCAATATGATCATTACTGCCGAATCTAGATTATCCAATTCCATTATCATATTCCAAAATATTTATTTATTTATCGGTTGAAGTCCCTTCTTTTCCTTTGTTTGCATTCTTACATTGTTCAAATGTCGTACACGATTCTACTGCTGCCCTTATAAATTGTCAATTAAATAGGTACAAAGTATCTGTACGACGCATTTGTCCTAAATGCAAGTTTTACATCCAGCCTCGGCACAATTTCATTGAAATGGAAGTTCAACTCCAAAATTTATTGGGAAATTTTCTGTGTGCTGTGTGATTTACACTTCATGTGGTTCATTTTGGTTGATATGGTATTGACTGTTGGATTTCCTTGAGTAGGTTTCTCATCTCATACCCTCCTTTTTCCAGTTAGTTCTTGCATTCTAAAATCAAGCTACCTAACAATTCTGCAGGTATTACGACCTTTGAGATGGAATATGGACACTGGGTTGAAGAGCAAAATAGACAAATCTGTGAACTAAGAGGTGCTTTAAATGCTCATATTAGTGACATGGAGCTCAGGATACTTGTAGATAGTATAATGAATCACTATTTTGAACTCTATCGAAAGAAGTCTGCTGCTGCAAAAGTGGATGTTTTCTATGTGATGTTTGGTATGTGGAAGACTACAGCTGAGCGGTTTTTCATGTGGATTGGAGGCTTTCGCCCCTCTAAACTTTTAAAGGTAGATCTCAGATCTAATTAATGAACAAAGTTAAGAATATCTTCATAGTATATGTCTACATATGCCATTCCTTTGAAAATATGATTGAATTGTTTACTTACTTACTAGTGTCTTTTTGTTTACCCAAGTACTTAATCTTTGCCCTGCTTGATTTTGAAGTTCTTGCCAACATTTCTATCTGAACAAGAAAGCACCCAATTACTACTTAGTGATCATAAATACTTCAAGCAATAAACAAACCTTGCTGCTGTCAATACCTCTTTCCCTTTCTTAATGAAGGAATAAGGTTGAAATAGTTGGATTCTTCATTTTTCCGTGAAGAAGAATCTTTCATCTCCCTGGGTGATCCTTAGCAGTTCTCCATTTATTCTTCTCTGCATTTTGTTGATCACTTTGGATACTGCTTATTCATTATATAAATTCAAAAATAATATTAGGAAAAAAAGATTATATTTAACCCTAAGTCCAAGAAATTGTTCATGTTAAAACTTCACTTTCCTTCTCGTCCCCTCCCCTCAGTCCAAACAAAGCCTTATTTATTGTCAGAAAGAGCCAACTGATATTTAAGATTTGTCTCAATAATGGATCTAGATTCTCTGAAGTTTGGGTGTCTAAAATTTAAATTCAATAAATTGTCTTGTGTGTGTGTGTGTGTGTGAAAAAAAAAAGAAAAGAAAAAAAAGATTACTACTACTTTGCATTAAACTTTACCCACTATATGATTGCAGCAGCACACCTCCACTTAATATTTAAACAACTGTTTTATTTGAATGCTTGCAACATACAAGTCATGGAAGAAAATCATTTTGACTGCAGGTCATTGTCCCTCTGATTGAACCCTTGACCGAGCAACAACGGTTTGATATCTCTAATCTCGAACAATCTTGCCAGCAAGCAGAAGATGCCCTTTCTCAAGGTATGGATAAACTCCAGCAAACACTTGGCGATACTATAGCAGCAGGACCTCTAGTTGAAGGAACCTATATTCCTCAGATGGCTGCTGCAATGGAGAAAATGGAAGCTCTCGTGAGCTTTGTAAACCAGGTAATGAACTTCACTTTCTTAATATCTTTTACTTTCCACGTTTAGTCAAAATTTCCCTTCAGCTCCACATGCCATGCTTCTCAAGAGAACACTTTCTAAGTTGTATCTTGCATGTATGTCTGCTGCATATATATAAATCGGCGCAGCTTCAGGCACAGATCTTTCCCTTCAATTTTTCCCCATTTTTGTGCGTATTGGTCAGGACAAGGTCCTAAAGAGATAACTGAGTTAAAGTGCATGAAATCTATTCAAGTAATCCAAAATGATCATGATTAGGGCTCTAAGGTGATGCCAAATGTAGCGAATAAATTGCACTCATTGATGTACATACTGTCTGCATCCCAGCACTTGTTTTTTTTTTTTTTTTTTGGGTCAAAACAGCCAGCACTTGTTTTAAGGGAAAATGACAAATAAATACCATATCAATTTGCAAAACCTCCAAAAGTCTCCCGAATTTGTAAAAAGACTGAGAGGTACCAAGGACTTATGAGAGATATGCAAATTCCAGTGAAATTATCCTTTTGCGCTTAGTTTTAAATAATAATAAAAAAATACCCTCACCGGGAGGGCCGCCGTCGGTCATCGGTGGGGGGGGTGGGTTTTTTTTTTGGGGGGGGGGGTTTAAGGTGTTTTTTTTTTTTAAAAAAAAAAAAAAATGTATTCATTGAAAGTGTGGGGGGGGGTTCAAACCCCCAACCTCTCACACATCCATGGGGCCAAGTGACCCAACCATGGTTCCTTTGATATATATATATATTAACAAATTTATATATTATTCTTAACATTTTTTCAACGGTATTTACAAAACTTGCAATGGTATTTACAAATCCAATAACGCCATTTACAACTTTTTTTCAAGTTTACCTTTTTAGTCCTCTTTAATGCCTCGAGTGGGGAAAAAAAAAAGCACTATCACAAAATTAATAATGCTATTTACAAATTTAGTAACTCAATTTACAACTTTTTTTCAAGTTTATCTTTTTCCCCTCTTTAATGCCTCTGAGTGAAAAAAAAATGCATTATCACAAAATCAATAACACCATTTACAAATCTAGTAACGCCATTTACAAATTTAATAACGCTATTTACAAATTGTGATAGTGCATTTTTTTTTTCACTCGAGTCATTAAAGAGGAAAAAAGGTAAACTTGAAAAAAAGTTGTAAATAGCGTTACTAATTTTGTGATAGTTTTTTTTTTTTTTTCACTCAGAGGCATTAAAAAGGTAAACTTGGAAAAAAGTTGTAAATGGCGTTGCAAGTTTTGTAAATACCGTTGAAAAAATGTTAAGAAGAATATATATATTTATTAATGTATATATATTGGGCCACTTGGTCCCATGGATGTGTGGGGGGTTAGGGGTTGGAACCCCACCCCCCACACTTTCAATAAATACATTTTTTTTTTTAAAAAAAAAAAACCCACCCCTTTGCTTTGCGGCTGCGCCCGTGCCTAGCGGTGGCCCTCTAGTGAGGGGTTATTATTTTTTTTTTTGAATTTATTTAAAACTAAGGGCAAAAGGATAATTTCACCGAATTTTCATATTTTCTCATAGGTCCTTAGTACCTCTCAGTCTTTTTACAAATTCGGAAGACTTCTGGGGGTTTTGGCGTTTTGCAAATTTATATGGTATTTATTTATCATTTTCCCTTGTTTTAATGTCATTACTTGTAGGTAAAAAAGAAATAAGATTATAAGAATGGGAATCACATCCCACGTCGCCTTTGCGAATTTATTTGTATTTTTCCATTTGAATTCTTTCATGGAAGCTTAACCCGTTTGGATTGGGTAAGCCACTTTATACTCCCTCCATTCGTTAGTATAAGACATAGTTGAAGAGTTAATCTTAGTCCTAAATATAAGACATAGTTTTCATATTTATCAATCTTTTTTTAATTTACTCCTATGGATATTTTTTCAACAATAATTAAGGAGGAGAGGAAATGTAGGAATTAAGGAAGATGACTATGATGTTTTATAATTAATTCAACTAGCTTCTTTAATTTAATCAAATTAGATAAATATGTCTTATATTAAAAACAAGAGAGAGTAATATTTAGTCTTGCTTCCTTTCTCCTCTGTGGATCAGTTCTACCAACACCAGGTTCAGGAAAGGTGTGAAAAATTGTTTCTCTCTGAATGCCTAAATGCTTATATAATTATGTTCACATCTATAATAGGAAAATGAATGGTTACATCATGCTAAATCTACTTGGGGGGTTCAAGTATCAACCAAACAGTTCCAAGGTTGGAAAATTGAAGTGTTTATTCTTTTTAGTTGAATAATTTAGAGATTAATAAGCCTTGGCAATTTCTTTATCGTCACACGTTCAAGTAGAGCTATTCAAAGTCCTTCTGGTGCCAAGTCATGTAACAGTTGGCATTAAATTCGGTGAACATAGTGCTGTGGTTGAGAACTGACATCAAAGATTGGAAGCATTTCAAATATTTTTAACCATATCAAGAATGACCATGGACCTGGAGAATGCCTATGGATATCAGATCATAAAGCACACTTATGTTTATTTACCATAATGACTCTTCACATCGTTAAAGAAGGCCATTATTGATCATTAACTTCCACCTAACTTGCTACAACACACACAGACACATATTATTTTGAGTAAATACCCTTTCTGATTTTTGACAAAAAAGACGGACCTCATTTTGGTCCCTTATAAAAAAATCGACCCTTATTTGTCTTTTTTAAAGGACTAAAAAGGACCTTTTGAAAATTTGTGAGGAATCAAAATGTCAATTAATCGACCCTTATTCGTCTTTTTTATGGACTAAAAAGGACCTTTATTTTTTTTTAAGGGACCAAAATGGGGATCACGTTTTTTGTCAGGGACTAGAAATAGTATTTACTCTATTATTTTAGCTTGGCTATTAGTAACTTATGCTTTTATGTCAAACAGGCTGATCATCTTCGTCAGGAAACATTGCAGCAGATGTTTCGGATCCTAACAATCCGTCAGGCTGCTCGATACCTGCTTACTCTAGGTGAATACTTCCAACGCCTACGATCTTTGAGCTCATTTTTAGCTAACCATCCTCGGGAACCAGCCTAGTCTTATAGCAACAACACAATGCTTGAAAGTTGAACAAGATGACCATGGCCACTGCCCCGTGAAACAGCAAAACCTTGTACTATATGTGGTCCAGGCTGCTCAAATTTTTCCTGCAGTCTTGTGTAATGAAGTTGTAGACATGTCTCGCCATATTTATGGACAGCAAGTCTTAAATCTGTGAATAAAAGGTACTTAAATTTGGAAGAAGGTTCAGTGTATAATATTCTTTTCTTTGTGAGTTATTTATAATATCTTGTATTAGTGATTTCTGCGGGAGCTGGACATGTAAATTTAAGGTGTATATTGTATATAGCAAAGCTGTGTTTCGTGGACATATTATTTGTTCTTGTCTTCTTGATTGGGAGTGTTAGATGATACTCCGTAATATCTATCTGAACTGTACAAGCTTCCTCATTTTTCGTATACTTTTCTTTTTCCTCTTTCATGGATGTTGGACTCACACCTCTCCTTATATATGTATGTCGGACTCACGTATGATATATTTGATTTCATGTTGGAAATTCTGGTTTTGATGACTTTCAATATGAAACCAAACATGTTCTATTGTGCTTGTTTGGAATAGTAATCGGAATCTTTAAAAATAGCTTCAATTGTGATTTACAGCATACGAAGTAAGTATGTGAGATGAGTTTTGTTTCAACTTACATGAATAAGCACTTTTTAAGGTTCCAAATGTGATCCCAAACAATCATATATATATGGTTCACGTGAACTTACTTCTCTAATTGAAATAAATTTGCGTTATTTGATGGGTTATCCAATTATGGTTTGCGTGAACTTACTTTTCTAACATCAATTCAAACAAGCTCATATTTCATCCAAGGACTCATAACTAAACTTGTCAATTTTTACTTTTTAACTAGGTAGTCATGTTTCCTCAAATGCTGAACTCGTTAAAAGTAGTAGTAAATGTCATTATTGAAATGACCAATACCTTTATAAATTTTGTCATTCACTTTATGTAATACCCCAGATTTAAAATCATTTATTTCTCTAAAATTCTGTTAATTGTATATTTAAAATTATTTTGTGACTTGTTATATGATTATTATTAACATGTGAATTTTATTTCAGCTTGAGGACTAAACTTATTTTAAGGAGGGTAGATTGTAATACCATTTTGTAACACCCCCAAATTTCTAACAATTATAATAACATAAAACCGCAATAATTTCTTTATGAATAAATACCTAAATTGAAAATAACCAAATTTGGGAAGTGTTACGCACTTCTTTGTACTCTTGGGACAACCGCAAGGCTACCTTATTACATTAACATAAATTCAAACTTAAATAAAAATGTCTCATTCAAGCATAAAATAAAAACTAGCTAGAATTGCTAATTGTTCTTCCTCACTTCTCACCGTCGCCCCAACAACCCCAACTTTGAAACCTGTTTCATCAAAATCTGCTCCCCTCAAGGATCGTCATGACCCAAAACACAAACATCGCAAAAAGTGGTAATCCTAATCAAAACACAATTTATACAACTCATATATATTAATTAAATCAAAAATATAATCACATAGTGATTGAATCAACTATCAGCTTCCAATATTATAGAATAATAATAATAATAATAATAGATAAAATATTTACATGATGATAAAAATATCATTTTACATATATATATATATAATCTAAAATATCAATTTCAATACTCATCATATCTATACATTCACATCGGATCAAATATTATTCATTATCTTTATTAATTTCATTTGGACCCGAAACCCGCTACCCATTTAATTTAGTGGGAAGAGAACCATGGTAGACCCGGAAACCTTAATTTAGTGGGAAGAGAACCATGGTAGACCCGAAACCCGCGCCTACCTCCCCGTGACCCGCAAACCCCGCCAGGCCCCAAATAATCAAATTGGCCATAAAACATTTCTTCCTAATGTGCACACCTCTTCCCAAAGTTGCTACTAGTATCCCGAGTTACCACCGCGTATACCACTTTGAGAAGAACGGATATAATCGGTTCACATCAAATAATATATCGAGGCATAACGCCCAAAGGTTGTGTTCATCACTTGGGAGGTACCGTCCCCAAGCTATCCTCCCACCATTAATTAATTACAATCACACACAAACCGAAAATACCTATCTCGAGTAAAGTCTAATTATTTCAAAATACACTCATAATAAAATGGATTTCTCAATATATATATACACACATATTAATGAAAGGTATTTATAGATTTCAAAGAAGAAGAAGACAAGACGTACATATATTATGTATAATAATCAAAGGACATAAATATGTGTTTCAATCACGAAAACCGAGGCACCCAAAGTGTACATGTATATTCAATAATAAAGGGTTTTGCAAAATAGTTAAATGCAAAGCAAGAAGGAAAAATATATGTATACAAGGAGGTGAGAAGTTTTGCTTTCATAAAGTGATTCACGCTAACCGACAAGGAAAACATATTTATACATAAACAAATGCAGCAACACATTTAAGGGTTTTTCACAAAGATCGAGATCGACATGCAACAACTAACTCCTATTGTTACGGGATTCGGAGGGTTTTTCACAAAGATCGAGATCGACATGCAACAACTAACTCCTATTGTTCGGGGATTCGGATTACCTGGTCTCCGTTTTGTTAGCCTCTTAGAAGAATAGAGAAAGAATAAAGGAAATAGTAGAAGAGAATAGTAGGAGAGTATGAGAATAGAATAGTAGAAGAGAATAGGAGAATAGAATAGTAGAAGAGAATATGAGTGTTCGGGGTTAGGCTAGACCTCTATTTATAACTTAAAATTAGGGTTAGCTATGGGTTGGGCTCTTTACTATTGCCAACTCATTAATATGGTATATTAAATTCAATCAATCAATCATTATGTGAATTCAATATCATTAATAGGGTATATTAAATTCAATCAATCAATTAATGTCATTAATAGGAGATATATATATATATATATATAGATTAAATCCAATCAATCAATCATTATGTGAATTTAATGTCATTAATAAGGTATATTAAATTCAATCAATCAACTATTATGTGAATTTAATATGACTTGGTTGACAAGTAGTGCATAAGTTGGAAATTCCTAAGGCAATTAGGATTAGGAGTAATTGGCTCTATTAAAAAAAGGTTATTACTATTAATATTAATATCATTGTTATTAATAATAATTTGGGGTATTACAATCTACCCTCCTTAAAATAAGTTTCGTCCTCGAAACTGAAATAAAATTCACATGTTAATAATAATCATATAACAAGTCACAAAATAATTTTAAATATACAATTAACAGAATTTTAGAGAAATAAATGATTTTAAATCTGGGGTATTACATTCTACCCTCCTTAAAATAAGTTTCGTCCCCGAAACTTAATCGCATACCTTCTTCGAATAATTTCAAACGTACAATTATCAACTCTAACGATCACTTATTACACATATTTATATTATATATCAAAAAGCAATCATCGATAATGCAATATAAATTCAAACCATAAACCAATATAAATCCAAATGACAAACCAACATCTTGTATTTGAAAATAAGAATTCCATCATTCATCATTATGCAAGAGATAAAATAAAAGAAATTACCTCTAGAAGGAACCCTTTAACCTATAGGAGATTCTACCCATCTGCTCATGTTCCCAACACTTCCTAGGGACTAATGGTGGAGGTTTTTCCAACCTTTCAAGCTTTTCCTCACAACTTCTTAATGCATCTTTCAACATACTATTTCGTGGTCGTGGACGTTTATATTGTCCAGAATTTATTAAAGTTCTTTTTATCACAGCTTCAATTTCTTGAACCTCCTTCTCGCTTTAAAACATTTAACTCTATCACTTGTTGATAACCATGGGGAACCAACCTTTTCGAGGGATTTTCTTTTGTAGCATTTTTCTCACTCTTCCAAGACTTCCATTCTTTGGTAGTGCGCTAATTAAGTACTTAGTCCAAAAGTCGGGGTAACCTCGAGATTTGCATTCCCTATTGAAGGCTCGAATTGTGATCCACAATCTTAAAGCATTTATCTCTATTGACACTTTTTCATCCCATTTGTACTTTGATGGCTCACTTCTAATCACCTCTCCCACATTTCTTCTTAAATTCTCCATTTGCTAAAAGCTAAAATAAAATAAAGTAGAATAACGTAAATTTTGCAAGTCAAAAAAAAATTCTAAATCATGTAATGAGTCAAAGCAATTTTAAGGATGCAATTATCAAAATTTCAAGAAGACAGATCATTTAAAGACAAGAGAATAACCCTTCACTACCCATCTCTCACACTCAACATTTATTCATTTAAATTAAATTAAACTAAATTTTTTTTTTTTAACTCGGGATCTTTGATCCCTGAGTTAGTATCAAAAGCGGAGCTAAGTAGAACCTTAGGCTCTGATACCATTTTGTAACACCCCCAAATTTCTAACAATTATAATAACATAAAACTGCAATAATTTCTTTATGAATAAATACTGAAATTGAAAATAACCAAATTTGGGAAGTGTTACCGCCGCACTTGTCTTGGGACATTGTTAGAAATTTGGGGTGTTACACTTTATAAGTGTAGTCGATGATTAAAACATTATCTTCTAACTTGTTAAAATTGACGTTCAAATTCACACTCCCTTACCTAATTAGTTGTGTTTTATCAAATATGGAACTTGTTAAAAGTCGTGGTAAATGTTGTTGCTGAAATGGTCAATACATTTAAAAATGTTGTCATTTACTTTTCAAGTGTAGTCAGTAATTAAAACATTATATTCTAACTTGTAAAAATTGACAAGTGTAGTTAAATTCCTACTCCCCTACCCAATTAGTTGTGTTTTCTTAAATGTGGAACTTGTTAAAATTTGTAGTAAATGTTATTGTTGAAATGGTTAATACTTTAATAAATGTTGTCATTCACTTTATAAGTGTGGTTAATGATTTAAAACATTACACTCTTACATGTATTATACATATTACTATGCAATAAATTCTTTTAAATGAAACGTATCTATGCATTCATGATGAAAATGTATGTTACAAAATATCGTAATAATATACATATATCTTGTAAAAGATAAGACAGACTCCAAGGAATAGTTTTAGTCCTAGCAATAATTTTTATATGCAATCACCTAATAAGCTTACAATGGGTGGGAAAACTATTCGGATGGTGCAGTTGAGACTAGTTAAGTATGAAGGCCATGGCATCCCGTAGAGCTTGTAGTCGTAAGTGCAAGATTCCAGGTCGAATTGGTGGAGTAAATGTCCATTCATGAAAGGTTAGGCAATCAAAATATATCTTGATTATTACGTTACAGGGACCTGTCCCGTTATTCTTGATGCTTGCTGAAGATGACATCCCATTGAACAATGGAGCTATAGGTCCCCATAACATGATGAGCACTGTCATTCAAGGGTATATGTATGTTCTTCAAATATCTCGTTATCTTGATGTTGTTGATGTATGAACAAGGATGTGATAGCGATTACTTTAGTTTGTGCCTCCCTGATCACTTGTGGATGAAGAATTCTTGTTCTTGCATGACAGACTTTGTTTCTAGCAAACCACAGGGATTCTAGTAATTGAAAAGGCAAGTATGTCATAAAATTATTAGGATCCCTCACTTTGTGCTTGACTACAAATCCCATTAGTCGACTGAAGCAAAAGATATACAGCTCTGACAGTATAACTACCTGTACTATTACCTGACTATTGGATAATGTTAGGGGCTTTAGATAAGAAAACCAGATATCTTGCAAACTGCTGCACTACTTGCCTAGGGTAGAGTGAGCATAAAAGAGGAAAATTCCACTTTATAGAAGAGCGCAGTATATAATCTAAGACTTTTAGATTAAGGAATGCTAGACTAGACAACTGCAAAGGCCACCAGAGCCGACTATGTAAAGAAATAGAAGATCCCCCACCTACCTGCCAAGTAAGGTGGTTAGTGATTATGCTGCCGGTTTTTAAGAATTTTTCTACACAGACATGAACTATTGTCAACAAGTTTAAAAATATATTGTCGTTCTGGATCCAAATACTCCGTCATCATTACTTAATTGAGCAAACTTGATTAATTAGAGATGACCCTCCATAAATGTTTGGCCAATAGAGCATCATTGACGGTCTCCAATTGAATAATTTGCAAACCACCATTAACACGAGGCAAACATTAGTCTTCCCAGTGGAGAAGATGAGCATTTTATGAAGTATCATTGTATCCCAAGAAGAAATTTTTCATCTTGATTGCTATGTCATGACATAAGTGGCCAGAAAATTTCGTACATGAAAAAGGGTACAACAATAGAGATGACAACGAGTGGTTAATTAACACCAAACATCCTGCTTGATAGAGAGGATTGCATTTCCACCCAGCAAGCAAGCCGTTTGTCAAGTTTTTGAATAACTTCAAGATACTTTCATTTCTCGAATCTTAGATCATCAATGTACATACTGAGATATTTTCCCAAGAGAGCGTGGAATATGATTTCAAGCAATTTTTTGATGAGAAACAAAGAGGCTACAAACTAAAGTTGATTTCTGATAGTTAATATGTTGGCTTAAGATTAAAGAATATCGTTGAAGCATGCCTTAACTATGCGACAAGCTTCTTTTGTTGCAAGACCGAAAAGAAGAGTGTCATTAACATACATCAAACATGTCAATGGTATTACTTCACAAGAGACACAAATACCCGTCTGCCAATTATAATTTTTTGCTTGATGAATCATGAAGGACAAAATATTAGCACAAAGAAAAAAGAGATAAGGAGATAACGAATCCCCTAGTATGGGCTGAAAGGATGTCTTGGTGATTTATTAAGTATGACTTGGTAAGAGACAGTCGAAACACATTGCATGAGTAATTGAATGATCCTGGGAGGGAAAGTTATCTTCTCAAGTACTTTCAGTGGAAAATGCCACGACACCTTGTCGTATGCATTGGCGATATCAAGTTTGATTGGACACCAACCAACTTTGCTCATCCCTGTGCCCTGAATCTTTGCCATATGCTCTAAGGCCAAATAATATTGTTAGTAATGAGTAGGGATGTCCAAAAAAACCTGGTGGTCTAATGATCTGGTCCAACCTGGTCTCTGGAAAAAAATTGGCCTGGGGACCATATGAGGTGGACTAGACCAGACTGGTCTACTCGGGCCAGACGGGACTTCGGTCCAGGGGCTTAGACCCCCTGGACTGGTCCGGTTTGGCCCGATATATATATATATATTATATATATTTTTTTAAAAAAAAAAAATCACAACTTAACCTAACCCTCTGTCCTTCTTTATTGTCTTCTTTACGATTCTTTATCACTCATCAGTGAGTCTTCTTCTTCGGTCAAAAAAAATATCCAGAGTCTTCTTCTTCTTCCCTTCTTCTTCGGTCTGGCCCGATAGAATGTTGTTTTTTTGTATTTTTATTCAATGCTGTTGGAGATTCTTATAGGTGTATGATTGGATTTAAGATGTTTGCATGTTTAATTATTAGTCCAAGAAGTGGCAAAAAAAAAGTAAAAAGAAAAAAAGAAACAGGTCCTGGTCCAGGCAGTCCATTGGACCGGTTTGGTCCAACTCGAGCTTGGGCTAGTGCCAGACCGGACCAGACCTCGGGTTGACCCCCAACCCGGTCCGGTTTGGTCTAATCTATGGACATCCCTAGTAATGAGTTTGCCCTTAAGGAAAGCGTTTTGATTTGGAGTGATTAAATCACCCAGAATCTTTTTTAACCAATTGCTCATAACTTTTGAAATTAGCTTATATATGACATTACATAGACTAATATGCTGAAAATTCTTAAAAGTGCAAGGGTTATTGCAATTTGGAAGTAGCACTATAAAGGATCGATTCAATTCCTTAAGAATATATCCTCGCTGAAAGATCTAATAAACCATTGAAATGATGTCGTGCTTAATGAAAGACCAGAATTTTTGATAAAACCTGGCATAAAACCCATCCAGTCCTGGTGCATTATTAGCCTTCATATCAAAATCTTCCTTTTCAATCTCCTCAATAGAAATATTTCAGTTCATTCACTCAAAATGGGTAGATGAGAGATGTGGCAGGTTAATATTATTTAAGGTTTGATTGACACATCTTCATCAAAAGAGCCAATATCTTCATAAATTTGGTGGGAACAAGATGTAGCCTCATTATGAATGTTCTCTTGATCTTCAATCCAATCACCAAACTCATTTTTTATACAAACTATCATTTTCTTCATTCTCCTTGAAGAAGTGGAACAATGAGAATATTTAGTATTTCGGTCGCCCTGAAGCATCTAGTTTTGTCTTGCCCGCTGTGACCAGCGCATTTCTTCACAATCATACCAGAATTCAAAAATATATTTCAAAAAGGATACTTGATGTCCTTCTTTGGATGATAAAACCCCCTTGTTATGCCAATGTTTAAGTTTATGCTCCTATTCTTGTATATTGGAGGAAATTCGCCAACTTGATAATTTGTTCTATGAGATAAGAGCCTTTCGAATACATTTAAACCCGATAGAGTTCTTATAAGCCAAAGACCTATGAATTTCTCTACTCCATTCATGACAAACAATATCCTGACATTAAGGAAAAGAGAACCAAAAGTTTTGAAAGTTGAACAGCTTTATTCCCTTCCTCTCCTAATGAGATTGGAACAATATCGAGGAGTAATCAGATGTAGCAATTGGTAATATTTGAAGCGTTGAGGATGGAAAGATTTGTAGCCATAAAGGATTATAGAGCGCCTAATCAAGTTTCTCTTTTATCGATCAGCACTAGAGCTTTGTCAATCGGGCGCCCTCCTCACTCAGTAGTAAGAAAAACACTGTTTTCAAAGCCCTAGGCCCGAGAGCACCAGGGGCGGCCCGCCCGCAGGCCTGGAAATTACTATTCCAAATTTTAACTATTTTTCCTCCACTTTTTTAAAAAAAATATAATTAGTAAATTACAACACAAATCATCCAATAAATAAGCATCGTCACTAATTCGTAATCAAAAGCAAACCATGTTCACAAATAACTCATATAAAATATAAAAAGCATATCACTTAGCGACATTAGTACGATGACTATTATTGTCGTCATCTTCGTCACTATCATCAATTTTAACAACATTTGATTGTTCTTCACTTTGAGTAATAGACTCTCCTCTCATGAGTAAGAATATCATGAAATTCTTCTCCGCATCATGAACACATCCATAATCTTTATTTGCAACAAATAATAAATCAAATCATAAAATTAGAATATAGTTATTATGTATTTGTAGTTAAATGGATAAATAACTCTATAACAAATACAATATATATATATATATATAAATTAATAAATTTAAAAAGGAAAAAAAAAAAAAGCTACGAAGTGGAAAGGGCTGCAGGGGCGGCCCGAGGCCCTCCAGGGCCCGTTTAAGCCCGAGGCCCATCAGGGCCGGCCCTCCAGGGCTAATTTCAAATATCTCGTTCATTTTTCAAGCCCGACCCTTAAAGGGCCAAGGCTTAAACGGGCCGGCCCGAAGGGCCTGGCCCGTTTTGACGGCTCTAATCAGCACAATGGCGATTGTTGCACCAAGTGAACCACCCCCTTGAGATGAGATGTCAATAATATTGCACTTGTCCAAGAAATGATGGAAGGAAGTTGCACCCACAATAGAAGATGAGGCACTAAGTTTATCACATAAACCTGAAGTTTGGTTAATATCACCAATAATTAGCCAAGGTTCAGAAATGGAAGTTACTAACGAACGCAACCAAGACCACAAAATATGATGATCTTTAAAAGCAAGAAAGTCATACACAAAAGTTTTACACACACACACACACACATAGGGATAGGATATGGTCACTATCATTTTTTGTTACTACCAATGTCACTACCACTTTTTCACCATTAGATCAGAATTCAATAGGAGAGAGAAATGATAAAGGTATATGGGATTCTGATCTAACGTTGAAAAAGTGGTAGTGACAATATCCTATCCTATATATATATATATATCTCATAATTATTAGAAATCTTACCAGCAGTGTGGATCTAGTTAGGAGTACTGTCAAGTACATTACAAGACAGAGAGGAAGAGACATCCAAAAAAAGATGGACGCAGCTTTTGTCCGCTGCACAGTTCCATGCGTTGCGCTCCAATACATAAAACAACACCGTTTTGATCCAAAATAATGAGTAAGTTCCTTTTCCTTAAAAAAAAATATTTCAGGGCACTGAATGATATTAAAAAGATACTTATTGATACTGAAAAAATACTTCATGATTTTAAAAAATTATTTTACGATCTTAAAAAAATATTTCAGAGTTCTGAATGGTACTAAAAATATACTTCAGATACTTGAATGGTATTGAAAAAACAACCTCATGATATTAGAAAATTATTTTAGGATATTGAAAAAATATTTCAGGTACTGAATGATATTAAAAATACACTTCAGAAATTTTTTTCGAGCACCTAAAATAATTTTCCTGGATCATGAGTTTTTTTCAAGACTGCGTTCGATCCCGAAGTATCTTTTAGTACCATTCAATACCCTGAAATATTTTTTCAAAATCCTAAAATAATTTTTCAAGATCATAAAGTATTTTTTCAAGTAAATATCTTTAAGTATCTTCTTAGTACCTTGAAATAAATAAATATATATATATATATATTAAAAAAGAACTTGCTCATTATTTTGGATCAAAACGGTGCTATTTTATGTATTGGAGCGTAGCGGATGGAACAGTGCAGCGGACCAAAGCCACATCCAAAAAAGGCTTCCCTTACGACCAACCGGATCCATAACAAAAACATTAGAAAACGGAAACTTACTAAGCTTCTTATCTATTTTACATTGGTGCATAAAAGTTTCACTAAGAAACAAAAAGTCAGGAGAGTATTTACAAAAAAATGTCTAAGTCGTTGAACTATCATGATTTTACCAAGAACACGACAGTTCCACGACAATACCTTATTGTGCCTGGCGAGTTTTTGACACAAACTTCGCTAACCTAGAAAATAGAAATAAGTGTCTTGAATTAGAGAAGCAAGAGGCGCAACACATCCATGAGAAAGAAGAGATGGTTGGTTGGAATTTTAATTCCTAATTCGTTTTTTGATATGTGAAATTGGAGCAATTAAAATCATAGAAGCTTGAGTAAGATAAGGGTCAGCGTGTTGTCCAAATGAATTGAAATTTGTGGATATAACTTGATATAAATGTGTGTCTGGTAAGTTATAAAAAATTAAGGGAAAATCACTATCAGTCCTAAGGACCATAAAAAATAATAAAAAAGTCTCATAACAAATTCCCCTAACAAAAAAGTCCTTATGGAATTTTATGTGATTAGTTGTTAATGTGAAATGACAAAGTTGCCCCCAAGAATAAACAAGGAAATGGCAGGAGAATGAGACTCGTCGTGTGTTTTGCATCTGTTGTTCCTTCGAACCCCTAACCTTCGTTTAGGATGCAAACGAGCTAAATTTTGAACCAAATTTTGATGAGGACTCAGGAAACCAAAATGTAAAGATCATAATCAAACTTCTAATTTTTCATGTTGTCTGCGAATCTTTGCATATTCAAACTTCTAATGTTGTGACGATTCCCAATTCCTCCATTTACGCAACAATCTCCCCAATATATGTTTCATGCTGTCAACGAATCTCTGCACATTCAAGCAGGTACCAAATTTTGAATATCAATTTCTTTTTACATATAGCTTTCGAACCCTATTTGATTCATTGATACCATTTTCTTACCTTTGTTTCTGTTGGTCTGACTTTGATCTTATTGTTAGAAAATAATGTAACTTTTGAAATTGTGTATTTTTTGATTCCGTTCTCTTCATTTTGTATCTTATAGACATTGTGCCTCTTTTGCAGAGTTCAAATTCATACAACTTAATATTTGGATGTCATATGATATTTGTATTTGATATGATATTCAGTTGTCAAATTAGACTTATGAAGTTGTTAAAAAGGCTCATAATGTTGTCAAAATAGGCATAAGAAGTTGTTAAAATACGTATAAGTCACTGATATAAAATTTGGGACAATAAGTATTGGAGTTTCAAAAATTCTCCAAGTATGAAAATATCATTATCAAAATGGCTTTTGTTGTCAAAATAACCGTAAGAGGTTCTTAAAATATGTATAAGCTATATTGATGTGAAATTTGGGACAATAAGTGCTGAAATTTTAAAAATTCTCTAAGTATAAAAATATTGTTGTCAAAATTGTCATTGATGTTGTCAAAATAGGCAAAATATATTGTTAAAATACATATAAGCTATTGATGTGAAATTTGAGACAATAAGTACTGAAATTTCAAAAATTCTCCAGGTATGAAATATTGTTCTCAAAATAGGCTCATGAAGTTGTCAAAATAGGCATAACCACTTGTTAATCTATGCATAAGCTATTGATGTGAAATTGAAATAATAACTACTTTGAAGTTCCAAAAATTCTCTAGGTATGAAAATACTATTGTCAAAATAGGCATAACCATTTGTTAATATATGCATAAGCTATTGATGTGAAATTTGGGATAATAACTACTGAAGTTCCAAAAATTCTCCATGTGTAAAAATATCATTGTCAAAATATGCATAACCACTTATTAATCTACACATAAGCTACTGATGTGAAATTTGGAACAATAACTACTAAAGTTCCAAAAATTCTTCAGGTATGAAAATAGTTGACAAAATAGGCTCATGAAGTTGTCAAACTAGGCATAACTACTTGTTAATCTACGCATAAGCTCTTGATAAAGAGGTCTATGATTGGACTCAGGGCATTGGCAGGGGTCATACGCTTTTAAGCATTTAGCTCTTGTATTGATTGGTTTCACTAATTTGCAACACAACTTTAATTATTTACTACAGAGTATGACCTTGAGTGGAACTAATAATTGGAATTACTGAGATACATTAAAATCATTCGAGATAAATGCAAAAGAATTTGCTAACACCCAACACCTAATGTAAGTGTGTGGGAGACAAGAGAGGGGAATGTTTTGAGACAAGAGCCAAATGAGCAATGTTGATCAGAGGGTGAGAGCTATAGCTGCAACCATACGTCCAAAACAATATCACTGAGCACTCTTACTGCCCCACGTCAAATAATTGAGCCATCGTGGCCGAGTCATTTTCATGAGTCATATTAATAAATGCATGAGTTTATGTAATTAGAGGGTTTGTCAATATCTGATTTGTGTTTTAACAAGTTCTTTAGCTTTTTTTTACAACTTCATCAATCATATTAACAGGTGTAAGAGTTTTTATAACCAAAGAGTCTGTTATAACAACTGATTTGTATTTTACCAAGTTATTCAGCCTTGATTAACAACTTCATCAGTCATATTAAAAACCCTTTGGACCTAACAATGACCATTCATTCCTAATACCTCCTCTTTTTTCTTCACACATCCATTTGACCATTCATTCTCTCCTTAATTCTCTTGCATACATGTATGCCTCCACTTCACCATTTATCCATAAAAATACTCACATGATACAAGTGTGCAAAAATAAAAGAAGAAGATTCTAAAAGTCTGTTATTGTAAATCCATTGGAAATGAAGGAGGGTAGTGACTATCCGAGTTTAGACGGCGACAGAGCATCGTTGGACCAATTGATACTTAACGGCGTTACCTTCCACGCAAATGTAGAGCTTTGGAGGAGTGACAGACTGACTAGGACTTCAGAGGAGCGACGAGCAAACGATTGAGCCACGAACTAACTTAGCCTCATACACTATCAGGGACTTCAGAGGAGGTTGGTGGTTCTCCTATGCCTTTTGCTTTTAATAATCTTTGGGGCAACTTAGTCATTTCATATTAACAACTAATCACACAAAAGTCCCTGATAACTTTTTTATAGAGGAATTAGGTGTGACACTTTTTTGTTATTGTTTATAGTCCTTGGGACCTGACAGTAATTTTTCCAAAAACTAATGAGTCCTCTGAGTCAATTGGATGAGCATCCCCAACAAGTGGATCAAGAAGATCAGACAAAGCTTGAATCCAAATATCTTCAGAGGGAGGAGAGTCTTTGCCATGCACTTTGTGTTAGGAGTTTTATACCCAAAATAAGACAAGCCCGAGAAAATTCCATTAAGCCAGGCCATATCTTCTTCAAAGTCCAAAGAAGAAGGAAGAGCAACTGTTGGGCCTTCAAGGATCATGAAATCTGACCAAAAACAATGGGCCTCCAAAGAAGTTGTAGAAGAAATTGGCCCATTTCAATTTTTAAGCTTGTTATGTGGTCCAACTTCCATTGAGATATGACATGCCATATTCTAATGGGGTCCACTTCATGAAAAATAAGACATATAGGGCTGTTTGGAGCCGGCGTTCCCCGAGCGTCCGAGCCCAAACGAGTAGTGGAGTTAGAAGCCCGGTGAACTTTAATTTTTTTTTTTTTGGGTTCGTCTTTTTTCCCTAAACTTCTACCAAAAAAGTAGCCTTTGAAAATTTTTATCAAAAGCCATTAGTCCAAGCGTCCAGCTAATGCCAACGGCACTTTGTACCAAGCATTTAGTGGTTTCACAAAAATTTTCCCATGGGTTCCACAAACATTCCTCCTATCTCACCCAAAAATATTTGATTTCTAAAATTAAAAAAAAAAAATGATTTTTAATTTCAATTTTTATAGGAATATTATTTAGTTAAATTTCTAATTTTATGCTTTATAATATATATTTTGTATGCCTACATTTGCAGTATATTATTTATTTCATATTTATTATAATTAAGTATTTTAGTATTCAATAAGATTCATACACTTTTTAGTTATTTTCATCTCAACCCACTTTTCAATCGTTAACCCGAGACACGTTTCCATTTAACAAAAAGTCACTTACATCCTTTGTTAATCTAAATACAAATCACATTTATAATATGACTTTTTTCCTATAAGACTTTTGCAAAGTCAAATAAAAAATAAGTCACTGCTAACCTAAACAAGATAGTGTGTTTGGTTTGAAGGGAGGGAATAAGTTTAAACTTAGAAACTAATAATAAAGTTTTTAGGTCTCCCCTCCCCTCTCATCCCATCCCGTCCCTACAAATCAAACACACCTCCACCCGAAGCATCCCACCTAGATCAAGCTGGTCCAAAATGAACCAAGAAATCAAATTAGTTTGGTCAGGGAGAACAAATTCTGGAGCAATTAGATGAACGGTAACTCGACCCTGTAATTTCCAGGCTTGATCTAAATCATCTTGAAGCTCACGTTTAGACTTTACCTTTCTGTCAAGTAGAAATCCAAAAGCACACATTTGCAAACGTTGACCCCGATTCTCCGTATATTGGTCTCCAAGCATGATGATTGGACCTTGACGCGGCAAACGGAACCCATGCAAGCCACTAGGGGTGAGCAACGGGCGGGCGGGGCTGCCCCGTGCCCTAACCCATACCCCACCCGTTTATTTTACACGGGTACGGGGTAGCCCGTACCCGTCACATAACCCACGATAAACTAGAACAGGCAAATGCGGGCGGGTTCCTGACGGGTTCCGGGTTGCCCATTTATACCTTTACTTTACTAAAAACAAAATAAAATCAGAGCTCCATGGCTCCACTAAAGAAACTACAGAACCAATAACCCAACAGATTTGAAATAAGATGGAGATGGAAGTGTTAGTTCTCAATGTGTTTTGATGATTAACAACAAATGTAAAACTTGTTTTGAAGATTGCAAAGTCAATTGAAAACAATCGATATTCGCATCTGCGGTATGGGTTTGCAAACTTGAGTATTGACCAGTCAATCTGCGTTTATAGCCCAACTCGAGTAATGGTCATACGAGAAGACAACCAAGTTTTTGAACTAAAACAATAACGTGGTATTGGTTCGCAAACTTCGAGTATGGAACATCAATCTTTGCGGTTTGCATAGGCAAACTTCGAGTATTGGACTTCTAGAAGCGAACCAGGATTTTGAAGTAAAGTCAATACTGCGGTTTCCAAAACCAAACTCGAGTATTGGACTTCCAGAAGCAAACCAAGTTTTCAAACGAAGTCAATCTGCGGTTTCCAAAACCAAACTCGAGTATTGGACTTCCGAAAGCAAACCAAGTTTTTCAAACGAAGTCAATCTGCGGTTTCCAAAACCAAACTCGAGTATTGGACTTCCGAAGCAAACCAAGTTTTTCTAACGAAGTCAATCTGCGGTTTCCAAAACCAAACTTCGAGTATTGGACATCCGAAAAGGAACCAAGTTATTGAAACTTAGTCAATGCTGCGGTTTGCATTTTCAAACTCGAGTATTGGACTTACCGAAGCAAAAGCGACTTTTTAAGTTAAGGCTTTACTTGCATAAAGGAACCAAACTTCAGTATAGATTTTATCTTTGAAAAACATAAGTCACGATGTTTGTCCTCTCGAAAGGTGCATACTCGAGTTTCCGAGTGGACCTTTGCGGTATGGTCACTTGTGTACGGTGCAAAACTGATAAGCAAGAACAAAACCGCTACGGTATACAACGGTGAAAGCCAATTTTCGAATTTCACGAATCGCATATCACTTTTGTTTGTTCCAATTGCTTTCATGAATCATTCACTTATGTTCCCGGATATGTTTAACAAGTTTATTTAGTGGATTTCGGTTAGCACGAGATGAAAATTAATGAAGATCAAGGGAAAAAAGCAAAAAAGTGGTCGAGCATTTATTGCACTTCGATAAATCAACCTCCTTTTGGTTTATCCATCGAGCACGAATTCTCAACGTTCAAAAACACTTTCTTCATCAAGCAAACTCTTCTCCAACGGGCAAATCCTCGAGTTCCACATCGGACCATATTAGCATCTGGATTAGGCGGAGTTTAGAGAGAGAAGGTGACCGAGACTTAATGCTAATCACCTACAACGGTTGGATTCATCATACAACGGTCATTTAATGTTCTCTACCTATAAATAGAGTGCATTAACTCCTTCTCAAGTGACACAACTGCGAGAGCGAAAATTCATTGATTGTCACTTATTGTGTTCAAATTTCATCTATATTGTATCAAACGATACTTGATCTTCGATGTTCATTTTATCTACTCGAGAGAGAGTTCTATTTGTAAATCATTCATTGATTAAGATAACCACAAGTCGGGGACTTGGTGGTTGGGTGTATTGATTGCAACTTGTAAGGGGGAGTGAGTTCTAGAGAGAGAACTACTCTTGAGTACGAGTTTGTAATGTCTGTTAGTGAGTATAGTGGATTGAAAAATCCCAAGTGTGACTTGGGGACTGGATGTAGGTCAAGGATAAGACCGAACCGGGATAATTTCTCTTGTGCAAGCTTTTCTTCTCTTCCTCTTGTCATAATCTGCTTTACTTGCTCAAAACAGCTTGTTTTGAAAAGTTTCTAAAATACCCAATTCACCCCCCCTCTTGGGTATATTGCTCCATTTACAGGAAGAAAAAAAATGGAGAATAGATCTATGAGATGTATAAAAGATGGAGAGAGGCCGAGAGTCCAAATCACAGCGCAAGAGGTCGCAGGATCGCGGCGAGGACGAGTCCAAATCTCAGCACAAGAGGTTGCGGCTCACGACGACGACGCGAAGTTGAGGGCGAGAGAGGCTGGGAGTGGCGAGCGTCCAAGCCACTGAGCGAGATGCAACTCCGGCGAGCCGAGTGCCTGAGATCGAGTTTGAGAGGCAGAGTCACGAAGGATTACTAATTTTTTTTGCTCAATACAGAGGGTCACTGGTTAGGCTAAAGGAGGAATTGGAAAATGGGAAAAAGAGGGTCACAGGTTTTTTTTTTTGCTCAATGAGGGTCACGAGTTAGGCTAAAGGAATTGGGAAATGGGAATGGGATGATGTCACGTGTCTTTGGTGATGAGACTGTCAATATGTCTACTCTAGTAGACTTTCATAAATACGATGCTCCTATGACTCAAAAAACAAAAAAAGAAATCAGTCTAATGCTCCTAATGCCAGCTGCCTTGTGTCTATCTAATATATATAATTTTTTAATAGTAGTTTAATAACCCGTATCCCGCCCGTTTATTTTAAACGGGTACGGGGCAGCCCGTTGCCCGTTACAGGGCTAATCTGGGTGGGTTTAAAACGGGGAAAAAACTATGGGTCACGGGCGGGCTACAGGTGATTTGCTCATCCCTACAAGCCACCGTGATGAGAGTTAGCATCAGCAAAACCAGATGATCGTGACTGTCATCTATAGAGTATAGACTGCATGCTTGTCGCCCAATTATGTTGAAGGTTGAGATGAATCGGATATACCATTTTGAGAGACCAAAAACTTAATAATATCTTCCAAAAACAACCCAAAGATGAAACACGTACAAAGAAGATAACCAAGCTTTTCACGAGGATGAACAGCTTAAACGGGTAGATGGAAGAGAAAAGGGAAAAGAAAAGCATAGGAGAGCGACTAAGTCAGTGACGTAAGAAGATCACCAAATTTCTTTGTCAAGGAAGTTTGTCAGCCCAAAACATGTTGAAAGTCATATTACCATGCAATATGTTATTAATGGGAATTGGTAACCCAATGGCAACCATTCACTAATTGGGAACAAATGTGGGTTGGTTCAAATCCCACCTCTATCATATTTGCCGCAAATGAAAAAAAGAATTATTAGCCCCACAAATCCCGAATTTATACTTATTTATTTATTTATTCTTTTGTTAATTTAATAGATATTTTGGGGTTTTTTTTAATTAAAATGATATTTTTTTAATCATTTTTATAAAAATATTATGATTAATAAAAATATATTATTATCAAAAATATTTTTTATAAAATAAATTTAAAATAAAATATATTATTATAAAATTGTTATAATTAAAAAAAATACTATTAAAAAGATAATTTAATTTTATTAATAACAAAATTACTGTAATTATAAAGTTTACTCTAATTATAACGCATGCTATTATAATTTTAAATTAAAAATATTATTATAACTAAAAATATATTAATATTAAATTAATTTATATAAAAATATATTTTTAAAATTGTAATAAATATTATTATGGAATAATTATTAAAAAAACATATTTTAAATAAAAAAATAATTTTTTTAATAATAATAGTGTCTCCACTAACATCTATCTCTTCCTCTCCATTTAATTCCTCACCATTAGATTGATTTTAATGGTTGAAATATATTCTATAAAAAATATAATTATCATTCAATATTTAATATTACAATACTATTTTTAATATAGCATAAAATCTCAACAATTAAAAGTCAATCCAATGATAAAAAAATTAAGTGGAGAGAAGGTTTAGTATTAGTTGTCACACCTTTGTGCTATTAGTGTGGTTAGTCCCTTCATAGAAGTTGATGGGACTATCAGAGCAAAATTAAAATATTTAATTAGGAGAGAAAAATACACATGTACTAAATTAAAAATTAAAGAAAAGTAAAGGTAAACATAAATGTTTAAAATATATTATTATATCAATTATGAATAAAAATATAACTATATTAATTTTTGTGGTAAATGTGCAAAAATGCACATGGACTTTTACCCAAGGTGCATATAGTACCATATATTTTTCGGAGATACAAAAATGCACATGAGCTCTCAAAATGAGTGCAAAAATACCATTATTGTTAGATTCCTTTAACTAACGTTATTTGCAATGTGAAAATACCAAAATGCCCCTAATTTTTTTTTTAAAAAAAACTGAGTTTGACCTTCTTGCACCATCTTCAGTTCCTGAGTCAGCAACGTCAAATGCACAATAAACATAACAACACCAATGATTACAGGGCAATTTTCTTATTGTACTATTAGGGTTTGATCCAGAGCAACCCAGAAACCACATAGATCAATATAAACAAGAAGGTGAATTAGAAACCATACATAGCTGAAACAAACAGAAACCCTAACAAGGGATCTGAGAAGTAAACCACTCCATGACATGTAAAGGAGTCTTCACCAACTCTAAAGCAACCTCCACTATCACCGTCAGACACAAGAAACAAGGGCATATACATGTCAACAACAATCTGCAAATTAATCATAAACCCAAATCTATCATCAATACCAACTATAAAGATACACAGTTTTCAGATTTACATTGAAACCCAGATCACAAGGGGCGAAATTACAGCCACACACATCAAGAAGTCGTAGAGAAAATCACAAATTGATGTCGTGACTCAGAAATCGGTGATGCTCAAATGATAAAAGAGAGGGAATTAGAGAAGAGAGTAGTGTACCCGATGATCCAGACGATGAGGCTGACGGCGGAGAGGAGAAGAGAGAGGAAGGCGAAGGGAACACCGAGAAGGGAATCCAAAGGCTTGCAATCGCTTCAAGTCTTTCGAGCTTGAGAAAGTGTGGACTGCTTGTAGTCAATGAAGAAAAATGGATCTTTGACTCCATTCTAGACAAGATAGCCGAAAATATCTGTTCCATAAAGATCTGTCCTTTGTCTCTTAGTGGTCAATGACGCCGCTGGCGAGAGAGGAAGAAGCTACTGTTCGAGTTGTCGCCGCCTCCAAAGCACAATTTCTTGCATATGAAGAGCTAGCTTTTGATCAAATCGACAAGGGAGAGGACAGTGTTCTGCTTCTAATCGAAGGAGCTGGTGGAGGTGACGAATCTGTGCAAGGATCTGAAGCTTCGAGTAGCTAGATCCGAAGGGAGGACCGAGGATTCAACATTTGAAAAGAAAAAATGGATATGAAAAGTATGAGAAGGGAAGATTTGAACAGGTGGATCTGAAAAGAAAGAGGGAAGGACAAAGTTGAGAATTACAAAAAGTTTGACATTTTTATTTTTAAAAATGGTGTGAGCCCATCCTAAAAATAATGTCATTTAAGGAAATTTAATAGCATGGATATTTTCGCATCAATTTTGAGAGTTCATTTACATTTTTACACCTCTAAAAAGCATATGATACTAGGTGCACTTTGACAAAAAGTTTATGTACATTTTTACACCTTTACCCTAATTTATTTTTCCAGATATTATGTAAATTGAATAAGATGTAAATTTAATTTATTTATACAACAAAAATAACACGATGAACAAGCACGCAAAACAGTGAAATTTCTACAAACTCGTCGTCACGCGCCCTTCTCCTCATATATTTATTACCGCGAATCCTAACCCCAGCGTTCTCATCAACTAGGATCACCTCCCGGTGACGATCTGCACTGTAGCTCGGTGAGTCTGCGGCACCAGGTGAGCTCTCGCCCTATTGCTTTCGCTGTTTTCTCTGGTGTTTATAATGCTCTATCATATTTGATCAACTGGCTGAGCTGAATATTAGCTCACATTCATATTTTAGCTGATTTTTATTCTTTTGTTTTGTATTTCAGTGAAGGAGAAGCATTTTAAAACTTGAATCATTGACAAAATGGTTACCTTTGAGATGAATGATCGAAAGAGTAAGTGGAATTTCTTCTTCTTCTTCTTCTCTTTTCCGTCAAAGTTAAGTGAATATGATATGAATTGTCTTCGGACTTATGGCCACAGCGTTTGCAACAGTTTATCATTTACATATTTTTTGGGGGAAGTATGATTGGATTTTGATTTATATGGGCGAAGTGATAAAAAGGTCTTGACCTAAATCTTCCGATCTTATGGGGCTTAAATTCCCAAACAACTGGAAATAGTTATCCTATGAAAATCGTAATATTCTAGCATTATACTTATTTTCCACTTGCATATATCTGTATATAAAATTTTATATTTTAATTGGAATTCAATTGGAGATTGGATATTATGATCTCAATCTGATCTAACGATATTTCAAGTTAATTTAATACCTTGACCTTCACAAGTTTGTATGTGATGATATTCAGTTGGCATCTGCTTATCTTTTTCTCTACCGTAATATTTCTTGGATTTCTTGCTGGGTTAATTAACTCTTAACACGAGGATTGGAAATGACTATGCTTGAGTCCTAGTTATAAAAATATTTTTTTCATTGATGCTTTAGTTTGAAAAATTCTTTTACCTAATGCTGTCACCTATTTTCGACATGATCATAGTTATTAGACTTGGTGTATGCTACGTGCTTTCTGCAAGGGTACAGTTTGCAGCCCATCGGACCTCAGCTTAAATAAAAGCTCTGGAAAATACAGGAAAGAAGAGGAGATAGTTTCTGGACTGACTCTAGTACGAATAAATTGACTACAGCGGACATATCAGTTATTCTAACAACTTGATGATAATTATTCACTTTAGTAGCCAATAATAACAAATGTGATGGGTTTCAGGCCAGCGATTTCATAAATAGATTCAGGGATGGTATTCCATTATAAACTTTTAGTCAGCCTTGGTCCATTAAGTATAACTCATCACAATGCAATTATGCAATAACGGATTTAGTAAATATTCACATATGACTGACGTTCTTTATTTAGAAGTTACTGTGATATTTAAGACATCTACCTGCTAATATGCTGTGAATTAAATGCTCATTGTGTATGCATAGGTATTTCAGGGCTTCATATTTATTTGCCTTAGAATGATTGAAGGATAATTTTGAATTTTTTTTTTTAAATGTACACTAGTGTCCATGTTTTTGCTGTTTCTTTGCTGGTGGAAGAATATATTATTTGTGCATCAGTTATTTTTCTACTTGAGTAGTTGGAATTTAGCTACATCAGTTTGTCATGCAAAATTTTTACAGTCCTAACATTTCATGTATGAAATTGGCACATGAAACAGAGATTGGATTAGGATTGACTGGATTTGGCATATTTTTTTCATTCCTTGGGATTCTTTTCTTCTTTGACAAAGGACTACTGGCCATGGGAAATGTAAGTTTCCTGACATTACAAGTTTCTTGTTTATGTTGATTTTTGTGACATCTTTTCTAAGGCTTTGTTATTTTGTGTCACTCAAATCAGATCCTCTTTGTGTCCGGTGTGTCCTTGACCATTGGACTAAAATCAACTTTACAATTCTTCGTGAAACGGAGTAACTTCAAGGTACCTTTCTGTTGTATTTGGTTTTCTTTCACTTGATGTTTCTTGCCCTCGTCATGGAAATTATGTTATCCTATCCTATGATTTTTCTTTTGCTGGTTTTGTAGGGAACAATTTCATTTGGCATTGGATTCCTTATCCTCATATTAGGATGGCCTATTCTGGGCATGATTCTGGAGGCTTATGGGTTCATAGTGCTCTTCAGGTGTGGTGGAATTTGAAAGAAACTTTATGCTGTAATGAGTTTATAGCTTCATTGACATGCTTGAAGCTAATGATTGATTATGCTTTGCAGTGGTTTCTGGCCTACGTTAGCTGTCTTCTTGCAAAAGATTCCCATCCTTGGCTGGTTGTTTCAACAACCATTTGTTAGATCGGTATGTTTATGTGATGAAGTGTCTTTACCTATCATTTTTAAGCAACCATATAAGTATTTTGTTATGGCACTGTATTCATCCATGCTATACTGCTACCCAGCATGGGCATTATACTTTGACAATCATGGCTTATTATGGAAGACGTATATATAGTTGCTATTTATCAGGGTATCTCAAATTTCTTTTAAATGAATGACCTTGAGCACAAATTTGAAAATAAACAAGTTAACCTTAAATGACAGTCTCATTATTGGAGCTGGAGAGTCTCAAGTTTGCCATTACTTCTGTGATAAGAATTCAATTAAGAGAAAACTGTGTATGGTCTTCCGTCAACACCAAAGCAGATAAGTTTGGCCAGCTTAATAGGTGTTATCCAGTGTGCTCCCTCTTCATTGTGTACACCACAAAAAATGCAACGTTCTTCTCCTCCTACTCTGGCCCACTAATTGCCAACAAACCTTTTATCTGTTGCCCCCATTGTCAAAACAATCAGTGCTTATGAGTCGGTGAATCATATGGAGTGAGATATTATGGATGTAGGATTTATCTCAGAAACTTCTAATTGCTAAGCTGAAGTTGCTCACAACACAGGAAGCTAAATATGTTTTCTTATTTTACTAAGCCTACAAATTTTCTTTGCTTGCCATTATGGGCTGAATTAAGGTGGGTGATATGTGGGGAAGAACTCCTATCTTTGCTAGTGTTATTGTCAGAACTTTAACTGTTATATGATTGTTGAATGATATGTGAATGTGCAAGTCTTTCCACAGTATGGTATCAAGTTGAAACCTTTGGATATGTGTGCATAATTTTTGATTTGTTCTAACTGAGGTAAGCATATTTTCTGTCAACTTTCCAGTTGTTGGATCGCTACAGAGGTAGACGAATGCCGGTGTAAGGCAAGATTCTCTTAATCATAGTGTAGCTGTGAGTGCACTTGTAACTGAATGTAAAGAAAAACATACAGATGGAGGCCTAACTCTGTTTTAGTTTGCATCACGATTGAAGAAAATGTCTGTAACTTCTATGATGATACTGCAAATGAAACGGAAAGGGAGAAGTTTTGGTTTAGGTATTGCTATTATCCTTGTTTGGTCTCTTGATCAGATCAGTTGTCAGTTGTGTAACTCTGATTACCTTACCTTCCCTACTAGACAACTTTGGAGAAGCATCTATTGGCATTTGTATTGCATTTATTATAGGAATATCAGATCAGTTTTCAGACATATGAAACTAACTGTACTGGTTGGTGGTATTGCTCATCAATGGTAAGATGAATAGTAATAGTTCTTGTATTACCTTGTCTATTACAGCTTGACTTGGTGGTCCAAAAATAATACTGGTAAGTATTATTGGACTAAACTAGTGAAATTTTTGTGAAGGAAGGGGCTTGTGTTTAGAGTCCTAGTTAGAGTCGATTTTTCTTATAAATACCCTTTATGTACATATTCTGAACAAATTCAATACAGAAAACTATTGTTTCTTTTGTGATGACAGACGAGCATGCCTTATTCTGTGTGTTATGGATTGAATTCCTTCTTGTGGTTCAGGTTATCTTTGTGACATTATCATGGGATCTTGCTGAGTGTTCTAGATTTGATTATTGTCGGATGTCACCGATGGGGGAATGTGTTTCCCTGCCTATCCGGGCGCTCCCCTCATCTGGACTGTCTAGTTTTAATTTTTTTAATTTGATGATTCTTACATGAAAAAAATTATTTTTTAAATAAAATATTAGTTGAAAAATTATCTTTATTTTAGATTCTTTACTCATTAAAATAAATTTTTTTTTTTTTAAAAAAATAGGAAGTAAAAAAAAAAATTAAATCTGAATAGTCAAGTTGGGGGAGCGCCCACCGATGGGACTAGACTTGATTATTATTTCCTTTTGAGTTGAGATTGCATTAAGACATGTTGTCCTCCACCACTTTCGTTCATTTGTAATCGTTGTCCAGCTTTCGTTTTTTCAGCATGAAAATTACGTTTGATAATGGAGGGGCAGGAATTGTCATTTTCTATAAAAAGGATTAATATTGAAATGTCAAATCTGGAACAAGGATGACGGAGAACAGGTAGAATGCCAAGTGTAAAAGAGAGTCCACAAAACTCGGAATTATAAATTATTGTATGAAGATGGAATACCCACATAGACTTTTGTATGATGCGTAGCAACTAGCAATCGGTAACGCATCAACAATAAAATAAAAATAAGGATATAATTGGAACATTAATTAACACTGTCTTGAATTTTAATATAATAAATAAAAATGTTCTTTTAAAAAAGTGACGATTAATACAATAAAAATGGAGTATATTTTAGAGAATTAATGCTTAATTGGGGCTAACTCTCAACATAATTGTTGTTTATACAAAATTCTCTTTTAAAAAAAAAAATTTATTATGTCATTTAAAATGGATCAACGAGGTCCATTAGGCCCACTCTGTAACGGACCAGAGCCCAATAATTTGTTAGGCCTGATTATTGTGGCTTGGTTTTCGTATGGGCCGCGAATGGTTTTCGGTTGGCCCACTCCACAATTTTCATTTTAAAAGAAGTCTTCATGATTTTTTCCGCCGAAGATTTCAAATTTTCAATGTGGATTTAAAATAAAACAATTTCGATTCATCCTGCCTTAACGTTCAAAAACTTCAATCTGTTGTTCGGCTCTTCCTCCTCCCGCAGATTCATAGTCTCTGTTCCCTCCTAAAATTGTGATATCATCGTTCGGATCTCATGCTTCCACAGTAAGAACTCTTTAACCCTAATTGCGTTTCAGATTTGTGGTCTTCAGTGTGTTTCATGTTCAACAGTTTTACCATGAGATTGATGATGCGCTTTTTTTGGGGCAGCCGTTGGATCAGTGAGAGATTTGTTTCGTTAGTGTGAAAATGGCTAAACGTAGAGGCAAGAGAACCCTTCAAAAGACTGAATCGTCACCTGAAGCCAATAGAAACGGCAATAACGAGCCCAAGGACAGTCAAATTGAATCGCAACATGCTCAATTCATAGACCTCGAGGGTACATTTTTTTGAGTGCTTGTATTGTTCCATCTTTCCTTTCTAATTATGAAAATTAAGTTTTGAAGCCTATTTACATGTGCAAAGGCAATTTTTATGGCTTCCAATTTGTGGACTGTAATCCGCCGAAATGCTCTTTTCTAGATCAGAAGATTTCTACATCGTTTTTAGTGTCTTTAAGTTCTCAATTCTAGCTTCAACAATTTTTGTTTCCCAGTTGAGCGACAAGCTGCTGCCGTTAGGGCTGTGCGTGATGTGGAGGTTGAACATTTACTGACTGAGTTGCGTTTACTTCGGTCGTATTTTAGCAAGGAACAGCTCCAGACACCTGTACTACGAATTTTTGAGAAAATTCTCCCAAATCTTTCAGTTGTAAGTGACAAAGAGAATAAGAAGTTTGAATTGAGATGGAATCATAAAGACAACAGGATGTCTATGAGCTGTGCTGAAGGAAGAGATGTTCATGCTTCTCTTCTGCAAAGATTGTCCATGGCTTTTCCTGACTTCTCTTCTGCAATCCCTCCTTTGGATGGCTTTGAATACTCTAGCAAGGCTGGTAGTTACTTTATTTTGTGCATGCTTGAACCCTTCCCTTTTTTCTCTTTTTGGATAGACTTTACCTGACTATGGTTATTTGATTATTGCCAGGAAGAACAAGTCTTCTTGGTTCTGATAACTTGTATTTTAAGGATTTTGTAAGTTCTGTTCTTTAATTTTATGCCAGAAGCTGAAAATTATTTTGGTAAAAAATGAGTAAACATGTTCTCTGCTAATTGTTTATGTCTATTATTTAGAGTTTGGAGGAGCCATCTGAAGCTCAGGCTCTCGCAATGCAGGAAGCTCTTCAGACTCCTGGGGTCCGTATTTTGTATTTTCTTCCACTAGTTTCATTTCTGGATTTTTCTTCTGCGCTATTAGTTTTTATCGGGCTTCTTTATGTTCAAGTTGTTAGTTGGCACTGTTCCTTAACAAATGACATTGTTTAGAAAGGGATAAGATTTTCGAATACATAGTGCTCATATAATCAAGTCAAAGTGTGCAAATAATTTACGGTTCCCTCTATGCTATATATCTGAACTCTATAAGATTATTGTTTTGTTGATGCATACCAACCGCCAAATGCCAATCAGTCTGCACCAAGATCTTCAGAAAATAATGTAAGACTGTAAGCTAGTATATTAAGTCCTTGAAGGAGTACCCTCCTCATGTCCCGTGAATTATGCTTGAATGCATCTACTGACTCCTGAAAATTGACTACGGAAAGAGTTAGGCTACATTTTTAGCTATTAATATTTAATAGGACATATACCTGTAAACCTGTTCAACAACCTATTATAATCTTAGTAGCCAAATCTGAAGAAACCCATTTCATGGGAATCTAGATAAAGATGAAGCAGCTTGTAATTCATTATGATCTCTGATATTTGGTGGCTTTTAATTTGCTTGGTTTTTGCAGGCGAGTAGTCAGAGGTTGTCTGTTGGGATGACACCCAAAACACTCAGACTGCCCAAACCTGGCGAGATGCTTCTTTCTGTCCATGGATCACCCCTTGGTGTTTACAAGGAAAATAACATGGAAGCGATACGTGGTATGAAGAATGTTGCATCGAGCTCTTTTTTATTATTTATTGTTCAGGCATTATTTCCATATGAAGAAGGGGTTTCCTTGCCTTTTGTCTAACATCAACTTATTTCTCTGAACTCCCAATTACCCAACTCAATGGTTTTCTTTCAAGACGCAGAGTATTCACTTATGTTATGTAATACCCCTAGTTCTTCTGTTCTGATATCTATTTTAATGTGCAGAATCAGAAGAAGGCTGAATGCCTACTAAACCTCTTAAGTAGGCTCATTGTGGTTCGAAAACAAGCGAAGTGAGTTGTAAATATCTCAATGGGCACCAATCAATAACATTCCATGGATTTTTGTAATCGAGAATTCTATTCATAAATACTAAGCTCTTTTTTTTAAAAAATTTCCAGACTCACAGGGTTGCCCCTGACAACAAAGTAGGTTGACTAAATGTAGATATGGAGTCCTTCCAGCTTCCAAAGAATTGTTAGTGGTGCGGACAAAATCAATTCTGCCTTGGAGCGAAAGAGTTATAAATTCTGCAGTACAAGGATGTTTTGTACGGATGTTTTGTTTCATGAAAAATGCTTTGGTTGTAAACCTCCTATTAACTTCGTCCATTGTGAAAGAGAGAAGGCGAGAGGGGGTTTATCAGTGGTTATTTAGTTGACAGTAAATTTGCTTATGCAAATTTTAGGTAAGCGTAACATTCTAGTGTTGTATTTTTATTTATCTAAGCAAATAAATCATTGATATTAATTTGGGGTTTTAAGTTTGGAGCCTAGAATTCACTATCAAAAGCTTTGGTAGCTGTCAGGTCTGATGCATCACTTTTGTCATCAATGCTTCCAACGAGGACGAACTCATGGGACATTGCTGAGAGCAGCGCCTGTGAAAATAATATGAACCTGGCCATGCAAGACTTATAATCAAAGAACCTTTTCACAATGCAAGAAGTCTTTTTCGCTGTCATTTCATTTGATGAGCTTGGTGTTGTTATGTTCCTGTTGTTGATCAAGATCATATTAATAAAGTTTAGGCCTGTTTCTGCTTTTTTTTTTTTTTTTTTTTTTTTAGGGTAGAGAATTGAAAATCTGGATTTTTTTTTTGATTTTTTTATAAAAGGGTTTACAGGCAGCTAGGTACTAATAACTATAAGCCTGAAAAAAAGGCTTCGGCTAGCCCATGAGTCCGTTTTCCTTTTTATCTCCCTGGTAAAACACTAAAACCCCCCTAAAACGGATAGCACATCCCTCCTTTTCTGTTTTTTTTTTTTTTTTTTTTTTTTTTTTTTCCCCAGACAGATGGTGCCCAACCAATTAGCCTTTGGATAAATAATAGGCTATGTTGATAACCACCTTTTGTTAAAAATAAACTTTTTGCTTGGGATAAAATTGTCGTGTAGATCTAGAAATTGAGTATTATTGTATGTGATTGAGGTGTTTTTAGATGATGCGGGGTCTCCTTTCTCCTTCTCATTTTACTCTGCTTTCCCTTAAAAATTCCATATAGTTTGTGCTGCATTGAAAAGGGGGAGGGAAAAAAAAAATTACTGTTATAAATATGTTAAAATATGGATTTCCATTCTCTCCATTCCAATGCATCACAATGTATATTATACAGGCATATAGATGGTTACCAACTAATAGCCCACAATTGGGAATGGCAAAAGTAATTGTATGGATACCTATATACTATGCAGCAGGGAATGTCAGTGGATATTGTAAATTAATGAGGGAGGTGTGTGTTTACAAAGGCTATAAATAGCCTCACATTCAACACTCTGATGGTTTTTGTATCAAAGAAGTGAATAAACACTGTCCGCATAATTCCTCTCTGAATTCCTGTGCCCTTTACCTCATTGTCCTTTTAGTTTTATAATACGTTATCAGCACGAAGCTCTAGCCAAGGTATAATTTTCTTATCATCTTTTAATGATTATATTATATGTTCATTTTACCTATTTGGGATGATCTTAACCACTATATAGAATTAAAGAAATAATTTTATCGAAGGCTTTAAATATCAAATTTCATGGTTAAGATCGGAGATTATTATTATTTTTCTATGTTATGTTATTTAAATTTATACTGCTTGTGAAATTTCTGTTTATTTCATGCATGATCATATTCTCCTTCTATTGATGAACTAAGTCTTGGTGAGGATTACCCCCGTCTTAGTTCATTTCTTTTACTTGGTGCGAATTACCCCTATTTTTATTTCTTTTTCCTGAGTGGATTACCCCCATTTTTATTTTCTTTTACAGGAGTGGATTACCCCCATTCTTATTTCTCTTGTCGGTGTGGATTACCCCCATTTCTTACTTCTCTTACCGGTGTGGATTACCCCGGGCCTTAATTCATTTATTTACAAGTACTTTATTGTTAACATTGTTATTTTGTATAGCCAGAAGCTATATATTTTTTATTTCTTATTTTGAAACTATATGACCAAAAGTCATGATTTCTTATATATGGCCAGAAGTTGCAAAATTTTAATTATAATATCTTACTTGTTATCATATGAATTTCCTGTTATTAATTCTTGTTTATTTCTTTTAATTAGCCTCAACCATGACAAACACAACAATCACATCCCTTGCAAAACTTGAATTTGTGGCTCTTGATATTTCTGGAAAGAATTACTTATCTTGGGTGCTAGATGCGGAAATTCATCTGAATGCCCTTGGTCTAGAAGACACAATTAAAGAAGGAAACCAAGCTTCTAATCGGAAAAAGCTAGATCCATGATTTTCTTACGCCACCATTTACATTAAAATTTGAAAATAGAATATTTGACGGTGAAAGACCCACTAGTTCTCTGGAACAATCTAAAAGAAAGATATGATCACCAGAAGATGGTCATCCTCCCAAAAGCTCGTCATGATTGGATACAACTACGTTTACAAGATTTTAAATCATGAGTGAATATAACTCACCATGTTTAGAATTACTTCTCGGTTGAAATTATGCGGAGACAAAATTACCGATGAAGACATGTTAGAAAAAACATTCTCCACATTTCATGCCACCAATTTGCTCTTACGCGAAGAATACCGTGAAAAGGGATTCAAGAAATATTCTGAATTAATTTATTGTCTCCTCGTGGCTAAGCAAAATAATGAGCTTTTATTGATGAACCATGAATCTCGTCCAAAGGCTCACTCCCATTCCCGTGTGAATGCAAAACCAATGAAAATTTTAGAGGCCGAGGACGGGGACGTAAAAATGGCTACAACCGAGGAGGTCGTGGCCGTGGTCGTGGTTCAAATCGCGGTGGATTTAATTCCCGCTCTAAGGGCGGAAGGATTGAAAAGAACCCCAGAAGGGAAACCAGTGGGAATAATAAGCATACTGAAAATGCATGTTATCGTTGCGGTGGCAAAGGACATTGGTCTCGTACCTGTTGTACGCCAAGACATTTGGTTGATCTTTACCAAGAATCACTGAAAAGAAATGGTAAAGGGCCAAGGACTGAAGCAAATCATGTTGATATGGCTGAAAATTCTAAGCAAAAAGACATAGATATTAACTATTTAAAAGCTGCCGATTTCTTAGCATAAGTTATCTTTGTTTGTCTGTATCACTATGTTTTGACTATGTTTTAGTATAATCAGACTTAGTTCTATAATATGTTTTTCTTTTAACTATGTTTTTATTTACTTTCATGTATCTTTTAATGAAGAATGAATTTCTGTGGCATCAATCTTGAAGATTTATGTCTCGTTGATAGTGCAACAACCCACAACATACTAAGAAATGATAAATATTTCTCTTCCTTAGTAATGCAAGAAGCCAATATTCAGACTATATCTGGTAGTATAAATTTGATTGAAGGTTCCGAAAGAGCTAACATTTTGTTGCCCGAAGGAACAAAATTATGCATTGATAATGCATTTTATTCTACCAGATCTAAAAGAAATTTGTTGAGTTTCAAAGATATTCGCAGAAATTGATATCATATAGAGACAACAATTAATAATGATCAGGAATGTCTTGCTATTATGAATATTGTTTCTGGTAGAAAATGCATATTAGAATGTTTACCTGCTTTTTCTTCTGGATTGTATTATACATTTATAAGCACAATTGAAACACATGCTATTGTAAACCAGAAGTTTGTCAATACAAACCAAAATTTTGCCAACACAAACCAGAAGTTTGTCAATGAAAACCAGAAGTTTGTTAATGAATTTAATGTTTGGCATAACCGGTTAGGCCATCCCAGATCAACTATGATGCGATGAATAATTGAGAATTCATGTGGACATACCCTGAAGTGTAAACAAATACAACAGTCCCATGATTTCTCATGTGCTGCTTGTTCCAAGGGAAAGTTAATCATTCGGCCATCACCAAGTAAAGTAGAAAGTGAGTCACTCACATTTCTAGAACGGATACAGGGAGATATTTGTGGGCCAATACACCCACCATGCGGACCATTCAAGTATTTTATGGTTTTAATTGATGCATCAATTAAATGGTCGTATGTTTGCTTATTATCTTCTCGCAACTTGGCGTTTGCGAAACTACTTGCTCAATTGATTAGATTAAGAGCACATTACCCTGATTATCCTATCAAGAAGATACGTCTTGATAATGCTGGTAAATTTACTTCACATGCTTTTAATGAATATTGTATGTCCCTTGGAATTGATGTTGAACATCCTGTTGCTCATGTTCACACACAAAATGGACTTGCAGAATCATTGATTAAACGATTGCAACTTATTGCAAGACCTTTACTTATGAGATCTAATCTCCCAGTTTACGCTTGGGCCATGCCATTTTGCATGCAGCAATGTTGATTCGCATCGTGGCCAACAAGTTACCAAAAGGTTTCTCCCTTACAAATGATTTTTGGTCAAGAACCTAATATTTCCCATATACGGATTTTTGGTTGTGCAGTATATGTGCTAGTAGCACCACCACAACGCACTAAAATGGGTCCTCAAAGGAGAATGGGAATATATGTTGGGTATGAATCTCCTTCGATCATAAAATATTTAGAACCATCTACAAGAGATTTATTTACTGCAAGATTTGCCAATTGTCATTTTGATGAATCATTTTTCCCAACATTAGGGGGAGAAAGTAAGCAGTTGGGTAAAGATATTAGCGGAATGAATTGTCATTGGCTCATTTTGATCCTCGAACAAAACAATGTGTACTGGAAGTTCAAAGGATAATTTATTTGCAGAATTTAGCTAATCAAATGCCAGAAGCATTTACGGACCCAAAGAAAGTGACAAAGTCACACATACCAGCTGCTAATTGATGACTTCCTATTTTTAATTGATTTGAGATATATTTTGATATATTTTGGAAGTCATCAATACTAAATTGAAGAGATTTTATTGAGATTTTAAGAGATATCAATTTGGATGCATTATTTAGGGGATTTCAACTTAAAATACAAGTTTTTGAGTTTAGGAAATAAATCATAGTAATGAGAGATTTTGAATAAATTCAGTTTTATTATTATTATGATTAACATATAATTTCATTTTCTTTCTCATTGGCATAAGGATCGGGGAAGGTGATTTTTCGAACAAATTGAATCTTGACCGTGGGAATTAATGGCATTGGGTCCCACGAAATTGAATAGAATTGAAGATGATAATGGGAAGGTCAAGGATAGCTGCATGTCTGCACGTGGGGAGGAGCAAAGAATTGAAGAAGATTGATTCCATTGAATTAAAGGGGGGCCCACGAATTGAATGGAAATTGGAACCTAAAATCTGTATATTAAAGAGAGGCATAGAGACGCAATACTAGAGGAGCAGAGACGCACGGCACAAGGGAATTTTTGAGCGTGAGATTTTGCTGGAGAAGAAAAGAAGAAGCAGAGCGTGATATCAATTCAAGAAGCAGAGTTGTTCTGGGATCTCTTCTTTCTTCTTCTTCTCTTTATGCTTGAATTTGAATTTCTTAAGTTTGTTATGGATTTTCTTATAGCCATGTGTGGCTAATTTTCTTTTTAACCTAGAGTACTATGAACTTGTTTGAGAATTAGAAATTGTTCCCACTCATTAGTTTTGCTTAATTTTAATCAGTTTATTTAATCTTATGTTTATTATTTATTGCTTAGTGATTAGCCACCATTAAGCATGTTTAGGGGATTTAGGATTGAACTTGACGAATGGAATCTTAAATTGACCTTGGATTAAATAATGTGGAATTAGGTTTTAATCTAATTTGCGTCTAGGATAGACATATACCTAGAAGCTCCGCATAGTCAAATTAGAGTGAGCTTGATTTGAATTGCACCTTAGTTAATTGTGTGAGACATTGCATAATTATTTGAGGTAGATGTGTAAGTGGACCGACAGACATTTATAAACATTAATACTCTAGATTAACTGATGAAGTTAAGTTAGAATTAATTTAGTGGGAATAAAATCTAAGAAACAAACAATGGATTAGTATCTCTAGGTTGTCCTCCTTGATATTTGAATTCTTTCTCTCTGAAAGTGCTTGTTTTTATTAGATTCTTTTGTTTTACTGTTAAACAATTCTTATCTACTCAACTTAAATGAAAAAAGGAAATTTGATACCTAATCACTAGTTTGATTGAGTCTCTGTAGGATGACCTTGATTTGCCACTTACTATTTTCATGACCCGTACACTTGTGGTGCTTACTTAAATTTTGGTATCATCACTAATGCTCCTATTCGAATTGATGTCCCTGAAGGACAACCTATTTTGAGTGAATCTAAAATGCGCCTAAAGCGTGGTAGACCCATCGGTTCCAAAGATAAAAATCCTCGAAATAGAAAATGAGCTAAAAATACAGATGGTCAAGTTGAGGATAATCTTGAAATGTTACAAGCTCCAGAAGAACCATCTCCTGAAGAGATGTTATCTCCAGTAGAGATATCTCCAGAAGAGAATGTTGTAGTCCTAGAAGAGACCCAGGTACATGAAATATGTGAAAATAATGAGATCTCAATAAATTATGTTATGAATGGTATTTGATGGGATAGAAATGAAGTCAACGTTGACGACATATTTGCTTATTATATAGCATATGATGTAATGAATGATGATAAGGATCATGAGCCAAAATCCATTAGCGAGTGCCAACAGAGAAATGATTGGCCACTATGGAAAGATGCTATAAATGCAGAATTAAAATCACTGGCAAAACGAAAAGTATTTGGGCCAAAAGTATTTGGGCCTGTAGTCCCTACACCTGAAGATGTAAAGCCAGTTGGATACAAATGGGTCTTTGTAAGAAAAAGAAATGAAAAGGGTGAAATTACAAGATATAAGGCACGTCTTGTAGCCCAAGGCTTTACACAAAGACCTGGCATTGATTTTGAAGAAACGTATTCACCAATAGTGGATGTAACTACTTTTCGCTATTTGATTAGCTTAGCGAAAAATGAAGGACTTGATTTGCATTTAATGGATGTTGTGACAACCTATATTTATATGGCCCACTGGATAAGGACATTTATATGAAAATCCCTAAAGGACTCAAGGCGCCGGAAGCACCAAATTCAAATTCTCAAAAACGATATTCGATTAAATTAAATAAGTCCCTGTATGGCCTGAAGTAATCAGGGCGTATGTGGTATAATTGCCTTAAGGAATATTTGTTGAAAGAAGGGTACAAAAATGACCCAATATGCCCATGCATTTTCATGAAAAGATCTAGAAATGAATTTGCTATAACTGCGGTATATGTTGATGATATCAACATAATTGGAACTTCTGAAGAGCTCTAAAAGGCAATTAATTGTTTAAAGAAAGAATTTGAGATGAAAGATTTGGGTAGAATGAAATTCTATCTAGGACTACAGATCAAGTATCTGAAGAATGAGATATTTGTATATCAAGAAACTTATACAAAGAAGGTCCTAGAGCAATTTTATATGGATAAGTCGCATCCATTTTGTACTCCAATGATTGTAAGATCCTTGCATGTTGATAGAGATCCATTCCAACCTCAGATAATCAACGAAGATGGTGTAGAAGAACTACTTGGTCCAGAAGTACCATATCTTAGTGCAATTGGAGCACTGATGTATCTTGCTAATCACACACGTCCCGATATATCATTTGCAGTGAATTTATTAGCAAGATATAGTTCTACACCAACACGAAGGCATTGGGATGGAGTAAAACGCATTTTTCGTTATCTCAGAGGCACTATGGACATGGGGCTATACTACTCAAATTCATCCAAACATGAATTGATTGGCTATGCGATTTGGATTTATGTCCGATCCACATGATGGTAAATCACAAACCGGTTATCTGTTTACATGTGGAGGTGCAAATATTTCATTGCGATCTATGAAGCAGACTATATCAACCACATCATCTAATCATGCGGAAATTCTAGCAATGCATGAAACAAGTCGAGAATGTATCTGGCTGAGGTCGGTAATACATCACATTCGAACAACTTGTCATTTATCCTTAGGAAAGATGGACCCAACGATTCTATATGAAGATAATGCTGCTTGCGTTGCTCAACTTAAAGAAGGGTATATCAAAGGTGATAGAACAAAGCATATTTTACCAAAATTTTTCTTTACTCGCGATCTTCAAAAAGATGGTGAGATAGACATCCAGCAAATCAGTTCAAGTGAAAATCTAGCAGATTTACTCACTAAGTCACTTCTTGAAGCAATTTTTGAAAAGCTTGTCCATGGTATTGGTCTCCGAAGACTCATAGATCTCAACTGACGTTGTCAAGAGGGGGAGTTGATACACGCTATACTCTTTTTCCCTTATCTAGCTTTTATCCCATTGGGTTTTCCTAGAAAGGTTTTTAATAAGGCAGCATTGAAAAATGTATCAGTGAATGGTGTACTCTTTTCTTTAGCTAGGTTTTTATCCCACTGGATTTTTCCTAGTTAAAGTTTTTAATGAGACACATTCATAATGGACATCCAAGGGGAGTGTTATAAATATGTTAAAATATGGATGTCCATTCTCTCCATTCCAATGCATCACAATGTATATTATACAGGCATATAGATGGTTACCGACTAATAGCCCACAATTGGGAATGGCAAAAGTAATTGTATGGATAGAGTGTGCTGTACGTATATACTATGCAGCAGGGAATGTCAGTGGATATTGTAAATTAATGAGGGAGGTGTGTGTTTACAAAGGCTATAAATAGCCTCACATTCAACACTCAGGGGCTGATGGTTTTTGTATCAAAGAAGTGAATAAACATTGTCCGCATAATTCCTCTCTGAATTCCTGTTCCCTTTACCTCATTGTTCTTTTAGTTTTATAATAATTACAAGATTACTGCATATTTAAAGCCTTCAGTACTTTTTATAAAACAAGCATTGACTGCCCCTAGATGAATTAACGTAAGTGTAATCAGTATTTCTAATATATTTAATCATGTATCAATCTATTCCACCAACTTAATCGGCTTGCAATACATGCAAGATTAATATTAAGTGAACTAAAAAGAGAAAAGCGTCTTTATTAAAATGAGACATCGTGAACCAACACGTACTAACCACTTAAGAAGATCAGAAACAAAAATTTGTGTAGGGAAATACCAAATAACCCTTGATATTTCTAAATTAGATCTCAATATTCACTTGCAGAATGTAATACGGATAGTATCTCCATCACACCTTCACTTCTTTGTCATCGTATACATGGTTTGAGGTCAGTTTCAGTGTTCGTGTATGTTTGCAAACCAGCTGATCTTAGTCTAAACCACCCAAAGTATTGTAAGGTAGCTTTGAAGCCTGTTTTAAATGGAAAATCAAGCAAGCAGTTCACCTTTTTTTGGTCGAAAAAGGGAAAGCAAGCACTTCACCTTAAAGGTCAAACTTGATTCAATGATTAACTACAAAAAAAATAATTTATTGAGGTAAGAAGAATGGAGCTCATGTAACAACAGTAGATTCCCAAGCCAGTGCTTTTGTGACAAAGTGACACGGAAGCTACGTAATTATAAAAATAAAAAATAATAAAAAATCCCTAAAAGCAAATAGGCCCCAAAGCTGCATCAGTCATGACCAGTGAGGTCTATAACATATCTAGTGAAACTACACTTTGCGTTATTGAACTTTGTAAGTCTGTGATCAGACTATTGGAGGTCAACAGATCCTGAAATATGACAAGCTGCAGCAGCAAAACAATTTGGGATCACTTTTAGACACCCCAAAAGTGTTTATTCACGCAAATTGAGAAAAATCTCCTCTCACGTACTTACCTCGTATATTGTAAATCACGATTGAAAAAATGCTTTTGAAGGTTTCAATTGCTATAACAAACAAGCACTAAATTCAGCCGGCGAGCAGATAAAAAATGAAGGAAACTGTTACAATAAGGCTTGAGTCAAAAAAGTTTCTCAGAGACTATTTTGAAAGTTTGTCGTTTTCAAATGCACAAACAACTTCAAATTTCACACTTGAGATATTATAGTTTATGAAACCATCCAGAGAACTATGGGGGAAAGGCACATGTCACCTCAACTTTAAAATGTAAGTTTTAGAGCAATATCTTAGGGCGTTGTTATTGTTAAAACCAACAGAAAACATATGAATGTGTAAGTTGGTAACTTGGTATGCTGACAGAGAAGCCATATTTTTTTCAAGAAAAAAATATTTTCTATAAGCTGGGGGAGAAATGTTGATTGATGTCAAATGAGGACCAATGCAAAATCTGTTGTTTAGAAGAATCAAACTGATGCAGATTAGAATTAGCTAAAAAGTGGGCAAAGAGATATGGCGTACCATCATACAAGTGAGTATTCTTTGTTATGCGAATCTCCAGTAGATATATTTGGTTAGGAGTTTATTCGCATGAACTGCCAGCTACATTTCTTGATCAGCTTTTGCAAGATCCTGGGGCTTGCTTGAATCAGTCGCAGAATTTTCAGATTTTGAATTTGCTGGTGAAGACCCAACAGCAGCCAAAGCATCCAAGAAGAACCTCTTATTAGGGACAATACCATCTTTATCCATATGCTTCAGCAATTTAGCCAGATGCTCCTTTAAACTGGCTTTAGTATAAGCCCCATAAAGAAGTTTATATGTTGATGAATCTGGAAAAGCTTGTATACTTCTTGCCCTCTCAAAGAGTGCATCAGCTTCCATCGGCAAACCATTCATGCAGTAAACATCCAGCATTGCATTTAGGGTTGAAACTTTTATATCAACTTTTGACTCAACCAACTCATCAAATAACTCTCTGGCCCTGGAAATGCAATCGCAGAAACCATACATATAGATGAGACTCTCATATGTCACAAAGTTAGGTTTGTAACCCATGTCAGTCATCTTTTTGTAAGCATTGTCTGCTTTATCTCTAAGACGTGCCTTCCCATAGTTCAAAATCATTGAATTGAATGTAGGCAGAGTTGGTTTCTCTTTGGAGCGTAATAAACTCTTGAACACTTGTTCCATCTTATCAAATTGCTGCCTTTTCCCATATGAATCAATCAGAAGGTTAAAGGTAATTATGTCAGGCTTACACTGATTGCTTTTCATTTGAGAAAGTACAGATTCCATTTCTCGGATCATCCCGTTTTTTCCGTAAGCATCCATGACACCATTGAAAGTGTAAATATCAGGTGAAACAATGCTCTCATTGAGATCTTTAAACAAGAAATTTACACGATCCACGTCCCGAGCTTGGGCAAAAGCTCTCAACAGAATGTTGTACGTTACAATGTTGGGTTTACATCGCTCCATTCCCTTCATCTTCTCAAAGTAACTAAGACCTTTGGCCAAAGCCTTTGTTTTATCCCGTGAATGAAGATGAGCTGTGATAAGCGCATTATAGACTGAAGTATCAGGGCGACAGCCAGTATTGCGCATCTCTGTGAAAAGCCACATAGCAAGTCTGGTTTGGCCTTTCTTTCCCATCACTGAGATTAGTTTTGAGTAAACCCCATTATCTGCAACATACCACCTTTGCTTCTGCATCCATCTGAAAACCTGAATACTAAATACTTTGAGACAAGCAGATAACTGATGAAATAGTAAAATATCATAGCTATTTTCAATGCCCCCTTTTCTTTTAATGCCAAGCAGGTCCCGATGGGTCATATGGAATTTCAGTACATATTGTATCAGCTAACTATACCATGAGCCAATGAAACTAATTAGTAGAGTGGTGTGGAGAATTACCGTTAAAACCATGACTGGAAAATGTAACTCCTAAAAATTTTGTTGGTGACATGAAGTATACTGAGAATTTTCATTCATTCACGTGGAAAGCAAATTAATTTCCAAGTTTAAAAACCTACAAATTCAGGTTGTCCCCCACTACTACTGACTCAATATTTTAGCACTACCAATCATGAAGATATTATGGTAGCAGAGAAATATGAATAAGAAAGAATCATTATCAGTTATCGACAAAAGTACAGAAAGCCAAACCCACTAATTTATATTACAGAGATATTGTCTGAGATTGGAAGAACGAAACTAACCTCAAGGCATTGCAGCCAGTTATCACGTTTTCCGAGCTCCTCAAACAGCAGAAAGCAGTGCTCAGTTCTTACCAGCTTCACATACTTGTTCATTGTCTTCAATATCGGCTCTTTGTCACTAAACTTGCCCATAAGCAAGCGAACCAGCTCTCGAGCTTCGGATTTGTCACTCAATTCACTCAATTTACTCTTGCGACTGACGGAGACGCAAGAAATTGGGATTGTGGGTGTAGCCAGAGGAAACCATGGAGGCTGGATTCTCCTGTAATTTAGCAATGGATAAGAAAGAGAAGACGAGGGAATTGGAGAATGTTGCAAAGAGTGGGATTGAAATGGATTCGAAGATCTTGCAGAATATTTACTGATACAATCCATGAGGATGCATGTGACTGAGCGACGGTGATGACGGTCAAGAGCACGGTGGGCGACGGGTGAATGAGGAGGCCTCACACCATCACGATTAATCTCAGCGTCACTGCAAAAAGAGACGGCCCAGATTTTGTTTTCGAGTCTAAACGCTGCGTTTTAGTTAAATCGACTCATCTCAGCATCATTGCAAAAAGAGACGGCCCGGATTTTGGTTTCCGTGTAATAAAATGATTAATAATATATCAGGACCCGAAAAAGAAAAAGAGGGGATTGAACCCGACGTGAATCGAACACGCAACCTTCTGATCTGGAGTCAGACGCGCTACCATTGCGCCACGGATCCACGGCTGTTGAAGTGCACATAAAAACTAAAATTAAATGTATTAAAAGGTGATTTTCCTCCCATAGCAAACCAAATGTAGTTGTCTTTTTGGGAAATTCCATTTAAATATTATTTGAATTTTGTAAAACCCCCACAAGTCTTCTGAATTTATAAAAAGACTGAGAGGTATCAAGAACCTATGAGGGATATGCAAATTTAGGTGAAATTACCTTTTTGCCTTTAATTTAAAATAAATTAAAAAAAAAACTCACCGTAGGGCCACCGCCGGCCACCAGTGAGGGGGTGGAGTTTTTTTTTTTTTTTTTTTTTGGGTAGGGGTTTTAAAAAAAAATTATATTCATTGAAAGTGTGGGGGCCCACACATCTATGGGGCCAAGTGGCCCACCAGTTGGGCCACTTGGTTCCTTTAATATATATATAACAAATATGCATATTCTTCTTAACATTTTTTCAATGATATTTACAAAACTTGCAACGGTATTTACAAATTCAATAATGTCATTTCCAACTTTTTTTTTTCAAGTTGACATTTTTTTCCTCTTTAATGCCTCTCGAATAATAATAAAAATCAACCGTATTTACAAAACTTGCAACGGTATTTACAAAACTTGCACCGGTATTTACAAATTCAATAATGTCATTTACAAGTTTTTTCAAGTTTACATTTTTTTCCTCTTTAATGCCTCGAGTTCAAAAAAAAAAAAAAAAAAAAAAACTCGTATTTACAAAACTTGCAACGGTATTTACAAATCCAGTAACGCCATTTACAAATTCAATAACGTCATTTACAACTTTTTTTTCAAGTTTACATTTTTTTCCCTCTTTAATGCCTCGAGTAAAAAAAAATAATCAACGGTATTTACAAATCCAGTAACGCCATCTACAACTTTTTTTCAAGTTTACATTTTTTTCCTCTTTAATGCCTCTCGAGTAAAAAAAAAAAAAAAAAAATCAACGGCATTTACAAATTCAATAATGTCATTTACAACTTTTTTTCAAGTTTACATTTTTTTTTCCTCTTTAATGCCTCCGACTAAAAAAAAAAAAAATCAGCCAGATTTACAAAATCCGATGAACGCCATTTACAACTTCAATAACGTCATTTACAACCTTTGTTTAAATTTGTAAAGAGGAAAAAATGAAAATTTGAAAAAAAGTTGTAAATGGTGTTATTGAATTGTAAATGGCGTTACTGGATTTGTAAATACTGTTGCAAGTTTTGTAAATACCGTTGATTTTTTTTTTTTTTTTTTTACTCGAGACATTAAAGAGGAAAAAATGTCAACTTGAAAAAAAGTTGTAAATGACGTTATTGAATTTGTAAATACCGTTGCAAGTTTTATAAATACCGTTGATTTTTTTTTAACTCTAAAGAAGAAAAAAATGTAAACTTAAAAAAAATTGTAAATGATGTTACTAAATTTATAAATACGGCCTCTCACAAGGATAAACTATTATCCTAAGTTACAAGGCCATCACATCAAATGTAAGCTTCAAAATACAAAAAAAAAAAAAAAAAAAAAAAAAAAAAGTACTAACCGAGGGTTGAGTAGTTTAATGGAATAACTAACTAATATTTCACAAATTGGTGAATTAGGGTTTGAATTCATGATGAGAGAGAAGCTTATATTTAGTGTCAAAAGGTATATTGGATATGATTGATTCCAACGAGAAAATACATGTGTTTTTTTGGGAGAGGGGGAAGCATGAGCATGTGACTCAGAAATTTTGCTTCATTATTTCTAGTAGTCACCATTTATGGTCATTCTTACTTCACAAATATGCAATAATTTTATATTCCTTCCGATTCTTTTATCCTAAAATTTGAATTGTCTTGATCCTTTTTATAAGAATCCGATAAAAATTGTCTCAACATTTAATGATTTTTTGCCATTTGTGCTGCTCATTGATTATACATATCTCATTAATTAAATGATTGATAATGCTTATCTTGACTCCATTTATCTGTCTTACTTACCCCTTATTAATAAATGCATACTTAGAAAAATAAAATTATTTCAAGGCATACTTATTATTTTTAACTAATTTTAACAAATTTTTTAAACCGCGTAATTTGATTATTAGACTTTTATAAATAGAACAGAGGTGGAGTAATCTAAAGCTAGAAAAGCAGCCTATATTTTTTAAAAATTAATGAATGCATGATGGTGTTTATGACTTCATACTTAGAGTAATTAACCTTAGCTCGCTATAATTGACATTAAATGATTAAATAAAAGGGTTTACACTTTTCATGTTGTATGAGAAGAAGAAGATTCATACACACACATAAAATGGTGGGACCTACATCTTTTTATATCTATGACATGAGGATATACTTCTCCTACAACATGAAAAGAGTATTTCCCTTAAATAAATTAAACTAAATATGGTTGACAGTACTATATATGTTTCATGTAATAACTTAAATTCAAGCATATTTATACGTCATTACAAATTTGAATTTAATTTCTTTCTACTGACTGCATTTCTGCAAATTAATTCCTCTTCTCCCCAAACTAGGGATAATTGAAATACTTGAGTAACAATAATCATGACTAGTTTATTCTAAGTTACAATCAACACAGCCTACAAAAACTTTAACCCACTAATTAATTAACAATAATACATCTGAAATGGCTTTGTTTCCCTTCTTCATGAGGTGACACCCTTCGTTTACAATATTTCAAGGCCATGCCCTCTTAACATATCTTACGTAACAGATAAGTGAATCATATTTCACATTTTAAATACTTGGCCTTTTGATGAAGCGATACAGAAAGATTACATAATCATGAAGAAGATAAAAAGTAGAGACGAGAATCGAGAAGCACTGCATAACGGGAACCATTACTATAATCAGTGGTGCAAAGGGTTGGGACCAATGGGAACAAGGCGTTTCTGAGCAGCATAACGTCGATCAACTTCTTCTTTTTCGTCCGGCAAGAGGCGGCGGCCACGGCGGAGGAAAAGGGTGAAGTCAAATGTGGAAGCTATCAAGTTCCTATTGGGAGGCAAAGACAAAGTGAGGAAGGAGACATGGGAGAGAATGATGAAGAAGAAGAGGAGGAGGAGAAGGAGGAGGCAAAGACACAATAAAAGAATGAAAGTAGGTAGAAGTTGGAGTCTGATCACCATGGCAATGAAAGGGTTGTGTGTGTGTATGCAGAATGATATTGCATATATGGAGATATATAAGAGAGATCTAATAATTTGTGTGAAAGAAAAGGGAAAGAATACTATTAATTATTACTTCAAAAGATGACCGAATATAACGCTTAATGAAGTCATTAAAAGAATATGTAGCCGATCTTACTTAATGAGACAAGACTTGTTGTGTTAGTTTATATATCGTATATGGATTCCAACACTTATACATCTTTCAGCTTAAATATAGAACCAATACTTTTTCATATCAAATTCAGGGCTGGGGGTGCCTGATATGCCTCCATGCTTCCCTCCTTGCTGTCTCCAAAAAATGGTGGTCTTCCTAAAAAAAATTTCGGTTTCTTTTTATTATTAGATTCTAAATTAAATAAATGACATTTTGATATGTTATGGGCAAAAAATGTAATTATTATCAGTTCTTTTATGATTTTTCAAAGATATAATGCTTTAACTGAAAGACAAACTACACTCTTTTATAGTATTAAATCTTTAAAAAAAATCATAAAAAATTGAATACAACTGCATATTTTACCTATAAAAAATAAAATAAACCGGAAAAAAATTGGGAAGCCCCCCCATTTTTTGGAGATGCAAGGAGGGCAGCATGGGGTCAGAGGACTGCTAGCTTTGCTTCCTCGACACTCTAAAGCTTGAAAATTTTAAATTTGATATTAATTATGTTTTATTTTGGGTAAATCGATGTTAATAAAGGTTTTAATATGCGAAGAGAGGGGAAACTTGTCCAAAATTCTTGTTCCACCGACGCTTCCTTTGCGTTCAAGCAAGCATCATTTGACCAGAACAAAGACTAGCGAGCCTATGTTTTCAAATTTTGGACAACTTAGGCATTAAAATAACCTAGAGAAAGAGAGTTATTCACTAAGATGGGGTCTTTATGGGAAGATAAAATTAATGATTTTTTTCTGTTTTGTAGGAAAATATGTAAAAATTACTACCTCTAATGCCTAATATAAGAGTCGGTTGGTTAAATTTGGTTTAAAAAATAAGGCCTCAGTCCCTTTGATGCAAACTCACTTACTATATATAATTAATAGGGATAGTTTCAGGGAAAAAAAAACGGTAGACACAGTAGGAGGAATTAGTTTGATGTTGGATGCTTCATTTTTGAAATTCCAGGAAGCTAGGGGACCTTCAATCTGAAAAAGACCCCCAAAAAAAAAAAAAAATAAACTTGTGAGACTCATTTTGCTTTGGTTTCTGCATTTAATGCTCTCTTTTTTCTTCTTCTCAAGTGTGCCACCCTCCTCTCTTAATTCTTCTCCCCTACATTCATTTTCTTCATTTTTTTCCCATTTATTATCTCTCTTACTTATTTCCTTGATAAATAATGATATATACTAACAAAAGAAAGTAGATATCTTGTATATTTATCGATTTTACCTACTTTTGACTAACTTTTTGATATAGGTATTTAGCTCTTATATTTTAAATCAAAGGGAGTATTGGTTTTTTATTCAAACAAACTTCATGGCGAAAGCTATTTGTTTCTGGGCATGTCATGGGGCCATGTGAGCATTACAATGTGTTTTCTTTCATTTTTTTGTACTAACGATAATATATTAACTCCCTACAATACAATTTAAGGAACATTTTCATTCATTTAGCTTAAATCAAAACTAGTAATTGAAATCATCATTCATTTTTAAAAGAAAAACAGAACCAATAATTTTATAACCTAGTGACATGAATGCTTCTCTATAGGTGAAAAATCACTATTTCTATCCTTTTTATAACTTCATACTAGACTTCCATTCAGGATTTGAACTTACAACCTCACATTTAAAAAACCTTACAAGTGATTGATATCATTTAAGCTACAAAATCCTAATTTGTATAGTTCTACTTTAGCCAACTTGTAGTCAAAAAAAAAAAAAAAAAAAAAAAAGCCTGCCTTTGTAGCACATCCTATTAGTTCTTCATAAGAAATGACACGTTATTTGGTTCCAATTATCATTCATTCTCAATATGCTTTCAAATTGAACATCTCTTTACAATACCAAACTAGAAAAGTGCCACAAGCCTTGGCCAAACGACCTATACGAGATATGATGATCACCCAACATAGCCTCATTAATCAAACGCCTACCGACAGAGAGCAGCCACATGTTTAAATGTTTTACAATCAGAATATTTATTTACTATTGACAAGTCATGCACGTTTTTATGGAAAACGTACTTTTGGTAGTTTATTACCAAATCAGCTAAAATGAGGAACTTAAAATGTCTGACCAAATGTAGGCTCACAATACAGTAACAGTTTTTTCTTTTTAACAACCCAATACAGTAGCATTAGCTGCCAAGATAGTTACCAATTGCAACGATGCATCGCCAATGGCATTGGCAAATATTAAAGTTGAGGATAAGTATTTCCTTGATGCTTTCTCCGAGTTAAATTCCAAATCGTCCTTAATTCTATGAAACACCAATTACATTAGATAAGTAACCAAACTCAAGGCAAAGCACACCATGAAAGCATTACCATTTCATTAATCAAGTCATAAAAAGACTGTTAAGTCTCTATCATCAAGGATGGGGAGGTGGCGGAGATGCAATGTTGCTAAAGGTTTCATCATAAGAGAAGCTAAGTATAAGCCCCAGTTTCGCAGAATCATTGGGAGGACTAAAAGTGATTTTGCACGAACCATATAAATGCTTTCATCAACCTTCCTCCCAGTCTACGTCATCGTCATCCTCTTCATCATCTGGTGCCGCCTCAGCTTCAACATTCAAGTCATTGACCTTGTAATTCTCGTTTGTATTGCCTTTAAAATCCAAACCCAAGCACACGTTAGACTCGATAAGAAAACCAGGAAAAAAAATAGGGAAAGAGGGAGACAGAGGAGGTAGGAGACAATGTTACAAGAAATATTCAGAAGGGGCCATCAATATATTGTTCAAACTTCAAAGTAAATTTCACACTAGCAATGGCAGCCATGATTAAAGGGAGCAATTGTACAAGGCAATTGAGAAAGGGGACGTGTATTTTTTATCAATTTTATGTGTATTTATTTTGTGAAGTGTATACCAATCCCATTTCTACCACTGGCACCATTGTCATCTCTATTCTCCACCACCATTGTCAACAGTTACCATGGCCGCCATTCCAACTGTCCCACTACCTAAGTTAAATATCAACCATTCATGTATGCTGTACCTCCAATATCCTCCAAAATTTTCTAACTCAACTCATAACAAGCAAAAACCACTACTATTGTGCCACATGACCCAAAAGCTGCAGCTGCCACCATCACTACCATGATCACACTCTAACCAATCACGATAGCCCAAAATAATAGTACTTCCTAAGCATACTGTGTAGAGTTATTTGTCACATTGAGATTCCTCAGATTAAAAAAGAACAACCAAATTTCCACCACCCAATGCCATATAATTATTTATAATCGAAACTCGCCAATATATTAAAAGCATTGACCAGTAAATTTTCAGGTTCTTTCTTAAAAGGGGTAGCATTTTGTTCTTTTGGAAAAAAATCAGTGGTAGTGTTAATAGGCTATGCAAAAGATTTCAAGTTGGGATCCAAATTTTGGTCCTAATTGAATCAGGAAGACTGATAGTCACCTGGAATTGGAGCCTCCTCCCATTCAGTATCATCGTCTTCCTCACGTTTTGATTTCATGCCGACCTGACGTTGCGAAGGACCACTAAAAGGATCCTCAAATGCAGATGTATTTGATGATTGCTCTTGTGCTTTCGCAGCCTCTTCCAATTCTTGTTGTTTCTTGACGAATGCTGCATAATAAGCCTTAATGTATTCATCCTATAAGAAGACAAAAAGAGATATCACAATAAGAATAATGATTCTTTGCAAGTTTTGGGGTAAGAGGTAGAGACATCAAGTGACAAACAATTTTAACATTAACAAAAACAACATTAATTTATCTGTACTAGCCTGTAGACTTTTTTTATCATCCTGTTCAACTGTTGACTTTTTGTCATCTGAATACTGTGCTGTATTGGAAGTTAAAGCCTCATCCATCTTCATCTCCTGCTTCGCTTCTCCTCGCTGTTCTTCTGTAAGACTCATCCCTGTTTTAATCATCCAAGGTGGCAGAACCTTTAGAGATGGACTTTCAGTTACAGACTTAATATCCTCTCCTTTGCCTTCTGCTCCATTAAAGTCAACTACAACCTGTCACATCCAGCAGTAGATTACTTAGCAATCAAATTATCAGAATCAGGATTTTGTCATAGAAATATCTAAGATAAAACTTGAGAAAAACATAAGCGTAGTGCTTCAGATTCATTCGCTCTTCATAATGTTTATCAAAAGTTGAAACCAAACTACACCAAATTGCACTATGTTGTGCAATTTAAATGCTCAACAGATCTCAATGATTGCAAAAAGCGGGTCAAACTTAGATTGTCCAAGTCCAAAACCAACAGAAGAAAGTTTGACCAAGACAACACATGAGACAATTCTTAATTTGAGTTCATGTCAGGCTAACATAAGACTGCTATAGTTCTTGAGTAACCTGTCTAAGTGGAACACCTGGGGCGTTAGGAATTCAACTTTATTTAAAATTCTTGTAGTTAATCTCTATCCACAGATAAACATAGAAAAGAAGATGGAAGACCAAAATGTAAATGAGGCACGGGTTAGAGCTTCCTCATTTTCTGTATACATGTGTGTGTGTTGTCTTCAATTTTACATGATATAAGAGCCTTGTTTGAAAGAATAATAGTGGACCTTCAAGAGCATACAATTTCAAGTCCAGAGCTCCAAAGGTCCAACTGCCTTTCCTTCAATACAGATCAAGTCTGTACTGTCCACCCCTTTTCTGATGAATTGAAGATACTTTGACAAACACTTCTACGTATTGTTGTTTAATAATTTTTTTAAAATAATGCAGTGAACAAAAGCCTTCAACATTTGAGCTGTGTGGGCATTGGGTATCCAGTGAGCAACCCAAGCAGCTAAGACTTGAGAGAAACACAAAGAAACTACTCAAGAAAAGCATACACAGGACATTTGGTGCTAAAGTTATCAGACCACATGGCTAAGAAGAGAAACTGTGAGAATGTCACTAATCAGCCGACTCATAAGAAGCAAATCATAATATTAAGGCCACCATTATTTCTCTATCTAGGACATTTTCAGTAAAAGTAACAGTTGCCATGGAGATCGAGTCATGGTGTGCATGATTGCAACCTTGTGAGTCACAATGCGGTACGTAGGTTACTATCACTTTAAATTGGATTCAATATTTAGGTGTACCAGCCCAGATATGTTTTCCTTGTATGGGTTCTATTTGTTACCAGCTAAAATCCTAATGGATAGTGCTTTTATCTTTAGATTAAATTCTATCTTAAAATTATTATAACTAGAAGAGGACTGGAGAGGGCCTATCACAATGTGTACGAGAGTTCTACACATGTGCAAGCCTCTCCATTCACCATTTTTCTATTCTTATCTTAAAGTTTTACATTCTCATTTGCGATAATAAAAAAGCAAATTGTCATCTCACAACCAAATGATCATCCATGCTCCCAACAAATTTCAAAACTACCCATATTGTTCTAAGTAGTCGCATAGTTATGAACTGAAATGCATTTATCAAAATTATATATAAGTTAGAATTGAAATCAGGGAAACCATAATGACTATCTTAAAATTTTCTGAGAGCTTTACATACCCATTGGGCATAATAAAAAGCAGGCTGTAGTATAACTACCAAATGATTGATCATCCATGCTTCCAATAAATTTCAAAACTACCAATATTTACACTCTGTTTATGAGCTGAGAGATTCATATATCAAAATGATATATATAAGCTAAAATCTAAACTAGGGCAACCATAACAACTATACAAACTATCCTTAAAAAAGAGAAAGATTGAAAACTATCAAGCCTATAAGATCACCAAGAGAAATGAAAAGATATATTGCTCAAACTATGACATGAAAATGTTACCTTCGTATCTCCACTGTAAGGCATTGGCGTTCCACCATATCCCAGACCGTGAGGAATTTTGGAATCACCCATACCGCTATCACCATTGGCTGCAAGCCCATTAGCTCTAGCTCGAGCCTCCCATGCTTGAAGACTGCCAAATTCTGGAACAGGCAAGTCTTTTACACGGCTGAGTTGGTCCATCAAAGGCTTGAGCTGTACCTGCAATCCATTGCATATTTGTTAAATCAGTCAACATTGGCATGCAGTTCCATGATGAATGACTGCATTTAGACAGAAGCCAGGCGACACATCATACCAGGAATGCCCTAGTCAAGAAACATAACAATTACAAGTATATATTAAGGTGAAGAAGACCAGTAAATCTAGGCAAGTACTGTGCAATATATAGAATCCACAAAATGCCAAAGAATAAAATTTACATGTCATGAAATGTACCTAATACTTGTGTGAATTCACAAAAATAAAAGCCTATGATATTTGACATAACTTGCGAATAAGAAGGTACAATTTCAATGTCTCCACTATTTCTAATTCTAAACATCTTTTTAAATAATTTTTCAAGTATTTTTAATATTATTTTATTATGTAAGGATTTAGTTATTATTTTAGGAGTTGGGATTTGTAACTTGGGGCAGTTGAGCTAACTTTAAATAAGGAATTTGAATCACCCTTATTCTTAATTTTGTAATTGCATGTTAGATCTAGGGTTAGGATAACAATATCTTGGCATTAAATGTGCCTATCCATTTTGTTGGTCACAGTTGTTCCCCTTGATGCTAGATCCAGGGTTAGGATAGCAATATCTAGCCATTAAATATGTCTATCCATTTTATCGGTCACAGTTGTTCCCCCTTGATTATTGAAATACTGAATCGATCCTTGAAATATATGATTTATTAATTTTTCTATGTCTCCTCATTCTGCACCACTATGCTCTATTGGGTCCATCAAATGATAAAAAGTATACAAATAAAACCACAATAAAACTATTAACAGCACCTCCATATTTTGAAGCATGTCCTTTAACTTCTCACGACGGCGTCTTCTTGCATTGTCATCCGCATCTCCCCCCTCTTGAGCAGCTAACTTGTCACTTTCTACCTCAAGTTTTCCATTACAACTTTCACAATGGAAGTCCTCATCTTCAAAAGATATCAAGCGCAGAGCATCCAAGGCATTATATCTACAATAATTCAAATTCTCAAATATTATGACGGAAATACTTGATATTAACAAGCATGATCAGAATTATAATAATATGATTACAATGCACATACAAAACCTTTTTCCACAGTTGGGACATAGATATTCCTGAACTGTATTCTTGTTCTCCAATTCATCTTTCAACTTCTTCTTCATGCGATGCAATCTGTACCTAACCACATCATATAGCTACAACAAATTTCATCATAACAATGTCAATAAATAGAGAAATAAGGATCAGATGGGCAAGTAATTTTAAGATATTGTCATAGAAAAAGGAAAAATAATTTTGATTTCCCCTTCCCTCAGCAGTAAGAACACCCCAAATATAATTCATAAAGAAACCTTCAAAGAAAAAGTGACAGACCTGTGAATAATCTAGACAACAGTAAGAGTGTGTATGCAGCTTGACCTTTTCTTCTCCCTCTTTAGGTGCCAGTGAACCATCAGTTGTAGCAGCTACAGCAGCACTATACATTTTTGCACCTTTCGCAGTCTGACAGAAAACCAAACAAGTTAATAAGTAAATGGGTACATGATAGATATCTCAACAATATCAGGACATCACTTTATAGAATCATTGATCATTGATACTTTTGAAAAGCTAAACATGATAAATAATATAACTGTTCCCACACCATCAGGTGGAGCTTGGGAAGCTTAAAATTATATACCACATATTTAGCATGTTGTGTAGAGTTGGAACAAAAATGAGAATTCTAGCAGATAACAGACACTAGCATAATAGAAGCCTCATAAAAATTTAACAAACCTAGTTATTCTTCAAGATCTATAATGTCTGATAAGCAGATCAGTGACTACGATGGCCAACTATATGAAGCAGAAGAAAAATTCAAATAATAAACACAACTTCATAGTGAACAAAATGAACTAGAAAAGAATAGATGCATTTGTGTGGTATGACTGGAAGCATCATGTCTAAGGACGGTAACAAGGAGATTGAAGGAGTGGATAAACAATAACACATAATAGGCATTTTTTTACTGTCACGGAAAGAGACTTGGTGGAAATTCAGCTGCCAAAAATTGATTAAAACAGATGATTGGAGTCTAGATTGTTGATAATATTATAAGTTGACAACTATGTTTGAGTTTGGTGTTTGTTAATGGTGCACAAAAAGGTTGTTACTTGGATGGTATTAGGCATAAAAATCAGTCATGGTTCAAGGGCTTTCTCTTAATAGATTATTCTTCTAGGGTGAAATGGTTGATTACTAAAGTCTAAAGCCCACCAAATGATGCGGAATTCAATCCCTAATGTCCTATTCCTCATAAAGTAATAATTTAGCATGAAGTGTGATGGATGGATCCTTTGACCACACCTCAAGCCCAAACAGCAAATTAAATTTGCTCGTGGGGCATATTAGACATGTTAATAATATCATTCATGGATCCTCACTTAAAATTGCTAACGGTGTTGGAAAATATGTACTTCATTGGACTTTAAAATTTCTATCAGTGTTGGAAAATAAAATTGTAATAGGGTCAAAGATTCAAAATCTTAATGATTCAATCAAAGCCAAACAGTACCTCTTTCCTATGATCCCGAGTAACGAACTTCTCTTCTTCAAAAAACCGCAGAGTTCTACGAAGTTGTTTCGTGTGCAATTTAAGGTCCTTTGCCAAATCTTCTTCTCTAACCCATTGTCGTCTGGAGAAAAAGAACATACTTAGTCAAAGGACAAAACACACACCTACTGTGGAGCTACATAAATCAAAGTTCAAAACAATACTGTCTTCTGTAATGAAGCAATGCACCGAAGATTCCACACCCAACAAAAAGACTAAGTCCTTTATGTGTCATTTAACGAACCAAGAGGCTGTCCAGGATCCAATGATCCTAGCAAATAATCCAGCGTTGCATTCATACAAACACAGCCACTCATCTGATATGTTCTTATCGATTTATCTAAGTTCACATCATGTTATTCTATTTTGTTTGCTTTTTTCTTTTTTCTTTTTTTTGAAGAAAAAGTAAAAATCATAGCCTGCTATCTGCTGCATTGCTTTCAGCAAAGGAGACAGAAAGAACAACTTCAAAAGCAGATAAACACAAAAGCAATAACAAAGGCCGAACCTCGTGAGTGCATCCAGCACCACTACAGCAATGCCTCTGTTATCACTCCTACCCGTTTTCGGCTGATTATCTCCTTTGCTCGTCAGATCATCGTAGAAGGCTCTTGCTGCTATTTTAACCAGCCTAGGCATATTCATCGAAAATCAAAAGTCATTTGAAGTAAAAATAAATCAGAAAAACAAGTTTTAAACCAATCGATCAGAAGAGAACTGTACTTGTTGAAATGTTCGACCATTATGTAGATGCGCCACCGAGCAAAATTATTGCATCAACGGACGAGATCACGAATGAAGAAAAGCTGGAGAGGATTTGAAGGCAAAAATTAAACGTTGGACCAAAATTGCTTGCAAAGATAGTATCAATTATAAGGAGGAAATTAACCACTTCAGTAGCGGATCAAAATTTATGGACAATGAGGAAAATCATTTGTGAGCTTCTGACGTAGCACTAAAAGTAAAAGAACTCGTTTAAAGTGTCGAAGTCTATACAAATTACGTCAGTTTCATACTGGTTTCGACACAAAAAGGGAACCATCAAGGAAGAATTAAAGGCACCGCTCAAAGAAAGAGGAAGAAGCTGTTTTAATTATTGGGAAGTCCAGAGAATAGGGTTGGGAATTAAGTAAGCGCATAGAAGGAAGGAAGACCAGATCAGATCCGATGAAATGGGCCGTTGGATGATTTTGGGCCAGTGGATAGGGCAAGCCCATTTCCTCTTGAGTTGGCTCGAACAAGTCAATCTCGAGCCCTAGACAGTCAACAAGAGAAGGATAGAGACATCGGCACGAGCCCAAGTGCGTGATGAAGATAGGACGCTGGCGATTGTTGATTTAGTGCTCGAGAACGGAGGTAAGTGAAGATTTCTTTTCTAAAAGTGTTTGTGATTTTGATTTCAATTCAGGGGTAATTGAATAGCAAGCCGTACCTGATCTATAAATACTCATCTTCAACTCTACAACAAATAATTTGAATCAATCCCCGTAGAAGAAGAGAAAACAACCCCAAAAAAACTCGGCAAAAATGAAAGAATTCCGTAATCCCTTTTCCTTTCAGATTAAGCCCAAAGAGTAAAGGAGGAGGTACCAAAATCATCAACAATAACAAGCAAGTAATGAAAAGAGAGATAAGAATTTCATACCTAACCAATTGATAGTGAGAGGTAGAACTATATAGTGAAAACTTGTATACAGGAACTCTATAGAGTTTGCTCTGCGGGATCTCATATTCCGGCCACCTTATGGAGCAACGCCTCCGCGTCGGGATCTCAGATTCTTGGTTGTCGATCTCAAAATGTTGGGGGCGTATTGTGTGTCTAGTCGCCGAAGGTACTGAGTCGCCGGCGAGGGACGGTGTAGAAGATTTCGGCCGTTCTACCGTGTCTATTCACCTTCGAACGCCGTAAGGAGGATCAAATAAGAAAAGGGTTAAGGTGAAAAAAATGCACATGTGAGGGCGCCCGACACAAAAGTTCTTTTTTGGGTGCACAGTGATTAAGTGGTTAAGAAAATAACACCTGTTATTAACGGAGAAAACGTTGACCGTTAGAATGTTTAACTAATGACATGTAGATTTTGAAAGGGAAAATCCATATGGGGCTTTTTTTAGAGAAAAATCTTAAAAAGGGCCCCAAGATTCAGAATACGTTGACAACTAAATCATACATTTACAATAAAATCAATACTTTCTTTGCAATTAAATCGATCACATTAATAATAATATTTTAACAACTAAATCAGCCACATTAATAACAATATCAGTCACATTTACAATTCATACAGATTCTAAAAATCTTAGAAATGACCTAAGGCCTTTTTTGAGATTTTCCTAATCTTTGGGCCTTTTTTTAAAAAAAAAAATTTTCTTAAAAAGGGCCCTTAAATGCATTTTCCCATTTTGAAATAGCCATGGGGAAGCCAAATTTTCCCTCCTATTTGGTATGAGGGAGGGATAAGGGGAAATTCTCTCTCCTTTTCAATATTCTAAAAATATACTTTCAATAAAAATAAATATTCTTTTTATTAATGGCAATTTAGTCAATATCCTCCTTTCCACTCATTTTCCTCTCATTCCTTCCCTTCAAACCAGGTATCATATTCACTTTCCCTAATGTCCTGAATCAAAATCAACGTGCTCCAACATTAGAAACATTACAAATTACAAGCAAAGCCAGCCCATGAAAATCTTGGTTTCTTCTTGAAACCAAACATTCCAAAAAAACAAACAAACAAACAAGTGAAAAAAGTAAACAGAATAAAAAGGATTAATTACATTTTTAAAAAAAAGAGGAATCGCTAGTTAGGACTTAGGTTCAAAAAGATGAACAACTCACCGTCTGCAGAATCAATTAACAGAACTTAAAATAATAATAATAATAATAAAAACACCAATTAACAGAACTTCACAAACATCACAACAAGAACGATACAGTCCTTTAGAACAATCCTATATGACCCGATCAAAAATGTAGCTCATATTTCTTATATCAAAATTTCATACTTGTGAATTTAAATTGGGTCGTAGTATAAGAAAGATCATAGTCACAATAAAAATCTTAGATCGAACTTTCTTAGGCCGAACCCACTTGCCGTTAGCCCAGTCCTGATGAACCCTAATTTGCGAGACAGAGTACGCAATCTCCTTATCAGTGGAGGTGAAATACACTAAATACCTATCGGGACCATCTTTTCTGGTGATAACGCCAAGCCACCAATTGCCGTTGTCAAAGGCACGACCTTCTAATTAATTGAAAATCGGCGAACAGAGATGAGTAGAGGCAGGGGACGAAGCTCCTTAGGGTAAACAATTTCAGTCAGAAATTGGGACTCGTTGTGGTCATTGAGCAACGTGTCGTACTTAATGACATAGAGGCCATTATCGAGTTGAGAAACCACCTAAAATTTGAAGTATGATCCATGAAATCCGTCTTCCTTGACGGAAACTTCCACACCCCGACCTCTGCTAAAGTTGGTTTTCTTGACTGGAAGACGCATATTTCTTTCTTTCTTTCCGACAATTTCAGATGGCAATGATAGGGTGAAAGGGAAATTTTAGCTTCCACTTGGCTCCTTCAAAATCCACTTCTACATACACTGTTTAACGGTCAACGTTTTCTCCATTAACTATATAGGTGTGACTTTTGCTCTATTTTCTTAATCATATAGTCACTGTTGTACTAAAAAAAAAAAAAATACTTTATGTTAGACGCTTTTGTGCATAAACCACTTGTGCATTTTTTTACCTTAACCAAATATAAAAATATAAACTTAAAAATGTAATTATTAAAGAGGATGGAATATTAAAATATAAACTTTAAAAATAGATCCTTTTCAATAAATAATTTTTTATGTATTTTTCAACAACAACCAAAATGCATTGGAAACCGAATTATCATTTTCTATACGTTTTAACCTGCAGGTTCAACCTTGCTCTGAGCAACAAAAAGAGGGACTGGGTAACTCTTGAGGCACAGCTGCCCTTTTGTTTTTGTTTTGATGCTTTCTATTTCCAAGGCTTGGCGTCTTCAATATATTTATATACACGACGATGAGAAATGTTGAGAGTCAGATTCTCTGTTTCTCCACACCTGAACCACTTCTCCAATTTCTCTACCATTTGCCTATGGAACTCCTACATAAGGGAAACTGTGAATCAAGGCCATGCGAAGAAAGCCCTTGTTCTTTGCCGTCAAATGAAGCAAAATGGTATCCAACCCAACAATTCCACTTTCCCCTTCATAGCCAAAGCCTGTGCCAAACTTTTAGATATCAGACAATCCCGAATCATCCATGCCCTTGTCGCCAAATCATGGTTTCAATCAAATGTTTTTGTGCAAACTGCAATGGTTGACATGTACATTAAATGTGATCAACTTGAAGATGCATACAATGTATTTGTCGAAATGCCCGTGAGGGATGTCGCTTCTTGGAATGCTATATTACTGGGTTTTGCTCAGGCGGGTTTTCTTGATCGGGTTTCTTGTCTTCTGCATCATATGAGGATTTCGGGGACTCGACCTGACTCTGTAACCATCTTGGCTCTGACTCATACCGTTTTGATTACGAAAGATCCTAGATTTGTTGGTTTGGTTCATTCTTTTGGAATTGGGATGGGAACTCTTATTGATGTGTCGGTGGCGAACACTTTGATTGCTGCGTATGCTAAATGTGATGACTTGGTCTCAGCAGAGACATTGTTCGACGAAACTGATGTTGGTCTAAGGTCTGTTGTCTCCTGGAATTCCATGATTGCAGCATATTCTAATTTTGCAAAACATGACCAGGCTCTATGTTGTTACAAAGAGATGCTAGATGGTGGGTTTTCCCCAGATATTAGCACCATTGTCAATTTGCTTTCATCGTTTGTGCAACCCAAAGCACTATTTCAAGGTATGCTGATTCATTCTCATGGAGTCCAGTCAGGCTGTGATTCCGACATATGTGTCGTTAACACTCTTATTTCTATGTATTCCAAGTGTGGAGATATTCATTCTTCAAGAGTTTTGTTTGATGCCATGTCTTACAGAACTTGTGTTTCATGGACTGCTGTGATCAATGGGTATGTTGAGAAAGGATATATGAATGAAGGATTGGCCTTGTTCAATAAAATGGAAACAACTAATGAAAAACCTGATCTCGTCACTGTGCTTGCTTTGATCTCAGGTTGCGGCCAAACGGGCGCACTTGAGCTTGGAAGATGGCTTCACACTTATTCCATCTCCAAGGGGCTGAAAGATGATGTTGTAGTTTGTAATGCACTGATTGACATGTATGCCAAATGTGGAAGTATTGATGAAGCTCGAGAGCTTTTTTATAGCGTGACTGACAAAACTGTGGTCTCCTGGACAACTATGATTACTGCTTGTGCTTTAAATGGAGATGTTAACGAGGCTCTGGAACTTTTTTCCATGATGGTAGATCTGGGAATGAGACCAAACCACGTAACATTTCTCGCCATTCTTCAAGCTTGTGCCCATGGAGGTTTACTTGAGAAAGGATTAGAATGCTTCACTTTGATGACTCATAAGTATGGCATATACCCAGGGATAGATCACTATTCATGCATGGTCAATCTTCTCGGTCGTAGAGGACAACTAAAGGAAGCTCTGGAAATTATGAAGACCATGCCTTTTGAACCAGATGCTGGAATATGGAGTGCATTGCTCAGCGCTTGCAAGCTTCATCGTAATATGGAAATGGCGAATTATGTGTTCCAACGGCTCTGTGAAATGGATGCTCAGGGAGCTGTTCCTTATGTGGAGATGGCTAACTCGTATGCTTCGGCTGGAATTTGGGATGGAGTTGCAGCTTATGAGGAGGAAGATGAAAGATCTTAACGTGAAAAAGTCTCCGGGACAAAGCATTGTTCAAGTGAATGGAAAATCTAGTGTGTTCACAGTTGAAGATAGAGATCATCCTCGAGCCTTGTTCATATATGATATGTTAGATGGTTTGATCTTACATTGTAGACAAAGGATATGGACTCATTCAGAGGAGATTTCTGAACTTGAATGGAATTGAAGCCACTGATATTGATCAAACACTTAAAGAATAATGGATAAACTTATCTTTTCCCTTGCCTTGAATATTTGTAGACAGCATCAAATTGTTGGTAAAGATTTTTTTATAGTTTGGATAAGAGAAAAAGGAAAATTTATGCAGCCATGTACTTTCTTTTAGCCAGTTTCATCCAACAATGTCAGTGAAAACAAAAAACCAAATTTGTAAGATCATATATATGAATGTAGACTTTAAATTTGCATAGAAGATTGTAGTTTAAACAAATTACCAGTTGTAAAATGTAATTTTGCTGTTAACCCCAATTTAATGATTTATGAACTTTGTGAACGTGTGGCAACTAGCACGCTTCAATATTCAGTGTATGCGCTCTTTACTTCTTCAATCACTTATGTATGCTCGTCTCTGTTAGCTACCATGTGCCTCAAAACTTTGCCTGTGGTTCTTATTTTTCCTTTGAATCCTGAGGAGTGACTCTCGTTGCCCTCACAAGTTGAGCCCCTGAAGGATTCCATTACTCCATGACTTAATATCCACGAGGAGATTCCATCACTCCTGAGTTTAAAATAATATTAATAAAAAAGGATAAGAACCTTACGCCCTGTTTGGTATTTGGTATTGGGGGCTTTGGTACTAGGCTTGGCACTAGTATTCCTCATTTTGTGATGTTTGGTACGACAGACTGAGGATGACCTAAGATTGTGAGTACCATGAAAGTGAGATTGTTGGAAAGCCACCCACTCCTAGTATTTGTGAAGCAGTGTCGGGATTGGAAAATTTTGGGACAAAATTGTCCTTGTTTATCATAATTTCCAGACAGAGCCTTAGAGTCAAAGGGTTTCCAACTGAGTAGAGGGAAGACAATGGGCCCATTTGGGCTAGTTTTGATAGAAGTGACTTTTGTTTCTGATGGACTTTTTCTAATGTGATTTGTGTTTGGGATAACGGTGACAAAAATGGCTTTTGTTTCTAATGGGCACTTGTTTGGCATAGCTTTTAAAAAGATAGAGATGGAAAATGCCAAAAAGGGTATGAATCAAATTCATATATATATAATATATATGTTGTACAAAATGTGATAATTTGAGATAAAAATTAAAAATAAATATAAATTTTCCAAATAAAATAATAAGATTATCATTAAAAAATAAATTTTCCAAATAAAATAGTAACATTACCATTAAAAAATTTACAATACAATTATTGAACAACGTACGTGTTAGACTTATGTAGATTTAGCTATAAAAATTAAACGATCGGCCCCTTAAAACAGATATTTTAAACCGAGTTCAAACTTACATTAATGGGTCCATTTAGTTGAGCAACGTATGTGTTAGACTTAGAGCGTAAATTAAATGATTTTAGACTAAAATGGTACAGGCAAAAGCAAAAGCCAGAAGAGAAGCATTTATTGAGGGAGGAGAGAAACCTCTTTCTTGCTTTTTACTGATGGGGCCCACAGAAAAAAATTGATGGAGAAGTAGCTAATGGGATTAGAAGCTCTATGGTGTGGCTTCAAAAAATATCCCCATCCAACTTTGAAACCCATTAAAAAAGAAGCCAACCCAAACACCCAATAATTGAACTTTCCCTTTTAATGGATTTATTATCCCATCTAATGGAATAATAAGTCTATCAGATAGTATCCCCAAATAGGCCCAATATATGCACTGCGCTTTTGATGGGAGAGGAATAAGAAGTGATTTGGAGTTCAAATTGGGAGATTATGTTATTCTACAAGTGACAAAGTTCAAATATTTGGGATCAATTCTATAAAAAGATAGTGAAATTGATTGAGATGTTAACCATAGAACTCAAGCTGAGTGATTTAAATGGAAAAAATTACCGAAGTTATTTGTGATAGAAAAATATCTGACGAAGTTAAAGAAAAATTTTATTGTATTGCTATTCGACCAACAATGCTTTATAGTAGTGAATGTTGGGTTGTAAATGGGCCATATGAGCACAAAGTAGGGGTAACTAAGATAAGGATGTTGAGATAGATGTGTGAACATACGTAATAAGATAAGATTCATGATGAACTTGTATGATGAAGGGTGAGAATGGCTCCTATTGTAGAAAAAATGGTAGAAAATCATCTGAAGTGGTTTTCGGCATGTGTAGAGGAGGCCATTGGATGCACCAGTGAAAAGGGTAAATCAAGTTGTTTAGAGCCTAACTAAAAGGGGTAGATGAAAACCGAAGAGAATGCTTAATGAGATTATTTAACGAGATCTCTTAGTTAATAACTTATCCAGAGATTTGGTTTTTGATAAAGTTCAATGATGATGTTTGATCCACGTAGCCGACCCCACCTAGTAAGGCTTTGTTATTGTTGTTTTATATGTTGGTTTTCCTGAAATACCATATTTTATCATGATTATCCTTAGATTGAACCACTTAATGTATGCATTCAGTAGGAAAGTTATAGGGGGAAAAATTATAAATGTGGGAGACAACACGAGTTAGAGTCTTATATTGAGAACGGAAGGTAGGAGTTATTACTTATTAGTGCTATGTTAATTGTATATTGTCTTTTCTTGTATTTGTTTGATCCCATTCATAATACAACATTATTGTCATCAAACTTAGCAAGAAAATATTAACAAAGAAATATTAAATTACTTGAAATAACAGAAAAATGAGTAGAGATAAATTAGTTTTATGCATGTACTGTTGGGGAAAAAAATACTTGGAAGATTACTAGTATCTCATCAATTTGAAGAACTTGAAGTAAGTTTTCCAAGAGGTTCTCTTTGACCTTCAACTTGTATTTTAAACATTTTATCTTTAATTTTTATATCATTATTGTTTTTTTCAGGAAAAAAACATGAACTTGAAGGCAATAATTGTCCATTCTGGCATTTTTTACGCGAGGAAGCACTAAACATGAATGTGGAATTTTTTTGACCAAAATTTCTACATTTTCAATAGAGAAATAACAAGTACATAGCACCACTGAGTTCAAAACAACATCAATATGAACAAACAACAAAGCTAATAAAGGAGTACATGATTTTGGAATTCGCGTGGCAGGTACAGGGAAGGTATATGAATTATGACTTGTGGTGGCACCCCCTCCTTCCTTGATTTCCTGGGCCGCACGCTTTCCATGATTATAACGGTGTAAAGTTTGAATTTTTGGCTCTATACCTCTCATCTCATGGATGTCCTTTCCCCTTCTTTCTCTTCGCAAACCCAACACTGTAATAATAATTGCAATTCCGAGCACGGCTCCGATCACAGGGACGGTAAGGGGGTCGTCATTATTGATGATTCCAACAACCATTGCTCACATCCCATGGTTCACAATTATCCCCCGGAACCATCAATAGTGAGCTTAAACGCAGTACTACTCGATGCAAGAAGAGAACTTTAATGAAGAAGAGGGTAGCCTTAGATAATTCCGAATCTCCATCCTCGTCGTCGACTCGTTATTCTTCTTCTTCTGCGGTTTCATCGCAAAGGGGTATCGCCGTCGCGTGTCAACGGCGAAACCCTAGAGTCCTTGTTCGTCGCAATAGGAATAATGTAGACGCGATCGGATTTCCTCTTGGAATGTCTTTTGCAGCTGTTATTGCTCAGGTGCGACTTTCTTGTTTCTTCCCCCTTTCTGCTTCTCTATTTCGTTTCATACTATATTTTTGCGATGCCTCATCAATAGGTGGCTATTGAATATGAAGAAATTTATGATTTTGATGATTGTGTGTTGTCTATAATGATAAATAAATGGCATAAGAGATGATCTTGGGTCTTTCCATGTGAGAGTTATAGAAGTTATATTCCCTTCATCTTTTTCGGGTCACAGGAGGACGTTCACCAGTCCTTCGGCTACTTTAAGGTTATCCTTTGACTGTCCATAAATCCATCTGCCTCGTTAGTTGGACTTGAACTCCAAGTTCAAATTTTGAATGTTCAGTGATCAACATTGTGGTATCCTTCTGTGGAGGTTATTTTCTCGCGCCAGTATACTTTCACTGCATCGTTGAGTAATTCCTGGTTAAAAAATTACTCTTCTCCAAGCTCTCCCATGCATTCATCTTTTTAACCTCAGAGAGTACTCTTCTTTTAAGTAACCGATAGAGTTATTACCTATTAGCTATGATTTTAGAAATAGTTAGCCTTGTATGGTGCAGCAGTTGCATCTACTTTCCTCACCGCGAGTCCTAGACGCGACACAGCATCTGAAGGACATAAAAGTAAATTCAAAGAACTTGAGCTATAATGGAGACATGGGTTTAATGCCTCAGCTATCAAGATACATCTGATCTAGTTCTTAAGCTGTAACAAACGAATCCATCAGCTGTAAAATTTGTCACTTATTTACCATCTTACCATCTCCTTCACTACCTATTGCTGTACTAACATGCCCTTACTGGTGTTTATCTCCTTTCAATTCTTGTTCCACTTCTCCAGTTTGTGTTAGCTTTTGAATAAATACTCTTCATCACCAGAAATCCCTCATGGAAAGTCTGGACGTATTTTTGGAAATTATGCATATTCATCCTATACCAAAGAATGCCTGATACCAATAGGAACATACAAGGTTTCTAAGTTACATATTCTATAGCCCACTCCTTTTACAAGATCTTGTGTCCCACTGTTCAACCTCTGAAAAATAACTAAACTATGACTTTATTCCATGAAATCTGTCTTATCCAGTTTTTGTCAGTGCAAAAGAGGGTTAGTAGGATTCCTTGAATCTACCAGTTGTTGGTTGGTTTTTTTGTTTGAGGGTGGGTCAGTGGATGTAGTGCCAGTTATCAGCAACTTAGTCATTTATATGTGCCTTTCATGGGGAGCATGTGATGCTTGGTATTTGAAATTGAAGAGGGGCCTTTGTACGTTTTGGGCTTTATGCCTTCTGAAGGACATCTCAATGACATAATATCCTTGGCATTTGCAATGGATTCAGTCCATTCCATCTGTCACTTACACATGAATGTTCTGAAGTAGCTTTTTTACGCAAGGCTGTTTGTTCATCCCTTTTGATATTAATTTGGTTGCTTTTGCGTGTAGTCTGATCTATGAAAACTGTTTCACATGTTTTTCTTACTGATTTAGGCATTGAATAATTTGAGTGCCTCACTCTTTGCTAGATGAACTCTTTGTATTTTTTGATTATTGTGATAGAGTATAGCTTCAGTTCCCCCCTTTTCCATTTAAAGCCCATTTAGTGGTTGACCTTTCCATTCAATGAAATCTGGCTTATAAAAACTCCTGCAATATACATATTTTACTGCATGATAATGCCTAATTCAATAAATTTGTTATGATTGATATGGATTTTATTGCTAACACTTATTGGGCTTTCAATCTGTTTTTAGGTTTTGTATAGAAGAGATAGAGCTGCTGAAAGGATCTCCCCGGAACATCTTTCATTGGTAATTTCCATACCCCTTACTTTCATGAACTAGAGTAATTTGTAATAAACTTTGGCTCCAGTTTTGGTTTCTATGCTCTCATTGGTCATGGCATTTTCATTTAGAAGCATTATCAAAGATGACTTGTTGTTTTATTTTGATGCACATTGTGATGTATGAATTACAGTGCTGGCAATACAATTCATCCACCCAGTAATATCTCAGCAATATCCTGTTATTCTTATGGATGAATAAATTAAGTACCATATTGGGAGGTGAATGGCATGGACTTTTATTTGCCATTTTGGTGCATGCTAACTAATTTTATCAGATTTTGATTAGAACCTTGACTGTTGTTTTTTAACCTTGCAGATGTGCACATCTGCTGTCAGAGAATCTTTAACCAATGTAAGCCATTGTTTACTGCTGATTCACATCTTGGTTGCTGTTTTACTTGTACTTTAGCATTAAGCAAGTCCATTTTACTGTGTAAAGTCTGCACGCCACTTATTTGGATGCCTACCTTCAGGTTTTTGGAGACAAGGTGGAGGGTCTAACAAGGAACTTTGAACAATCATTTGATAGCACTCTGAATACTCTTAGATTAATTTATGAATCAACTACAGGCCAGACAGGAAGCGAATTTGGCGCTTCAAGGAGAGAAATTCTAACTTCTAAATTGACTCTTGGCAAAGGAGATTGCAAAAGGGATGTTGTCCAAGAGGATGCTTGTTCAGAGGCAGTCATGGGTGATGGAATCCAAAATCAATCAAATAGTTCTGAAGAGGTCAAGGAGAGCATTCCAATGGATATAGTTAGTCATAGTCTAATTGTGCCCAGGCAATTAAACCAAGTGGCACATTTTCCTGAATTCTCCTCTGGGTCTACAATAAATAATTCAATTATTAGTCCTTTTGAGAAATCTGTAATAGAACAAAGTCGTTCCAATGACCTCAAGGTAGTGGAACTTGGCCTTATGATGCAAAACTTGAAACTGAAAGAGACGCAATTGGCTCTCAACTCAGATTCAAATCATCTAGAGAGATCAAAGCTTGCTATGGGAAGATCAAAACAATCTTTTAGAGTTGAAAAGTTTAAGAATCAACAAGAAGATCTGAGACATGGTGAGCTAAATAAGAAGTGCGTTGACTGTCTTATCGCCGGTCTACTTGTTATGTCATCCTCACTTTTGTACGGAGCTTATGTTTATTCATATCATCGGATTGCCGAAGCTACTGCATCATGCACACCTTTAACCGAGGCAAGTATTGACTATTATGTCTATGTCCTTTGTTTTGGCTTTGGTCGCTTTAACATGATGCTCTAGTATAGCATTTACCTGAGATACGTATTCAAACCATGCTGATAACCTTTCTTGAATGCTCAATGAGTCAGCTTTTGTGGGCTACATACCAGCTAGTAACCATTAATCATTTCATCAGTAATCATGAAAAGTTTTTGTTCTTTGATTTTCTTTGGAGCTGCAACAAGGTTTTTCTAGATTGATTTGATTTGTATTTCAATTTTTTAGTAAATATGTATAATAGTGGAAGATTCACGATATTAGCTTGCCTCTTGCTGTAATCTATAGTTGTTACAAGCATAATGATACATATTATCAAATGTGAAGCAAGATGTAAATAGCACAAAAGTATAGTGATTTTAGCTGCATGTACTAGCTGTATGCATTCCTGTTCAGAAAATATTCATGATATTTTCTTTTTCTCTATTTTAGGAAGTGTCCTCCTGGTGGACTCCCAAGTCAGTGTCCTCTTTCAGTTCAAGGTTGAATGTTTTGTGGTGTCAAGTTCAAGTTTTGAGCAGAATGGCTTTTGGTTTCTTAATGATCTTTGCTGTTGCATATTTGCTTATGTTGCGGTCAACATTGACAACACAAACGATGCCGGTAACTTTAATCCTTTTGCTGTTAGGAGTTGCTTGTGGCTCTTTCGGCAAGCTGTGTGTGGATACTTTGGGAGGGAATGGTTACGTCTGGCTCTTATACTGGGAGATTCTGTGCATGCTTCATTTCCTTTCCATGGTTTGCACATCAGCTTTGTTCCAAATCCTTCATGGACCTGTCACTGCACAACAACCAACAAAGGGTGATACCAAATTCCCTTATTGGCTCCGAAGATTCCTGTTCTACACTTCTTTGCTGGTATTCCTGCCACTATTATGTGGTCTCTTGCCTTTCGCTGGCTTTGGTCTTTGGAAAGATCATTTTTTGATGAAGGTGACCGAGTATTTGACAGATTCCAGTCAGTAAAGCTAGTTTTCTTCTGGTTTAGGCATGTCTTTGCCTGATTCTGAGCTGAATTGGTAGTAGTGACTGGGTGAGTCAAGCAGGCATATATTGTCGTTGCCCAAGGCTGTGATATTAGTTCATGTATTAGTATTTTTGTTTTTCCTTTTTCTCTGGAGGGCCATGTATAAGTTTAAAGTAGTCCTCTTCTGAGCAAGAGTTTATAGGGTTCAATTTTATATATTTATTTTGTGGAACGTTGTCAATAGAGCATAATGTTCACCCCACCTAGTTGGATAAAGCTTTTGTTGTTATATTTTGTGGAATGTTGTAAAATAAAGACTGTATTGTAATATTTTTGGTAATGTAATGATTGGATTTTACGTTATGAGAATCTTTGCTTTTGAGTTTTGACACCACCTTGCTTGGCCTTGCATGATGTGGTAGACCCATCATCATGTGTACCATTTGACTTCTGTTTGGTATTCTGATGGCTATTTCTTTTTGAGATGTTTCATTTGTGCTTTTTTTGAAATCAAAAGATGTTTCTATTGTAATAGAAGACAAATTACACTACTATCATTAGCTAAGACGTTCTTATATACAATATTTTGAATGATAATATAGTATCAATTATAGGATATCAAAAAGTCACATCATTCTTAAACAATGAATAATTTAATGACTTGTTTTGTATACTTCGCATATGAGAACACGTTTTTTAATGATAAAAGGCAACTTAAATTTTATTTTGGTTCCTTGAATGAAAATTTTCTATACAAGCCTTCATAGAAACGTCATATTGACTGATGCAAGAAGAGGCATATCCGCATATCTGCCGTTGAAAAATAAAGATTTATTAAATTGATTTATTAAAATTGTTTATGATTTTATCGGATGTCCGCGGGAGTACAAATTGTTTTTGATTTTGACCTATATAAAACAATATTATTCTACCAATTTGAAAAAATAATAATCATTTTATTCGAGAAACTGAAAGGACCAACTGTAATTAAATAGGGTTTTACAGCAAAAATAAAAGCAAAAACAAGAAATACATTTTAGTCAACTTACATTATCTTAGTTTCAAGAGAACATTATATATAATAATCAGAAAAAATTGTACAATGTTAACAATTCATTCGCTTCTCAACTCAATGCATGACAATTCTAAGAAGCATAAACAACTTGGATGGTTGGACACCGGAGCAGTTTAAAGTTTAGTTTTACAATATACGAAGTAAATATGCAAAAATAATTTTTTTAAAAACAAAAACACTTATTTGTAGTAAAACCAAAAGGGAAAAGAATGAAATTCAACCATTGAAAAGTGCCTCCTAATTCATTAGCGTCAAGGTAAAGTGTAGCTCATTCAAGGGATCAGGCTATCTTACACCCTATCCATATTACATGACTAGTCTTGTAGAGTTGAAATGGAATCCAACATGGTACAACGAATAGGAAATAAATTCATTTCCTTTTCTAGCATCTAAATAAATTCCGTACAGCATACTATGAATGGGAAAAAGAATGGTCTCTGACATAACAAGGATAGGCAGGAGGAGCCAACTGAAATTGAAGCCCCTGATAATCAAAAGAACTTCTCTACAAATTGGAATCTCAAAAACAGATCTCATATTCCTCCCATCTTAAAACTCCTACTTTTTCTTCACTAGGTTTTTAAGGTACATTGTTGCATCGTATTTTCCTTAAGAAACCTATTGTCACAAGGAAAATTGGACGCGACAAGGAGGTTGCCTGTTGAACTACAAAGAAACCAAAATCCCTGTTGACGTAGGCAAGACAAGCCAGCAAACTTCTTTGCCTTTAACGTCTAAGGGTCAATCACAGAATCTCATGAGCCTTTCCATAATACCTGTTTATGAATGGGGACTGCAGAACAGAAGCACATTATATGAGCAATAAAATAGCATTATGAACGGAAACAAGAACTTCATGACAGGAAAAACTATAAATTGCAATTATTCCAGACCTTTTCGTCTTCCTTGTTTAGAAAATCCTATCCTATTTACCCAAACATGTCCCAGGTTGGGCCATAAACCAATCAAATAGAATTTCTGGGGAAAGGGAATGGAATGAAACAAATAACTCTTTAAATGTGAAACTTCATGTGTCCCTTTAATGAAGAAAATTAATAATTGCGGGAATGTAATAGATATTTCATATCCAAATCGAAGTGCAATGGAAAAGGAATGATTTTCCGGGGTTCTGAACAAATGGGGCCATAACTTGTAAGCAGCACAGCCACACAAATCATTGGAATAAAAAAAAAGATGATAGGGCAACCCTTTTAAAAGCAAGGAATTGAGACCTTTTCAATAAATAAAGCATACAAAAGAAGTGGCCAACAGTAATCTCTAAGAATACCGTTCAAAGTGCAAATAGCATGTCTAAGAATCTACAGGAACAAGCAAAGGCTCAAGGAGGATCCTTGATCCCTGGAGAAGGCTCCGCAGTTATTCCTAGACTTTTAAGACATCTTTCGAGGAGGATTGACCACCAAGCAAGATTTCCAGTACAAATGGGGATTCAAACATTCATATATAAAGACATAAACCCTTAGTCCAAATTCCTTCAACCAGTTGAACCAACACAAGTTGAACAAGACAGGCCAAGAGCATAGCTTTTTCCTATACTATATGGTTGTCAAAACTGCAATTTGACTTGTAAAAAGTTTTAAAAAATTCAAGTCAAGAAAATGGGCCAACTGGTACTTAATCTCCATTTTAGGCAACCAGTGTAAGGTAAACTTTATTGTAAGTTAATAATTAAGCTTTTCCTTTGATTTTTTTATTCTCCTATAAAGAGCCTAGGTTTCTCTCTCAACTTTATCCCATATCAACTGGGGAGAAGCGAAGAATACAGCCCCAGATGCTGCATTTACACTAGAGTAATCTTCCAGCATGCTATTGCTTGTGCAATGGCACCAGCAGCGATGCAACCTTCATATAACTTTGCTACAGTATGACAGAATGAGTTTTGTCTGGTTGTAGCTTGCACTACAAAACACACAAATAATCATCAGTAGCTCTAATTGAAGTGATGTGAAAGGTTGTACATTCGACTCATTCTCGGACAATCAACAATGACTGATTTAATTTTCATTAACCATACCAAGAGCATGAAAAGAGAGTAATGTCATCCTCCTATTCACAAGCTCTTGACGTGCTAGGTGTACAAATGGAAAACATTAGGATAAAGAGGAAAATGAAGATTTTCTTGATGATGATCATTATGATGATATTAGATTTGATGAAGAGAAGGAATTAGATTAGAATATATTATAACCTTAGACAAAAACTTTGCTAAGCATTGATTTGTTTCATAATTCAAGCATTCAATATTGTGATTTATGGATATCTATTGTGTTATTGAAGCTATTTTTTTCAAAATGTTTGGTCATATATTAGTTGTTATCATATTAGAACTTTATTTTTCAGGAAGAAATGTGAATTATTCTTGTTGCGGCATTAATGGAAGTATAAGCAGGTTTGAGGTTGGGGATTGTGATTTGTGTTACAATTGCGGAAGACTGAGATAAGAAGCTTCATTGCGATCAAGAGCTTGAGGATGCAATTTTGGATTAATGAAATGAAACCAACGCAATAAGACAATAATTAGTATTTCTTCCTTAGTTCATCAAAGTCCAAGAGTGTTACATACGAGGACACATTTTTCATCCCATTTTTTTGGCTGCTCTCTGTTAGGCCTTCCAATTATAAAAGAGAGAATTTTGATGAACTTGAAAGTGGAAGATGACTAGAGATGAAGCGAAGTGGAAATATTTGGGGCACCAATACGACCTCACATAAATAATAGATGCAAGGCTATTTTCCAGTTTTGTTGCTGGGATTGAGAAATTGACCCTGAAATTTCTAAATTAAATCCAGAGCATCATAGAACTATAAATTGTGGCAGAAACTAAATATTTAGAAAGAAATGGACCACCAATTTTCAGGGCATAAACTAATGTGTTAAATCTAGGACTAAGATCAAAACGTTCGCATCAGTTGTATCTCAGACTAATGCTGAAAACATTTGAAATGCCAGAGAGTCTCATAAGAATGCCCAAGCACCTACCTTAACCTTAGATACATCAGGAGTATCTGGTGTTTGCACGGGATAGAACTTGTAAAATCTCATACTTTCAAATGCAGCTTTAGTTTCCTCACTCATTTCCTCAATGGCTTTTTTTTCGAGCTTCCCTTGCCTACAAGAAAAGGAATGGATCAGATAGCAGGAAGCAACACTAGATGAGCAGAGCCGCTTGCAACAACCATAGTACCTCTCTATTTGCTTTCTTTGCTTCACGAACTTTTTCCTTTACAAATTCCTATAACCATAAAAGGATCAGCATGCCTTAATTATTTAAGATACGAAAAGCATGAATAAACCATATCCATTCAACTATTACTTACTTTGAAGGCATCCTTTTGATCTTCTGATAACTCCTCCTCCGCAATGAGCTTATCTGTAAACTCCTGCACAGCACAGCATAAATTAGCAGAGTTCCTTGCCTAAAGTCATTTAATTGTCCAAATTTAACTCTATTCATTACAAGAGCCATAAGAAGCAGAAATAAAGATAGAGCAGATACAATTAGAAGCAAAGATCTTCAGAGGTCCCAAACCTCAATGATGATATGTTAATATCTTCAGAATACAATAACTTTATTAATAGGTAGCCAATTGTGTTAAGCATAAATGATCACAAAGTGATAAGCAACAATTATTAAAATTTCTGCAAAATAATGCCAAGTATTGTGACCATTGGACTTACATGATTGATAGTCTGGGAAAACAAAAGTGATGCATGGATAATTTAAACTTACAAACTACCACTTCTAAGCTGCCTGTGCTGACATTTTCTAAATTACAAACAATAAAGAAGTATTTTATTACCTCAAGCTCATCTAACTCCCAATCAAATTCACAGAATACCTGCATCAAACAAAAAACAAATGAACTCATTGAAAACCAAATGTAGAACAACTCACCAAGTGTTTTCCACCACATTTACCGGTTTTTCCTCTGCAGGAAAAATAATTTGAACCTCAGTGCTCTGTTCAAGTTCATCTTCCTTAAAAGGCTGGTAGAAATCTGTGAAACATACAGTTATCATATAAAATTGCCTGAACAAGTACATTAGCAGTAACTGGTTATAGTCATGACACTAAACTATAACAATTTTAGACCCCAATAATCAACATCAACCATCCATCAAATAATACAGCCCTTGATTTTTCCCCCACAGTTACAATCTAATAAAGACATTATATGATATCTTGATACAATCTCAGTAATTGCTAGGATCTGAAAAGGTTTGATTTTCCCTGATATTAGATACAACTTGATACATTCATTTAAACAATAAAATTACAATATTCTGAAGACAGAAGACTCACAAGGTAAGCAGTACTCATATTTCTTTACCCGGTCCATCTTCAGATGCTTTAAAGCAGACCTGTGTAACATGGATTAATCATCCAAAAAATACAAGTCATGTTCATAAACATAAATATGCATATCCAGGCTCAAAGTGTATGGATGGGAAATCCTATGCTAATTCCAACAACTAATACAAAAATTTAACATCATTAAAAAAAAAAAAAAAAAACATCAAGCTGTGCAAAAGAAACCAGTTACCTCACTCTCAGAAGGCAGAAAATGACAAAGTGCTACTAGTTTCCCTAATTATTGTATTTGTAGCTAATATTTCCATTCAGTATAAACAAGTCCACACATGTTCATCTCATAGGATAGAACCCTAACATTTACTCTCCAAAGAACAAAACAAGAATAAGAAACAGCAAAAATACAGAAACACAATTCCACCATTAACATATTGTCATGCCACAAAAATAAGGTTGTATCAGTTAAACAATTGAAAAAATGCACAGAAGGATATGCAATGCAAACATCCAGGACTCAAGTATATTCCAGAATGATTAGACTTAGCTGCAGTCCCTTATCTCTTTGCTATCAGGTTCCTCAATTATAATATGACAAATGTATGGTAAGGTTTAGCCAAACTCAGTGGGATGAGGATTTACTTGTTGTTTTATGGTAAGGTTCATCAATTAAAATATGAAAAGTGTATGCGTCTCTAATAATAGCATGATAATGTATGATTTAATTAAAAACCTTTTTAGACGTCTCACGATACTAATACAGAACCATAAACCCTATATATTTTAATTGAGTAACCTATTAGCAAAGCTAAAAAATCACACAGGCATTTTCAAATCCAAAATACTTTCCACCCACATTTCCTAGTAGTTTTTCTTGAAAAGGCATCATCTAATTCATCAGAAATGAAACTGAACATCAGATGAGCATGCAGAAAGTGGAAGGTAAATAGAAGAGGAAAATGGTGTGAGAAAAAAATAAAGAACAAGAAAAAAAGGTTAAATAATAGCAGCTATTTTAGAGGGGCGGACAAATTGGCCAGTAACCTTGCAATGTGAAGGTTGCAATACTAATGGGACCAGAAAGTATGGAACAGACTTATCACATACACAGCAAGAAAACGAGGCAGACAGAAGGCAATACCTTCTTTGGGTGCATCTCAAGATATATATTTGGGACTTCACTCTATCAACTTGACTTTCTCTGTTGAAGTCATTAAATCATCAACCATAAATATCAGATTCAGAAGACTATAAATCACTGTTTAATAAGAAAGTCTCAAAGAAAAAAGGCCAAATGGGATAAATACCGATCCTCTAATGGGATATACGGAACCCAGTCCATTTTCATTTGTTTCATAGGAATAATTTCTTCAGCCTCTCTTTGAACCGAATTAATCCCAATTTTATCAGATGGTGGAAAAGGAGATACAACCTATATACAAAAAGGAGTTTAAAATATTATTAAAGGCCATGCATAAATCAAAATCCCAAACTGTCAGATTTGACATTTACAAGCAACATTAATGAAGCATTGCCAAATGAATATTTAGCACCCAAAAATTTAAGCATTACTAATTTTTAGTATAAGCCAAGTAAAAAGTACCAAAAAAAGGAAAAGGGAAAAAAACACAGTGATCGTGGCACACATGCAGATATAATTGCACCTTTTCAAGATTAAACAATTTTAATTCAACAAAAAAATCTCATGCAATAATAAATTAACCACCTCATATTTCTTTCTTTATACAAAGGCAGAAAGAACAGAGTTTGACAACTTACAGCCACCACAACAGGTATGCAGATAACTTTGTTTTCGCCTTTATACGGGACCAGTTGAGCTGCATATATTAAAATTGATAGGATATTTGGATGTAACAATCATGAGTATTTAAGAGGAATTGGCTTGGAATCAAGATGCCCAGCTTTTAAGATGATGAAAATTTGAAGCTTGCAAGCTACTTACGTTCAGTGCAACCAAAGAGATAAACCTTTTTACCCAGCAGAGCTCCACCCTCTTCAAATGCTTTCTGAACGCATTTGATCATTTCATCAGTCATTCATAATATAGTTAACTTCATTGGACAAAGTTTAAACTACAACTAAAAATGAACAATCAATTAAAGATGGGCTAGTTTCTCACTTCTAAATTGGAGAAATCCCACTTGAACTGATAGACAGTATCCAATTGGTCCCACTGACATAAGATTATATGAGGCAGTAAGAAAAACAAGGAACAATTATTCAGTTTGTCAAATAAGAAAAGCTACTAGTTTTGCAAACCTCTGTTCCAACAGGGAATGTTTCCTTCCATAAGTCTTCCTGCACAATGCATATAGACAAATATTGTCAGTAAAAGTAACATTCAGTCACGCTGAATGACTTGAATGACAATGCACCACCTTTTGGGTACTTTCATAGCAAAAAAAAAAAAAAAAAAAAATGCTATTGTTAAGGTCAAAATAACTTCAAAAGATTGCTTTCATCCGTTAAGAACATGCCATAACTCTTTATCGATTGGAAAGGTGAGAGTTCACAACATTTCTCACCGGACCTACAAACTTCTTATATGAAAAGCAGTCAGCTAAAACTGAGAGACGTAGTAAAAACAAAATGCAATAGTTCAGGAACACAGTAAATTTATGACATATCTGAATAAAATAGAGACGTTACAACCATTTATCCTTTAAGAAAACAGCAGCGTGTTCCATCAATGGAAATAGCCCAAACAGCCATAGCCAAAGTTCAGTTGTCTGCTGACATCAATAGCCAACTGCCTAGGTTACCAGGAAAACGAAGTTGACACAGCTTTAATAGACAAAGGAGAGCTAAGTTATAATTGACTTCTTCGTTTTTGGCAGCATATTCGAATACAGAGCACAATGACGCAAATCTAAAACAAATCGTAGCCTCAGTAACCACTATCTAGCTCTTATTCGACGCCCAGCTAACATCAATATCAATAAACTGAATGACCTTCAGTTAGCAACTTGATTTCAAAAGCATTATACATCATATACACAATGCGAGTTAACACACGTACATAAAAAAGAAATAAACCAAAAATGATCTACAAAAATCTAACAACCTCCAATGTGCGCATACAAGATTCAGAGCCAAATCAAGCTCCAGAAACGTTCAACAGGAATCCGAAATACACATATTAATAGTTAGCAGCTACGATGTACCAAGTTGCGCTGATCCTCGAAGTATTCGGGCTCGGTCTCTGGCTTGGACGTGCTAGCTCGTTTAGCTCGAGTTGTCTTTGTCGGTTGCTTCTCCTCGGCTTCCTTTGGCTGGGAAGCTTCTTCCTTCTGCCTCGTCTTCCTCTTAGTTCCTTTCCTCATTGTCCGCACAGTTGAGCGACGGAAATCAAAAAATCTAGAGCGAAAGAAAGAAATGGATGAGAGAGAGACAGAGAAATGGGAATAGGGTTTGTGGCGGGACTCCAAAGCGCAGGATCCGGATTCAAATGTAGGAAAGAAAGAAAGAGAGGAAGAATTAAGGCGTGAGATCCACGCAGATGTCCAAACCTGAAGAGAGAGAAACAGTGTGTGTATAATGTGTGTTTTCTCTAGAGGCGCGGTTTGTTTTCTAGCGGATTTTGTTATGAAAATTTTGATGAATGGCTTTCAAATTTTGATGCCCGAAGGCAGAAACACCTCTTAACAAAATTGTTATTGTTTGTATTAGCGGTTTTTCTAACGTGGTTTATATATTATCAATATTCAATACTAATATCATTATCATTTTTTTATCGTTAAATTAGAATCTCATTTACTTTTATTATTTTTCTCGTTTATTGAGATTTTATCTGACGATGGAAAAGTGACACGATGATCAAAATTAGTAGTGGTAATATTCTATCCTTTATAATGTACGAAATAAGTTTGTAAGATAAATTTTTGGGAAAATTCACTTAGGGCCCAAATAACTAAAAAATTATCAAAAATGGTTCAAAAAAAAAGTCACATGTCAAAAAAGGTCTCAGAGTCTTTTCCGATATTATTTCATAAAATGTTAGTTATTAACGTGTAGTGATATAGTTGTTAACTTGATCTTGATTTAGTTGTTAATCTGCTGATTTAGTTGTTATAATATTGTTGTTAACGCTCACTGATTGAGTTGTTAGAATATTGTTGCTAACGTCTACTGATTTAATTGTTAATATTCTACTCATATAATTGCTAACATTTATGAAATAATACTAAAAAAACCTTGAGGTCTTTTTTAACATGTGACTTTTTTGAGTTTTTTTTTGGATAATTTTTTACTAATTTAGAGGGGGATTTTTCCTAAAAAAATTTACACTTTGTAAACGTACTTTTCCACGGCAAACTTAAACAATTGACAACCGTTACCGTTAGTTTACCACAGTATTGCCACAATGGGGTGAAAAAAAGAAACATGTGGCTGGGTTTGGGCGTGCTTATTCACTATGCAGGGTTTCATCCACTGGCCAATCACGATATGACACGTTATAGTTGACGATGGAATTGGCGGTATATTCTCTTTTCAAATAACTCATTTGGATTAGGATGGGAAGGAATGTGAAAATGATTTTTTCCCAGAAATTTTAAAATGATTATTTTGCAACTGATATTTTTTTATTTATGATTTTGCAAAGTATATTTTCCAATTAGTACTTATTTTCAATAATTTTTAATATGACATTATTTCAAAACTTAACTGTAAGTGAATTGTCCTTTGGAAACTTAACAATCATATTTATTCATTTTCGTAGGATAATCAACTAAACCACATTTGCTTTTGGTCAAGGGTCAAGGCAAATCCCCCTTTTTTCCCTTGTATGTGTGTGTTTTGTATTTATACATGGGTTAAAGTGCAACCATTATCTTGAAATAGTTTTCTAAATACATCTAATGCCCTAAAATATTTTTTATACATTCAACACTCTAAAGTATTTTTGTTAGGTGTGTTTATTACCCTAAAGTATTTGATTAAAAAAATCACCCTAAAGTAGCTTTTTGTACAATTTTTGTACTTAACAATTTTGATAATTTAAAATGTTGAATACACATGAAAAAAAAATTTATAATGATGGATGCACAAAAAAAAAAAAAAAATTTAAGGTGCTAGGTGCATATAAAAAAATTTTATGATGATTGACACACCTGGAGAAAAAAAAATATTCAAGGTGCTGAATGCACCCCAAAATATTTTAGGGATACACATGGAAAAATACTTTGTGGTGCTGGTTGCACCCTAACCCTTTATACATTTATAATCATATATTACTATCTATGTTGTTGTGAAGCTCACGAGTTAATTATCCTAGTTTACCGGTTTTACATTTCTAGCCTACAAAGTCATCTCAATTTGTACTTAAACTCGTGAAAACTATAAACTCGATAAACTCACAAGTTTACACAATAAATTTACTTGTTTTTACGTTTTTACCTTATAAAATTGTGATCATGTTATTTTTTTTATGATCATGTTCAATAACTTTATATATGAACTTCATAAAAAAAAAAAAAAAAAATTTGGATATGATAAATTATAAATGTTGAAAGATTTATTTTCAATTATTTATATTTAAAATATCTTTAAACTAAATTTTTTTTTATATTTTTATTATATATTTTTTATACATATTTATTAATAAAAATAAACTCTTACTAATTTATGATTTAAGTTCACCATCCGAGCTTACATTCTTATCACAAATTTACTTAAATTTGTGAGTTTGACAACTTTAACTATTATAATTAAGGGCGAAGGGGCAATTTTACACATGAAGTTTCTTCAAAGAAAGCGCAAAGACCACCAAGTTTGAAAAGGAGCAAAAGTCAAACAAAGTTATGTTTTTGGGAGCGAAAGTGACACAAACCGTTTGGGGGAAAAACTCTGGTTAACTTGGTGTTAACTTTTGCCACCTGTATCTGTGAAATGCTGACAGGGATTTTTTTTTTTTTTTTTTTTTTTTTTTTTTTTTTTTTTTTTTTTTTTTGTGTTTAACTAAAAAAGCTAAAGAACTTCCAATCGGGAGGCAAATCCAAATGAGGAAACTCATCTTGGCAAACCCGAGAAAAGAAAATTTGTTGTCAACATCAAGCCGCGCTTCTCATACGGGTTTCATCTTGGCACATTTCATACGGGTTTCCTTTGCTACATTCAAGTTGAATCAGCAGGCCAATATTCATAAAATCGAACTAGGTCTAGACTAGATAATCTTATGAGGCAAATGAGTTTTGAAAAGATTTTCTGCTCCGCAGCTATAGAGGGAAACAATTAACTACAAGCATTGACCATCTTAATTGTAGCTATTGTTGTAAGTAAAGGGAACTAAGAAGGAGCGGACCTTCTCGAGGGTGCCGAAGACGGATCTATTTCTGATGTCCCTGGCCTTGAGGCGGGCGCGAGCAATGCCTAGCTGGCGGAGCAAAGCGGAGCGGCGAGTGGAGGCCGGAGGGAGAAGCGACCTCCTCTTGACTAAAGCGGAGCCATGGGAAGGGTCATGCGGTGAGATTCGGCAATGGAGCATCGGCGCTTAGATTTGATCTTGGGGGAAGGGGAATTGAGGTAAGCAAATTTCCGGAGGAGTTGATCGGAAGATTTCTTGAACAGCAGGGGAGGTGGCCGCGGCTGCAGGAGGAGGAGCGGCCATTGTCGATGAGGAGGAGGGGAGTGGAATAGTGGCGGTGGGTATGACGGTCGAAGATGATGAATTGGGAGAAAATTAGGGTTCTTATTGTTCTTATTTTCCCAAGTTCGATGTTTATGTTTTTTTTATTATTATTTACTTTCCACTGAATCCAGTCAGCATTTTCTCTGCTTAGTTGGCTTCTTGTCAGTCCTATTCAGCATCCACGTCCTCACTCCTTACACACCGACGTTGACCGTCTGGTCAACTAACTGATTGTGTCACTTTTGCTCCCAAAAACCTAACCTTGTGTGTACTTTTGCTCCTTTTCAAACTTAGTAGTGCTGGACGCTCCCACAGGAAAACTTGGTGTGCATTTTTGCTCCTTCGCCCTATAATTAATATTTATTTATTTTATTTGTGATACATTATTTTTAAGGAAAACTACAATATTTATAGTAAGGTTTTGTGATATATTTTAACTCATAGTCATAAATTTTTTTTGATACAAAATTTTTAGGAGAGGGTTGAGCTCATCCACGCCTAAAGGGGGTGTTTGGAGCCCACTTCATAAGGAATTGAACTAAAAGTACACACGCTTCCACTTTAGCATTTCGGGTTCTTGTTTTTACGATCCCTAGGATGCCTCCCAAACGTCTTAACCAACTCAATGATCGAGCCCCCTCACTTTTATTGAGAGTGTCTGTCACCTTCACCAGTTGAACCCAAAGACGAGGGTAGATAGTCATAAATTTAAAAATTCAAGAAACAAAAGATTGGAGCAAGTAAGGATCAGCCCTACCACTTTTTTTTTTTTTTTTTTTTTGAACAAGGTATAAGAGTTATGACCAAAACCTAAAGAGCCCATGCCCAATACTTGGTAACGAATATATAATTCAAATGATTTGACATATCCAAAATGTACAAAGAGCGACCCAAAAAGAATATTTCCACAGGCGATATGGGCGTTATCAAAACTCCGATTGTTTTGGTCTAATCAGACACTTTTTCTTTCAAATCAAGGTTTTATGCATATTAGTCAATCATCCAGCGAAAACTCAAAGCCCAAAATCAAGATTCGGACAAAAGGTTTCTTAGTATAGTTTTTTACAACATGATTTTTAAAAACCCTTTGTCCTTGGGTTAAACTGGTGAAGGGATCGGACTTCCTCACTTAAAGGGAGGGGGTTCGATCCTGGAATTAGTCAAGGAGTTGGGAGAGGCATCCTAAGGGTCTATAAAGCGGTGGAAAACGGGTGGAGGTGGAGAAGCGTGTATGCTTCTCCTTGCCAAGATCTTATGGACGGCCCAACAGCCTTCCTCTTGGATCATGTGGGTGAGTCTAACTCCTTTCCTAAAATTTTTATAGAAAAAAAAAAAAAACATGATTTTTAAAAGCAATGAAGTTTGTTAGGCTCGCCATGACCAAATTTTCATTGGTCATGATTGAATATGTTGCGTTAGGAAACCTGTTACTTTCATGGCTTGAATTCAAAAATTGATCATTTATCTTGCATATTTTCAAAATAATGAATTAAAATGTTTTGAAAATATTACTTTTTATGTAAAAAATTATCATTTAGAAATAGTATCATTTGTAATATTTTTTTTAAAAAAAGAAATATTATAATTTGAACCTGAAATTTATAAATTTCCAGAAGGCAGGGTGACAAAAGATAGTCCAAACCCGTTCCTTGGACTAGATCAATTAAATAAGCATGCTCAGCAAAACGTTACTACCGCTTTAATGATATGGGATGTTACAGTTTAAATTTAAATTAAATATGATTTTTAATTCTGAAAAAAAAAAAAAAACATAATCGGTCATCTAATTTACTTACAAACGATAATAAATTATAATATCGTAATGTACCGGTCATTGATATAAAAAATATTTATTTAATTTGATTAAATTAAAAAAAATAGTTCAATTAATTAATATAATGTGTATTTTCTAAAACAATCTTATCATCTTTCTTTATTTTCTCCTTTTATATCATCTTTGATTATTGTTAAAGGAGCATCAATAAGGGTAAATTAGAAAAAGATTCACAAATATAGTAAATATATTTTATATTTAAAATTAAGATTAATTCTCCAAATTTATCTCATGTTAGGAATACCAGGGAGTACTATTTATTTAAAAGATTTTTAAATATGCGTTTTTCCTTCTATGTTGTCTTCTTCATCAATCCATCCATGCTTCCTACTCCCAAGCTCTTGGGGATATGCCAGGGATATTCTTCTGACCTATCCAACTCACTAAAATTGATGTTTATTACTTGCTTTTTTTTCTATGCAATTTTTTTATTAATTATCTACACTGTCATGAAACATTTAAAATTCTGTCAATTTCCTGGCATCGTATTTCCACATGAAGGAAAATTAGGAGAGAAAAGATACTTGTGTACCAGGATGGGTCCATATTCAGATCCAGATCAAAGTTCTAATGCTTTACAACTCAAATAAGATAATACTCACGCAATTATTTGACTAGTAGAGTATGAATAGGATTGGCACATACTACTACAAATTTATCTATATTTAACTATTATTTTTACTGATATTTAACGGTTCTTTTAAGAGTAAAATATCTGAGTGCTAAATATTTATATGTAACGATTACATTGGGGCCTATATTTTATGACTTTTTCAAGTACAACCGTTATTAATAAAGCACTACATTTAACGGTTGTAAGATAATGATTGTTAAATGTAGCGATTTATATTGAATGATTGTTTAATAATAACTGTGAAATATTTTGTACAATACTTAACGGTTAAAATGATAAAGGTAAAGTATTTGTCAACAAAAAAAAGGAGGGTTTATTTAACGGTTATTTGAAAAAATCACTATATTTGTATATACTTGACGGTTGTTGGTGAATAACCATTAAGTATGTGTGATAAATCTTTTAAAAAAATTGGGGTCTCACTTTCGATTAGCCCCCTGCAACACAACCTACATAAACAACATATATATACCAAACACCCAAATAGATCGAGTTTTAATTGGATGTATCCAAATATACTAAAATAACTAATTCCGGCTAATAAATACCAACAAATTAAAATAAATTGTCGAATGCTATCTATACAATTATGAATACATCAAAGGTAATGGAATATACATATGATCAAGTGTCCCTTTTTCTTTTCCTAGTCTTAATATTTTAATATTCCTTTTTAGTAACAATTGTTTTCATTAATTTGTGAAGCAACTTCCCCCTTTTTTATATTCAAATTCCTTCACTGTAGTCATGCCTAACGTACAAAGCATAGTCCTCGTTGAATTATGTTTCAACTTTCAAGTGACAACCCTTGGAAATGATTATTCTCACTAAATTCACTTCCTCGCATCCTCATTTATTTTGTTTGATAACAAAATAATAAACTATTTTTAATTTGCAAGATCAAGAATACAGAACACTTGTTTAGCTTGAGAAGTTATAATAAAAGGCTCTTCTTTATACCCATCGTTCTTGGGTTCAACTCCAAGAAAGAGGTTGGACTTCTTCACCTAAAGGGAAGGAGTTCGGTCCCGAAATTGTCAAGACGCCGGGGAAGGTGTCCTAAGAGCTTATGAAGCAATGGAAACACCGGGTGGAGGTGGAGGCATATGTATTCTCCGCCCGATGTCCCGTGGACTGGCTCCAAGCGCCCGCCTGCTTGGACCACGTGGGTGAGCCTAACCCCTTCCTAAAATTTATATATATATATATATATATAAGGCTCTTCTTTATACCATTGCTTGTTTAAATTCAACTGTATCAACGCTAACTCATCCACTTTCAAAGCATTACTATCGTCAACCCACTAGCACCCAAGAAAGGGAACTTGAAATCCTACGTACTTAAACTCCCGAATGTGCCTAACTACCCCAAAGTATGTCATATTGGCATAGATAGAATTCTTATCTTTTCACTTGATATATGCATAGTGTTAGCAATAACAGTTACCCCACTATTTTGCCTTTTGCTTCGGACGTCCTACTCTTTAGTGTAGAAGTTATATCCATTAATAATCTAGCTTGAGAAAGAAAATACATGTTTGTTCGGACCACATGCCAAGAACATTATTTTTTATGGAATTGAATTACAATCAACATTTTACTTATCATCTATGTGCTATTTCAATCATATTGTGAATTGTTTATTTTTTGGCATACCAACTCTATTCTGTTTCATACTTATTTTTGTCCTTTCAATTCTCATGTACTTTGAGTCATCTTTTTATCTTAATTTAATCGCCTTTAAAAAAAAAACAACAACAACAACGACAACGACGACAATGGAAAGGGGTTGCATCGCCCATTACGCTTTCTTGGAACAATAGCTAAGCTCTCCCATTTTGAACAAATTATTTCATGATTAACCGTATGAATAATGGGAAAGGGAAACACACATAATTATCACTGGTTCTTAATATAAAATAAATTTTGAGAGTTTGATCTTGGTCTTAAATTTATGACACACTTTTCATAATTGTCCTTTTTTTTTCCCTAATTTATCCATATTGATGCTTATCACCAATAATCAATGAGGAGATAGAAGAAGGGAATCAATGGAGATGATTATAATATTTTAGAAAGAAAAATACTTTTGTCAAATTACTTATATTCATTTTGTCAAGTTCTCTAATCACATACGACTATGTATCATATTTTTAAATTATTATCATTTAACTATAATCTTATATAAAAAGAATAAAACATATAGTCATATGCGATTAAAGAACTTGTTGTAAGTATGATCCTTTTAGAAAATACATGTTGTTGGAATATATCAGTCCACTTTGGTGGATTTGGGCCAAAGCCCGATTCAGGAAGGGCTAATATGAAGCGATATAGGGGTTCATAACTAAAGAGAAAGACCCATTTATGGTTTAATAGTTATCTATTTTGACCAATGAGGATTGGCACAGTTGGCTAAGGCATCAGCCTTCACCCTAAAAGGAGAAGGTTCGATTCTTAGTAATTGATGTGAGGGCCTTATTGGTGGGCGATCTGTAAGTACTCTTTGAACCTACAGGCATACCTTAGCTCTGGTAAGGCACTGATGTCTACCCCCACCTAAACTTAATTGTATATTGAAAAAAAAAAAAGTTATCTATTTTGATGTAACTATGCACTTAAGAGTCATATTTTTTCTTATGTGACTCTATGTACACTATATATATGAGTAGGATTGAGGGAGTGTATAATCTGAAGGGTTCATGTGTAAAAATATACATGGTTTTTTCAAAAGTGCATCAAACATCAAGTGTTTTTTTTTTTGTGTGTAAAAATGACTATACGGTTACAAAAGTGAAGCAAAAATACTCATTGACCATTAATTTGACTTTTTTATATTTTTAAGGCCGATAGGAACGATGACTCAGCTAAATTTCATCCCAGTTGGCAGTAAAAAACTGGAAAAAAATTACAGAGAATGACATAGATATTTTGAAAATTATAGTTCAACTCTTCTCTCTCCCAATTCCAATCTTACCCATCTTTGCCTTCTCACCGCCATTGCTACCTTTCTATAATTTTCAAAACTATCTAGGCCCTTTTTTGTAATTTTCTCCAGTTATCTATTGCCAGCTGTGATGAAATTTAGTTGAGTTATCATCTATCTCAACTTTGAAAATACAAAAAAGTCAAACTAACAATCAATAAATATTTTTGCTCAACTTTTGTAACCACATAATGACTTTGTACCCAAAAAAAAAAAAAAAAAAAAGCACTTGGTGTTTGGTGTACTTTTAAGAAAACCGCAATGTATATTTTTACATCTTAACCCTAATATGAATGACACACACAGAATAATGTTCCCCTCCCTTTTAAAAGAATCTATCATAAGATTGTTCTCTTCTCTTCTTCTCTTTAATGTATTTATTGTGTAACGTAATCGAAATTTAGTTTCGTGTGGGTACTTCAAATGAGTCAATCGATTCTATGTAAGCCCGAAATTCTTACACATGCCATATTAACTAATCAAATTAGGTAAATATGTGTTTCTATTAAAAATGAAAGAAAGTATTTAAGACTATAGAACACAGCCGAAGCATCACAGCTCATCCTCTTCCGGACCCAATGGTTCTACTATCAAAGCTTTGTTTGTTTAGCCCTACCCAACCTCTGGCAAGAGGCAAGAAGAAGATGCCATCATGGCGAACGCCGGAGAGCCCTCCATAGATGAGGGAAGGGAAACCTGACAATGCCACTCTCTCCGACCATTAAGTTTCAAAATGCTAGCCTTTGCTAAACCTTCTCCATTTGCAATTTGTAGCTAAAGATATACTCCTTCTGGTACTAAAATATAAGACATAAATAACTTTTTGTTTTTTTTTTTTTTTTAGATTAAGGAAACTAAATAAGTTACTTAACCATATCATTTGTTGTGTATTCTTATATTATACATTAGCTCATTAGTTAAACGAATTAATTTGGAGAAGAAAATAAAAATAAAATTACTCCAAAGTAATTTAATTAGTTTCCTTAATTTATTAAAAAAAGTTAAATTTATCTTATATTTAGGATCGAAAGAATATCTCTTTTTTTTAAAAAAAAAAAAAACATTATTTAAGTCAAATTGATTATTGAGTTAGTGGGGTTCTTAATATCTCTGGATTGAGACTGAATGGAAGAATCCAAATCCAACATTGATACCTCATGTGTGAAGGTGAGTATCCCATACTATTGTCATGCACATGGGAGATTTTGGATTCCTTTTCATTTCTCTAGAAATTCCATTTAGAAAAAGAAGTATCAAATTTGTTCTTTGCAACGTTAACGTTATTTCTTCTTCAATCTTCACACATATAAAAAGGCTTTTCCATTTATTTCCTTTTTGCCCACACTTATCTTCGTGGCATCAGATCCTTTTAGGAGAATATAATGAGCTCCGAATATAAATTTTATTTTTCCTATGCTTAATATAAAAGTTAGATACTTCTTTGGTTATGATATATGATCTACTCTATAGTGTAATTTGAACTATAAATTAGGTCCTCGTTTAAGACCAAAAGTGGTAATCAATTTGCACGGACCGAGAAAATTGGTTAATCTACTTATTTTAAAGAAATATGTGTTAGTTTTCCTAAAAATACTTTTTTAGTACTATTTATGAGGTAGAGAAGATTTTTTCTTTTTTTCTTTTTGTAAGTTGCCCTATGATAATTTTTCACATGAATGTTTAATTTTATTCTTCATAAATTATTATGTAAATTTTGTAATCTTGATTCTTGATGTATGTATATATATTAACTAAACATAAAGTTGGAAAGTTATCAAATTTTAAGACAGAGTTAATGAAATTTAAGGGTTTTATTTTTTAAAAAAAATTTGTGAAACATATTGAAAGTGACTTATAAATAGCACAAGATGAGTAATCTTTAATAGTTTGCATGAAAACTACTCTATAATGAAAATCTAGCTCGAGGGAAAAAATTACACTATAAATTTAGGTTACAAAGGAAGTTGAGGCTTTACATTTAAGACTAAATTAAACTCCATAATCAAAACTCATGTGTACATTTAAGACTGGATGAAGTATATTTTATATCAATAAGGGATTTGAAATAGAAGGAAACCAAATAAATGGAACTAGCTTGAGAAAACAAATCAAAATTTGGCAAAGATTAAAAAGTCTATTCAAGCTTTTAAGATATAAAATTTGATTGAATCACATTGGCCAGAATATGTTTCGGTTTAAACAAAACCAAACTAAATTATAGTATACCCTAAGAATGGTTTTGTTATATATAATATGGTAGGCAAATCATATATAATTTCAATTCATTCAATTTTTTTCTTTCAAAATTTATTTACTTAATTTTTATGTTTTCAAGATAAGATTTAAATTTTTTCATCTAGTGAAATTATTGCTATTAATCTTGGGAAGATTGTTTAAAAAAAACCCCATTAAAAATTTATTACCCAAAAGTAGTTGAAATGTGTTTAATAACCCAATTGCATCCTATTTTTAAGAGGCGCAACTCTTCTTTAATTGTCTTGCGCAGCAGCTTATTTTTAATAATATAAGACTTATTTGGGAAGTTGATGTGTAAGTTCTAAATATAAAATATATTTGTTATAATTGTCAATTTTTGGTCTACTCATATATATTGATGCCCCTTCAATATTAATGATGAAACTGGAGGAGAATTGAATGAGGGAATTAAAGAAGATGAGCGGTGTGTTTTATAAAATATATGTCATATTAATTAACTGAATTAACTTTTTTAATCTAATCAAAATTATATATAAGTATGTTTTATATTAAAAACCGGTGTAAGTATATTCAAAACGGAGTGATTTTGCATATAAATGAACATATGTTACATACACTAGGTTTCATACCCGCTCAAACAACGTGGATCATTAGGTACTTTTGAACAATAAATTTTACATAAGAGATTTTCCAAAAATAAGTTTGGATATTAAATTCATCTCATGGTCTTTCTAACCATTTGTAAAGAGCTGTTCAATCAATAAACTAAATATGTTTATGAAGTTATTATTAGTTCATGATGAATGAACGTATACGAAATTAGTTGGTTAAAAATGGGGCATCTTCGTGAAAAATTAGGATTTGATCGACATCGAATAGTGGGGGACACAAAAAGTGAGTACGCAAACCACGGATAATGATTAACAAGACAAAATAAACTTGGATGATAAGAGGAGTCTGTTTGAGTTGGGGTTTAAAAAATACTTTCATATAAGTTAAGATAAGACTTCTTTCACATATTTACCTTGTATATAATAAATCACGTCAGAAAAATGATTTACATTGTTAATCTAGGGTTGTCCATGGGACCGGGCAAGAGACCGGAGGAGGTCAACCCGAGATCTACCTCGATTGGACTTCTTCTTTGGAAAAGTCAGTCCCAAGGTCCGGTTTGATCTAGTACTAGCCTCGAGGTCAATCGATCGGAGGACTTCCTGAACTAGTCCAGACAGTCCAGTTATTTTTTTCCATTTTTTTTTTGTCTTCTTAGGAGGCAATATTTTAGTTCTGGTTTCATCTAACTTCCAAAAGTAATAAAAAGTGACTGAGTGAAAAGTGATTCCTAGAAGTTAAAAAGCACATTGGGATATCCAAACTCTAGTGAGTGATTGAGTGCAATGGTGATTTACAAAAAAAATAAAAAAAGATCGGGTCAAACCAGACAAATCCAAGGGGTCTAAGCCCCTGGACCGCAGTCCGGTCCAACCTGAATAGTCTGGTCCAGTGAAATTGTCTTGAACCAATTTTTTTTGCCAAACTAGGTAAGGTTGGACCGAACCAATCAAATCCCCGGATTTTTTTGACAACCCTAATTAATCCAAACAAGCATAAAGATGGAATAAGTTTGGTAGTGCAAAAAAGTGCAAGTGAGTATCACGCAATTTGGGTGATTCTCAGGAAAAGGGAAAAAAGCAAATAGGTGCATGCGAATCTCTCAAACACCCTCACTAGTGTCTCAGTGCTCCACGGCTACCATCTAAAGTGCCCACATATCTGTATAATGCACGTACGTAGCTCACTTGTAATATGCTCCTTCTTATTCTTATTATAAATCTATTTGGTTAAAAACTTCTTGGTCATAAATATAGACCTTTAATGTCTGTTTTCCATACCCCTATTGATGAAAGAAAATGTATATGTTTTCCTTATAGTATAGGGCACTTAAATTATTTTGGGAAAACTAATTCTTTTTATTTTTACCTTTCAAATCACTAACCTAAATTATTTTCATAAATTTCATATATTATCTAAGAATATTTTTTTTAATAAAGCAAATTATTTTTATAAAAATAGTATTTGTTTTATTAATAAATATCTATTAAATTTATATGATTAAATAATTAAAATTAAAAATGGTTTGTTTTAAATATATTTTAAATATTAATAATTGAAGTTAAATGTATCAATATTCATAATTTATCATTTTCAGCAAAAAAAAAAAATCTATTAAGTTTATATATGAAGTCACTAAACACGATTTAATAAAAAAAAAGTCAGTATGTGGTTTTAATAGTGAGTTGATATGAGTTTCTAAGGAAAAAAAGAAAAGAAAAAAGATAATAAATTTGTGTGTAAACTTGCAATTGAATTGGTAACTAACACGGATTTAATAGCAAGTTAGCACAATTTTGATAAGTTGGACGTATAAAAACGATAAACTTGATAAGGAACTCCCCAAATTGACATTAGTGTAATTTCTATATACGATGCCATTAGCTTTCATGTAGAATTTGAATTGAGGTTCGCTACTTGAAGATGATGTAAGGTTTGTTTGGAGGCCTACTTTAATATCACTAATTAAGATAACCCCTTTTTAATATATAGTATTCCTCCTGGTCCTAATTATAAGAATTATTTACCGAATTTAAAAAGATTAAGGAGAGAAGTTAAATTAGTTAATTATAATTATTTTCTGAAAATACCCCTAATTAAAATTGAAAATTATTTCAAGGAGAAAAATGAGCTGAATCAGTTGCCCTCCGCATGGACAGTGTGTGTGATTTTTTTTTTTTTTTGATATAAAAAAGTTTTGGAGGGGTTCGACATCGGTCCCCCACTGGCCGGGGCACGACCCGGCTCTATGAAGCACTTACTCGGGACTTACGAGATCGCCTACCAAAGGAGTCCCGACGCGGAGGGGATCGAACCCACGACCCAAAGGCCTAGTCCGAATCCCTTACCATCTATGCCAACTCTCATTGGCGACGGTGTGTGTGATGTTGATGAATAATTATATAGCGAGAGATGGATGCCACCTACGTACGAAAAGTTGTCTGTCTCACTCACTTTTTTTTATTGTTGGAAAAAAGATAATAGAATTAATGTTTTATTAGGTTATTTTAGGGGAGAAAAATTAATCACTTTAGCCTGATAGTTACAAAAAAAAAAAAAATTTGTAAAAGAATATTAAAATTATTTTTTAAAAAATAAAAAATAAAGTAGAATCTCTCATTTGATAGAATATAAGTGTGTTGTTAAATTAATTATTGTGGAAGAAGTATTAGTAGGGGTGATATGGGAAAAATATGACAAAAATTGCTCAAAATTATTTTATAAGAAAAAAGTATAATTGAGGTGTATATAACATTAGTGAGTTGCAAACATTATTTACTTTATAAAATATATAGGTGTATTATTAAATTATTATTGTCTTTAATTATTATTATTAAGAAAGTATAAATATGGGTATTATAGGAAAAAAAAATTGACAAAAGTTAAAACTTGTTCTTATAATTAGGACCAAAACCAACTCCAAAAAATACTCTTATAATTAGGACCGGAGGGAGTATTGAGTATTATATGTAGTCTTTAAATATTATGAAAATTATTTCCCAATTTAACAGATCTTTATATCCCTCTCTAGTCATACTATTAACAGAGATTAATGGCATTTGTCAAATTTATTTTAAGTCATGTTATACACAAGTTAAAAAGTGCATCTAATTATCTAGATTTCCTATAATTAATACATGCAAAAATGTGTCTAGTTTTACGTATCCTGAATACTATGAATTATAAATCCTAAAAAACTTAATTTCAATTATCTTTTTTAAATTCCTAAATACCCCACCACTTAACATTTCTTATATGTTGATCAATTTTTTCTCAGGTATTGTTGTCATATATAAATATATATATATATATATATAGACATGACACGATACCCTCTCTCTCTCTCTCTCTTTTTTTTTTTTTACGGGGAAAATGACGAAAAAAGAATTTTAAAATTATAAAATCTCAAATTAAGTTTGTTATCAACAAATGATAAGATAATGATGAAATTTGATAACCAAATCACAACGCATTTTATAAGAAATACCTGATTTGAGATTTTACGGTTTTAACATTCCTAGTTTTAGGCTGCATATGGTTGCTTCATTAAAACTAATAGAAATAGATTTCCGATTTCATGCTCCCAGTTGAGGTCTGGTCGTATATCTAAGGTTGTCAAACTCGTGAGTTTAAGCAAACTCGTGACGATGACGTAAAACTCGAATCATAAACTATAAGAATTTACTTTTTTTTTTTTTTGTAACTATAAGAATTTACTTTTATTATTGAATATGTACTATTAGTGTATAATTAAATAATCAAAATATAAAAATGACAACAATTTGATTTAAATATATTTTAAATCCAAATAATTGAAATTAAATCCATCATCATTTATCATATTTAACAAAGAAATTTCTATAAAATGTATACATAAAGCCGCTGAACATGATCAAATAAAAAAAGTTAACATGAGTTCAAAAGGAAGTTAACACGGTTTTGTAGGTTAGAAACGTAAAAACTGTAAATTTGATATATAAACTTGTGAATTTAATCGAGTTTACCATTAACTCGATTCGTTTTTGTAAGTTAGAAATATAAAAACGGTAAATTTGAAGAGTCAACTCGTGAGTTTGACAATAATACGTATATCGCTATCAATAATGGGCTTGTTTGGGTTGGCTTATTTTTTTCGTTAGTGTGTAAAAATTTTAGTGGCTTTTAAGCTACAGGCCAGTGAGAAAAAAGCCCAATTTTTTCCGTTTGGATTGCCCATTGCGTTGGCTTAATTTTAAGTCAAAAAAGCTCAAAAAGTCGAGTTAAGGAAAAAGCTCCGAATCCAAACTTTTTCCATAATGCTCTCGGCTTTTTGACGTGGGCCCCGCCACTTCTACCACCATCAATCCAAACACAAATCATTATCTATAACCCGACTTTTTCCTACCGAGCTTTTTTAAAGTTAGATAGCTTTTAACCATCGCTCTACCGCCAACCCAAACAGTTTCAATAAATACATATCTTTTTTTTTTCTTTTAACTTCTGCATTTAAAGCTTAAAACATTTCCATCTACAAATAATTTTTTATTCCGCTGTATCCTATACGGCTATACCTCAAATGAGGCTTACCACTCTGGTCCTATTTATAAGTCCTATTTTGACCAAATCGCACATACTAAGGAGAGGTAGGTAGCTCAATGATTAGAGGGTAAAATTTCAACTTTACCCTCATTTATGATTGGGTACCTTTTAACTTTTTCTTCCCTCTCTATTCCATTGGTACAATAATATGGGCAAAATTGTCACAATCTCATTTGTTTGGTCAAAAGGCACTTATAAATGGGAGCAAATTTTTTTAGTTAAAAGGGACTTATAAATAGGACCAGAGTGGTACATTTTTAGCACATAGAGTAAGAAACATATTTAACACATCATGATTAATTTTTGGGTTAAGTTGCAAAATATACATGTGGTTTTTCAAAAAAATGTACCCAACATCAAGTGTCTTTTTGGATGCAAAAGTAACTATGCGATTATAAAAATGGAGCAAAAATACCCATTGACAGTTAGTTTGACTTTTTTGTATTCTTAAAGCTGACATGGACAATGTCTTAGCTAAATTTCATCCCAAATTGACGATGAAGAAACTGGAGAAAATAACGAGAAGAGAGCCTAGATAGTTTTGAAAATTACGAAAGGCGGCAATGATAGTGAGAAGACGGAGATAGGTGGCCGATGGGTAGATTGGGCTTGAGAGAGCGAGAAGGTGAATTGGAGAGAAAAGGGTCAAGTGTAATTTCCAAAATATATATGCCATTTTCTGTAATTTTATCTAGTTCTTTACTGCCAACTGGGATGAAATTTAGCTGAATCATCGTCTATGTTAACCTTAAAAATACAAAAAAAAAGTCAAACTAACGGTTAATTGGTATTTTTGTTTCACTTTTGTGACCACATACCACTCCGGTTCTATTTATAAGTCCACTTTGACAAAATCTCACATACCAAGGAAAGTTAGTTGATACAATGATTATGGGGTAAATTTTCAACTTTGTCTTCATTTATAATTGAGTATTTTTGAACTGTTTCTCCTCTCTCCGTCTTTATGGGTGCAATTAATATAAGTAAATTGTCACAATCTCATTTATGACTTGAAGCTGAACTTATAAATATGATCAAATTTTTTGGTCAAATTGGATTTATAAATAGGACCAGAGTGTTAGTCATTTTTACACCAAAAAAAAGTACTTGGTGTTAGGTGCATTTTTAGGAAAACCACATGTGTATTTTTGCACCTTATCCTTATTTTTAACTCTTCTAACGTGTCTATAATCTATATTCCAGTTACTAATGATGCACTTGCTTATAAAATTAGTAACACTATCTCTTGTCTTATTAATAAAGGATTTATTTTGGTTTTAAATATAAGATGTTAATCCACTATGTTTCCCAAATTTATAATATTTCTCAAATTATCCATATTGATTGCATATAGCAAGAGGATTTCTATAAAGGGATTGATACAATTTACATAATTTAAAAATAGTATTTTAGGAAAACTAACACACATTTATTATAGGGATTAAGATATCTCCAGGTCCATTTGGAGATAAGGTTATCTCCAGTGACCCCCAAACTACACTGTTTCACTAAAAAAAAATAAAGATGAATTAAAATATTGCAAAGAAGAACCCAGAACTGCTCCCCAGTCCGATCTCCGGTACAATCTCATGCTTGGTTCTTCCTTCAAAGATGAATCTTCCAACAAATATTGCACTCTCCGTTGTAAGTATTTGTACGGAAAAATCTGATCATTCTTTCCTATGTATTAGTTTATAGTAGGCAAACAAGAAGATTTATGTTTGATTTGTCAATTGATTTTGGGAAATCGGCGTATTCATTGGTTTTCTTTATCTTCAATTTGGGGGCTTTAACGTTAGAAAATTCTGAGCTTTGTGTTGTGTAGATGAATTTAAACCTGCTTAGTTGATAAGACCAAGCCAAGATTACTTCGCAAGACCAAGGAAAATATGGTCTCTGTGGAATTTCAGAATAACTAAATCGGAAAACCTAAAGTCAGATTTGAGGGGAGTAGCGAGGAATACAAGGAAAACGATGTTGTATTGTTCTTTGATGGCGAGACATTTCGATTGGAGCGGCTTCATAGGGCTGTAAAGCAATTGCGGCTTCTTCGCTTACCTGGTGAATCTGCCATACGATGGAGCGAAAGATGGCTTCTGATAGTTGGGGATTAAGGTTATTTGGGAGCAAATTAGATGTTTTTAATTTTTTTTAGTGAAACGGTGTAGTTTGGGGATCACTGGAGATAATATTATCTCCTGTGACTGGAGAAATCTTAATCCCTTTATTATAAGGGATTAATATATCTGCTTTACAGCAGAAATGTTTTATGCAGCAACATCAAAATGGCACCGTTTGAGCTTTATCTTTTTTCCCTCTTTCAAGGTTCTCTTCCTCTCCTTGTCCATCTCTGCCTTCGATGTCCTTCTTGAAAGTGCAGGGGCCATACCAAAGATTCTTATGGCTCTTAAAGATTGGTGGACCAAGAGGACAAGAAACTTCGTCATGGCACTCATTAAGCTTGTGCGAATATCTTCAATGTGACAGCACAGGTTCCACATAATATGAGCAACTTCCTCTCTAACCTTCTGCGATCCTGTCTCTAATAACTGAACCAACTGAGGAATTCCTCCAGCAGCATGAACGATAGAGGATGAATGATAGAAATCGCCGGCGGTGACGGTGGTGAGGATGAAGGCCGTCGGCGACTTTGAGGAAGGCGGAGAGAGCTTCGATCTCACATCCACCATCATCACCTACAAGTACCCACCGACAAAGTTGAAAAGCGAAAAATAAAATAAAAATAAAGCTCAAACAAAGTCTTAGCCGTTTTTTGTTGTTGCGAGTTGTTTTCTCGAGAATAATGATATATTAATCCCTTATTATAAATAACTAAATTATTTTTCTTCATATTCACAGATTAGTTATCAATCTCTTATATTAAAGATTGGAGAGAGGTACTTAAGAATATGATTAGAAAATAGGGAAAATTTCAATCATTCTTTATGTAAGCAATTATATTTCAGTCAACCCAAAATGTTTGAAATTTCACTACACACACTGGATGAAAATGATATTAAGTTTTGTAGGTGAAAATACAATAATACTTTTACTTTATCTGGCATAAGAATATTTATCGGACAAATAAAGACATTCAAAAGATAGATAAAGAGAAGGGAGTTAACAAAAATATTAAAGGCTATTTGCAAGATTAATAAGGGAATTCACAAGATAAATAATGTCATTTACAAGATAAATAAATGAATTCAAGAGAACTTAGAGTCATAAGATAAATAGAGGAATTCACAACATAAATAAGTACATTTACAAAACAAATAAAGTGATTCAAAAAAAATAAAGCAAAGATATCATTTTATTTTACCTACAAAACTTAATTTCATTTTGACTCAATGAATATAGTAAAGTTTTAAAATTTTTTGAGTTGACCGAAATAAAATTGTTTATATAAGGGCTGACTTAAAAAATTTTCTAGAAAATAATTCCCCGTGAAAGGTTTTACTTTCATACTTCAACATATAAGGCATTTTATGAAATATCAAGAGTGATTGTAATTAAATTATAACCTGTCATCTTCCCTTCCTTCCCATCCTCTTCTCTCTTCTTTTCTTTTTTAGGCATTGCATAAACATTGAACAATTCTGATTTAGTTTTATATAAATATTATTTTTATTTTATTTATTGCAATATTAAATTATTCATATCAAAATTTTGCAATTTGCATATAATTAATTGTTTCTTTCTCATAATTTATCATTTTAACAATAATTTTATAAAAAATTAAATTTAGACCATTCATATATATATATATATATATTTATAAGAAAAAAGTTTAGGTGGGGATAGGCATCAATACCCCATCAGACTAGAGTATGCCTCCAAGATCAAATGGCTAAAAAAAGAAGAGAAGATAAGGGTTTCAAGCTGGGTTGTAATAGGCTTATCTTGACAATAAAATAATTTTTTCTCCTCGAAGTTTACAATTTACAAAGAAATCTAGGGTCATATAAAATTTTATCATCTGCTGATTTCAACTTACAAGCCAGTCCAGAAAGTAGAATATTTCCGGAGAAAAAGCAGTTATATGCAACCAAGGAGCATCTTTTTCTTTGTCCACAGTTGAGAACCCAGGACGAATAAGTTCCCGAGGAACGGTGAAATGGATCATTGATCCTGTAACAGGCGCCACCGCACCGGAAGAAGTCACTGTTCACCGCCGGCTGAGATTCCATAAAAAGCCAGAAAAGGCAAAAAGGGGTCACGATATTTTATACTGACGATATTATGTTTATTTGCATTTTAAAATCTCCACCAAACATTACCGTTCTCAACCACAAAACGACACGTGTCAGTTCGTTTTCCCGTTTGTAGGGCTAGGGTCAGCGCGCACGTCCTTTGAGCGGGAGCATCTCTGTCTCGTCCTCAGATTCCTTCGTTTCTTCCCCAAACTTTTTGGTAAAAAAATAGACAAACACAGAGTTATCATCATCATTTCATAATAAACACTATTTTTATAGTGATAATACTCATACATAATTGTAAGTATTATAATAAATTTATTCTCTTCCTGGGTCCAAAAAAATTTCCTCCCCTTCTGAGGTGGTGGTAACTCGCAAGTTTGTGATCAATTTCTCCTCCAAAACCCTAGCCACCATCCGCCGCCTCTTGTTCGTCCGGAATATGAATATCATCTGTAAGTATTTGTTGTGTATTGATCAATGCTAACTTAAAATGCCTTCGTCGTATAATAGTGAGGCGAAGATTTTTGGTTCTTCTCATTGAATTCTAACAGATATATATGATTTTCTTTGGCAATTTAATTCTTGGAGCTTCCATCCAATTGTTTTCATTTTGTTTATCTTTATTTGTCAACGTTGATGTGGGAATTCGCTACGATTGGTGAACTTTCCATTTCTTTTTCTCCCTTTCCTTGTTGATTTTTCAGCAATTTGCGCTTATGTGGAAATTCCTTGTTTGTTCTTGTCCATTTTTAAACTTTACACCTACACTGTTTTCATGCGCTGTTGAAGATTCCTCTGCTCATGGATCATGACCATGTTCGAATTGCACTTGCGGTCCAGGGAAATTTGAAAGCTTCAGCTGGCGTTAGGCGAGGGCTAGTTTCTTCTGAATCATCAATGGGTGAAGACGGACTACGCATTAGTGGCCTTTCAGCTGGTTTGGCAGTTATATTGAACGGGGAGGACAGTAAAGAGAATTTGCCAAAAGCTCGACTTTTATCGTGCTGTGATGAATCAGGTCATGAGTCTGTGGAGCGAACCCTTGAATACGTGTTTGGCCTCCCCAATAGATCACTCAATCCATTGACTGGTCCGGTTGACAGCGATATAATCTGCTCTATCATCAGGAACAATTTCTCTAGATTTAATGCAAAATTGAGTGATTCAATTTGCGAAAGAGATGGAATTTGTCTTATGGAGAATGGTTCTGGACGTGAGTTTGTTTGCCTAGAAGAATACAGTATCTGTGGTGACATAAGAATCATCAAGCCGCCATTGCTCATAGAGAGCTTGGCAATGTTTAGTAGTGCTAGGGCTAATGCTTGTGTTTGGAAAGGAAAATGGATGTATGAGGTTTCGTTAGAAACTTCTGGTATACAACAGCTTGGTTGGGCCACTCTCTCTTGCCCTTTTACTGAACAAAAAGGTGTTGGTGATGATGAAGATTCATATGCATATGATGGTAGAAGAGTCAGCAAGTGGAATAAGAAAGCTGAAACATATGGTCAGTCATGGGTTGTTGGTGATGTTATAGGATGTTGCATAGATCTTGATCATGATGAAATACTTTTCTTCAGGAATGGTAATTCACTTGGGGTGGCATTCCATGGAATTCGAAAAATGGGCCCTGGTTTTGGTTATTACCCAGCAGTTTCTCTTTCTCAAGGTGAAAGATGTGAGTTAAACTTTGGGGCCCGTCCCTTCAAGTATCCGATCAAAGGTTATCTTCCTCTTCAAGCTCCTCCTTCAAAGTGCTATTTTGTCACCCATTTGCTGCAGTGTTGGTCGAGGCTTTTGAGCATGCATTCTATGGACCGGAATGAACATTCATTAGTTCAGAAATTGAGAAGGATGAAGAGGTTTGATTCATTAGAAGAGTTTTTTCATCCTGTTTCTCATGCAACATGTGTGGAGCTTTTCTCTGTACTCGAAGCAGATGCTGGGAACATTGAGTATATGGTTTGGGGTCCACTATTGTCTTTCATGTTTGAAGTTTTTGGATTGCATGCACCACATGACTATTCGAGCTTGGATAAAGTTGTGGATGCACTTTTAGAATTTCGTGGATCACATGTGCTGTTTGAACACATCATAAATGCCCTTTCATTTGGTTGCAAAACTGCATCATTAGTTTTAACGGACTGCCCTTACTCTGGATCATATTCTTACCTTGCTTTGCTCTGTCATCTATTAAGACGAGAAGAACTTATGGTTCTTTGGTGGAAGTCACCAGATTTTGAATTCTTGTTTGAAGGTTTTTTGTCTCAAAAGAGTCCAAACAAACATGACCTTGAGGCTTTGATGCCAACTGTTTGGTGGCCTGGTTCATGTGAAGATGCTTCTCACGAAGTTAATATGGTACTGACAACCACAGCTTTGTCTGAAGCAATCAACAAGGTTAGATTTTCTCATTGAAACAGTTCTATTTTAGTTAATAGCTTAATTGAGTACCTTTTTTTTAATACTGTCTCCTGATGCTTGCTTTTGAAGCTTTGAAGATGGAAACAATTTTATCATCAAATTGTTGCCTTACATATTAAGAGTAATCTATATGTTATGAATAATTCAATGATAAACATGCTATGGGATTGTTTTGATTTTTTTGCACTTACCTGGACTGGTGGAGTTAGGATCGCTTTTCTTGAAACTTATACTGCTGTGCTATCATTGCTCGTGTTTGATATGCCAACGCACTGGTTCTGTCATGCATGTACGAAGCTAAACAACTACGAGAAAAATTAGTTAATTTTACTATTGACAATGAGTCCAAAAGTTTTCTTTATCTAATTATTCTACTTCACAAATCATGTAATATAATTAATTCTTGTAAGTGTTTATTTGTAGGAATTCCTATGTCAGCAAATGGTTGGATTGGGCAAAATGGATCTATATCATTATTTTTGTAATTGTGAAGTCACTTTCACTTTTATTTAATAATATCTTATCATTAATAGTTCCATCTGATTTGGACATGACTGGGAATTGGGGGCCGTGGCTCATGATAAATCATATGCCTTAACAATATTATGTAAGGAAGATGAAATACTGGCATAATAACATAGACTATATTTTTCTTCATTTTGTTCTTCTGCCTTATCTTTCTTTATTTTCCTCTGAATTCCAAGCAGATTGAGGAGAAACATAGGGACCTTTGTCGCCTTGTGATACAATTCTTACCACCTACTTTGCCTCCCCAGCTACCTGGGGCAGTGTTTAGGGCATTCTTACATAGTCTTCTATTGAAGAACAGGGGAGCAGATCGAAATGTCCCACCTCCTGGAGTTTCAAATAACTCCGTTCTTGTTTCAGTTTATACAGTCGTGCTCCATTTTCTATCTGAAGGGTTTGGCTTGGGTGACACCTGTGGTTGGTTGAAGAGCTGCCAATCTGATGGCTCAGATGTTGGTTTTCTTCATAAAGGCGGTCAACAAAGTTTTCCTGTAGGATTATTCCTAAAAAATGATCCCCACAGGACTGATATTTCCAGGCTTGGGGGATCCTATACTCATTTGTTTAAACTCCACCCTGCAATTGATTGTGAAACTGAAGTAGTTTGCTGGGATGAAGGATGCATGGATGACGAAGATTGCAGAGTAACTCACTCATCGAGGCAGAAGCCCTGCTGCTGTTCAAGTGATGATGCTGATTTTACTAGAATCTTGAAGTATCCAATCAAGTACATGGCCAAAGGTTCTCGTGGCCATTGCAGCTCTATTCCAGAACGACCGGCTCATGTTACTGCAGAATGTAGTGACCAGAGTTTGGATGATGAGATAACAGATAAGCCTAGCACAAGCGATCAATCAGAACCTGAGTATAATTATCGCTGTGTGCATCATATGAAGAGTGTACTAATGGAGAGTAATATTTCTACAGCTATGCTACGAGAAGAGGAACTACTTGATGTGTTGCTGTGGTTATATCAAATTGGTCTCACTACAAATTTTAAGCAGGTGAATATAGATAATGTTGGCAAAATTTGTTGTAGATTATACCATTTATCATGTTTATTTGTCATTTGACTTTATCACTGAAATTTCTCTTAGTTTTACGAGCAAGGGTCTTGGTTTTGTCCAAAATGTCTTTATCTTTCTTTCGTTAAGGAGGAAAATGTTTGGACTTATTATGGGGTGCATCAGTTATATTCCCCTTTTCTCATGCCCAAAGTAACTAGGTAAACCTTGTTGATAATTAATTTCTTCATTTTTTATGGGTCAATGTCCAAGATCTGTGTGTCAACTGGAATTGAATTTCTCAATTGAGTGCTTAACGCTAAACTCTTTCCTAGTGTTATGGAGGAGGGGATTTGGGGTAGATTTGATATATATATATATTTTGTAGGTCATCTTAGTATTGAATGCGAAATTTTAATCTGGTTTTGTAGGCATCATACTACTTGACACATCAGTCACAGTCAATCGCCCTCCTTGAAGAAGCTGATAAACAAATTAGAGATAGAGCTTGCAGTGAGCAATTGAAGAAACTGAAAGAAGCTCGTAATGAATATCGGGAGGAGGTTATAGATTGTGTTAGACATTGTGCTTGGTAATATGATCATCTCAATCATTCTTGCTCGATCTGTTTCCCCCTCTTTTTATTCCTTTAAACTCTCTGCTCCAAACAGTATTATCTTGACAATTAAGTAATGGTTATTAGTAGTTGATATGATTTGTTTTCATTTGATCTTATTGTTAACCCATTCTAATAACTTGCAATTTGACAACCAGTTGTTGACCCTTTTCCTCTTTGGGGAGCTCACATTTTAGTTACAATTAATAATCAGTCTTGCTTATCTCCTCCCTGCAAGTTGTAGTTTCCTTTATAGTGCATCCAGTTTGAATGGATATCTCCATTACAGTTTATCTACTTTAATTTTCTATTTCGGCTTATCTTATTGGGATTGTTTCAGTCTGGTTGATTCCTTTTAGTTTTAGCCCCTTAGGATGAATGCTCATTAGCCTGACTTAGATATTGCGAGGTAAGGAGAGCGTCATGCAGTTGTCACAAGGATAATCATATATTATTGAAATCTTTTAAGACCAGAACGATAACATGCTTTTGTTTTGCTGGAGTAGTTTAATGTTTCTCAGGACTTGTAATTAGCCATAGAGTCTTGAAGTAGTTTTAACTGTATTTTAAGCACTTTTTAAGACTTTGTTATGATGTTTAATTTTAAATAATTATTATTACTATGCCTGTGGTGATGTTACAACTAAATTTTGCTATTAATTATACTATTTTGGGGTTCTGTGTTAATGATAAAATCACAAATAGAATATAGTCCTTAATGCTATGCTTTTGCAATCTTTTTTTCTGAATGCTTCTCACATAATAGCCTCCTTGAACATTTTAGTGTAGAAATCTCAAATTTGATAACCTTGAGGAGTCTTTTAGTTTTTCTCATTTGGTTGTTACCTGTGGTCATATCTTCATGCTGTACAGGTATCGGATCTCTCTATTTTCTCGATGGAAACAGAGAGGAATGTATGCTATGTGCATGTGGGTTGTCCAGCTGCTGTTGGTTCTTAGCAAAATGGATTCGGTGTTTGTTTATGTACCTGAATATTATCTGGAAGCTCTGGTAATTTTACTGATTGAAATTTAACAATCAATTTGATTCACTTTGCTGCAGAGAAGTATTATTCATTCAGTTCTTCTTCGTCCTTTCTTTTCCTGTTGCATTTCAAACAAATTGAAATGGGTCTTTGACTATAGTTGTTTCATGCCCTTGAAGGGTTGGGCTCAGGTGTTGTTTTGAGTGTTTATAGTAGCAGAGGGCCTCTTAGAATGCATAAAAATTGGTATTGTTTTAATTGAGGAGTTGGTTTGCTGTTTTGCACAGATATGACCTGACCGAACTAATGTGCTTCTAAGTTACATTTCACCTTTCTAAAACTTCTTTCGTTATCATTCATGAATATTTTGTCCCTCATGCAGGTTGATTGCTTTCATGCATTGCGGAAAAGTGATCCCCCATTTGTTCCTTCAACAATTTTCATCAAGCAAGGGCTTGCTTCATTTGTATGTATAATCTTTTTAGTCTTTATTTTTCCAATATTTTTAACTCTTGTTCCTTCCTTTTGTTGGACAAAAGTTTTCTTCAGTCAAAGTTGATTTTATGTGGGTGCTTTAGAAACCAAACCAAATTGCTGTGGGGGATGAAATGACCCATTTGATCTGAACTAATTCATTTATAAATATATTTTTCATTGGCATGCTGCATGTGTGCACATCCACACATGTAAATGTTATTTTACTATTCTTTGAGTTCTCAGCGTGTGTGATATGTTCCCAAATCACTGCTACTGAATGGTGTGAATATGAGACTGAGTTCAGTATACTTTACCTTTTGAAATGTAATAAGTCAATTGTTCACATATTGTACCACCAATGAACTATGACTTGGAGCCTAATGAAGCTGAGAATGGTGATTTTGTTTGGGTGCATCTATTAGAACCCTTCATTTATTAGGTTTCTGAAATTAATGAATGATGGATGTTGTTTTCATTGGAGATTGAACCTTAAAAAGCATTAAACCAGATTATGAACACCCCTAATTATCTGTTACTGAGCTTTGAGCTTTAAAACTTGGTAAAAGTTGTCTATTAAAAGATTTTGTGAAAGATGCAATGCGATGAATGGTAAATGCAACACTTATATATGGTACTTTGTTTTACTTTTAAAGTAAGCATCGAGTATTTTTATGATGTCTCTTGGAACTTATTTGTATTTCTTGATATTCTTGTGCTGCCCAACCAAGTTAGAAAGGATTTCCCCCACTAAACACTCCGTAGGTAGGAGACCAATTAATGTTTCTGATCAGAAGAATTTTGGCGATTCTTGGTGGCATATTTAATTTCATTTGGACCTGGTGCTTGGCTGAGGAGGTATGGTTTTGAGTGGTATTGGGCTTTCTGAAAATGGTAATTATGCCACGTAAAAGTAGTTCATCCAAAGTTGACTCTGAAGTAAGTGCAGATAACAGGAACAATTGAGCCTTTTTGGTATTTAAAATATACACAAGCGTCAGGAAGCATTGAAATAGATTCAAGACTTGAGCATTTGTATCAAAGTATATCTAGGTTGGGACTGTCTTGTATAATGATCATTGATAAGATATGGATTTTTGGTGATTTTTTCCTCCGGTTTTTGCTTTGTCTGGTGCGATTGTCAAATGAATGTGTAGCAAGGTAGTTAAAATCGAGATTTTACGTAAAATCGGAAGAGGGATAAAAAATCGTAAAAACGTAAAATCGCAATGATAAATTGAGATTTTAACTACCATGATGTGTAGGTTTAAATAGCTTTAATTATGAAATTTTTGCGTTACAAATGTAATATTGCTTAAACTAATCAATTAGAGATTATGTTATGGCTTGCGTGCGCTGTTGGTTTAATAAAATTGTTGGCTGTTGTGTTTCTTATCCGTGGATTCTTGAGTTATATGTATGATTTGTTTTTGCCAGATCACCTTTGTTGTTACCCATTTCAATGATCCAAGAATAGCAAATGCTGATCTTAGGGATCTTCTTCTTCAGTCTATATCCGTACTGGTTCAGTACAGGGAGTATTTGGCTGCTTTTGAGAGCAATGAAGCTGCCACCCAAAAGATGCCAAAAGCGTTACTATCAGCGTTTGATAACAGATCATGGATCCCTGTGACAAATATACTTCTGCGTTTGTGCAAGGGTTCTGGTTTTGCTTCTTCAAAGAATGGGGAATCATCTTCATCATCAGTGCTTTTCCAGGTATGTAACAACCTCTGGATGTCTTGTACTTGGTAAATTTTTTCCCCCTCAGATTGGTTCTAATCAGATTTACCTTTTTATTTGTGTATTTCATAATGCAGAGGTTGCTTAAAGATGCTTGCATGAATGATGAAGAATTGTTCTCAGCTTTTCTGAACCGTCTATTTAATACACTTAGCTGGACAATGACTGAATTTTCAGTTTCTGTTAGGGAAATGCAAGAAAAGTATAAGGTATGGATATACTATTCTTTTTTATCCTTTACAGGTTGTAAGTTGGTATGCGGCTTACTTTTCAATCATTATGCTGCTTAAGTTAGTTAGGTAGTGGTAGTAATAAGCATTCTAGTTGGACCTTGATGTAGGTGGATTGAGTTGATAGTACCTTGTTACTCTTCTGTTTCTTTGCAGTTTGCATGGCTGGAACTGAAATTCTTTTTGTTCTTGGATGTTATTTATAATATGCACTTGTTATTGTGGATGTTATCTGTTTAAGTAGTTTTAGTTTTGTTTTCAAGATGTTACATGTCGATAAGATTGAAATCAATTTGTATCAATGATAGATCCTAGGAATTAGGATCTAATAGAACAATTCAAGAACCAGAATATGAAGTTCTTGACCAATTTCACAATACAATTCTGTATATATTTATCTGCATAAAGAACTCTGTTTACACCATTGGAAAATATATAAGAGAACCTAACTGTCATAAGCAACTGCAACTAACTTCCTAAGGATAAGATACACCTAAGCATAACTTCCTAATAAGTCTTATCCAAACACATAAGCATAACCTCCTAATACATAACTTCCTAATAAACTGACTTAACCTATTCCAACTGCCTTTTTCTTCTTGAATAAACCAGCAAGGGTGTACGGTCAAGTGGGGCTGCTGGTATCCTATCAATCAACTTTGCTGTTATTTAATAATGTTATGTTGGCTATTTCTTTGTTATTCCATAATTCTTTGGTGAAATACATGTATTGCAGGTAATAGAATTCCAGCAAAGGAAATGCTGTGTTATATTTGATCTTTCATGCAATCTTGCAAGGATCCTAGAGTTCTATACTCGTGAGATTCCTCAAGCATTCTTGTTAGGACCTGACACAAATCTTCGAAGGTTGACCGAGTTGATTGTATTTATCTTAAATCACATTTCTTCTGCAGCAGACGCTGAATTTTTTGACCTGTAAGTGAGCTTGTAACTTGAGCTTATAGACGACCAGGACAGTTAAATGGAAGTTATCTTTTTTACCTAGAATCTGCTATTTACATGCATTGTTCCTTAGTATTATATTTCGGACCTTGTTATGACCTGGTTTTATTTACATCAACAGTGTCTTGAAAAATTGAGACTGGTCTAGCTGAAAGTAGTTTTCATTTATTCTTTTTGATAAATTGGGTTCCATTATTTCAGATCTCTTAGAAGATTTGGCCACACTTCAGAGAAAGTAAACCGTGGCATGATTCTGGCACCTCTCATAGGGATAATCTTAAATTTATTGGATGCCTCTAACAAGGAAGAATGCCAGGAGAGCAATGATCTTGTGGATGTCTTTGCAAGCATGGACTGTCCTGATACCGTTCAATATGGATTCCAGTATCTTCTGGATAAAAACTGGGTTAGATATTGTCTCCCTCTGGCTATCTTAATCTTTCCTTGAGTCTTTATGCATTTTCCTCCCTAATGCATCCTTTATTCAGCTTCGTGCAAATCTCGAGTAGTTTGGATGCATACTTAATTGCATTTTGTATAGTAGGGTTACGCTGCTGGTACATATGTTATGGGAAAAGATATGCTATTGACACAAGAGAGGTGTTCTGTTTCTGGTTTTTGTGGTGTGGATCTGGTTCTGTGTCGGTGGATTTTCTCTTCTGGGATTAGAGCTTTACAAGTTCCATAGATATCTCAAGTGCTTTTGAAGTTCTGCATTTTAATCTGAAAGTCTTGTTTCCATTGAAACCTCAAATAGTTTCACTTGTGTGGAGTATGAAACAAATAGAAAGTGAAATCTAATAAATTTGGGATTCTTCTGCTTTTATTTGAAATTTGCTCAGTTTCATCCTGATCTAGTGGCCGTATATTAATTTAAAAGATGAACCTCTGACACCATGCACATATTAACTGCATTTGTGATTTTCATTTTATCAGGATGGACTATCTAGAGGGGGCGCTTACATTGCAAAATACGAGCAACTAGAGAGTTTTCTGAGCCTCCTCACTTGCCGCACAGTAGCTCATCATGAGAAAATGGATGGTCTGCAGGAAACAGATACTGATGATAGCATGTGCTGCATTTGCTATGCAAGTGAAGCAGATGCCCGAATCGCGCCTTGCTCGCATAGGTCTTGTTATGGCTGTATTACCAGGCATCTTTTAAACTGCCAGAGATGTTTCTTCTGCAATACAACAGTAACCAACGTTATCCGAATCGTTAAGAACTCAGACTAAAAAATCCTTCACCTTGGAGTTGCTTGGCCTTTCTGGCGGAAAGTTTAGCCTGTCAGTTTGATTATTTTTTTTTATCATTGAACCCCAGATTTGAAAAGTGACATTATTGAACATAGAGGAAATGAAACACAGATGGGAAGAAGATGGGAAAAAATGGGGTTGGGGTCAGTAGTGTAAGGGGAAATCATTCAGGATGGTGTAATGCTGACATCATTATTGACGTGTAATTAGTTTTTTTGGTGGGTAAACACAGGCCAGGAAGAAAGTAGCCATAGGTGAATTAAGAATTTTGCAGGTTAATCAAGTTAGAGGGTATCATTATTCTGTAAATATGCGATATGTAAATGGCAAGTAAAGTCTTCAGGTCTCTATTCTCTGTTAGCATTCTCTCGTAGATCTTCCTATTTCAGTATTCATATTCCATGGGACTGGTTTTTTAGGCCATGGCAATGTACAGTTGATGTAATTCTGTAAGACAAGGAAAAACAATGTATAGGGAAACTTGACAGGATTCTTTTTGGGTTAAATATATTTCGGTCGCAAAACTCAACAGTTAAATGCTTGTAGGTTTAAGGAAGTAGGCAAAATAGGAGATAAATCTCCATTTCAGAAATTAATTGGGCTTGTAATAAAATATCGAAAACATTTTTGTTTTTTTAATTTATTTGTAATTTTAAGAACTTGGTCCAACAAGGTTCTTAGTCCTAAATTTTACGACGTCAAAATATTTTATTTTAATTCTTTTAAGTTCTAGTTCTGAAGAAGAATCTTCTCTGTGTATAAAAGCACTTATAATAGGCATAGGGTGAGCGAATAGCGTGTTTATATCTACTAAGGTTTTTCTTATTTTCAAATAGGTTAATATAAACCCAAACACCCCCCCCAAAAAAAAAAGCCTTCATTTTAATTTTGATCTTTTGAATTTTAAATATGTCTTAGGATTAAAATATTGGTCCCTATGATTTAATAAAAATCTAGATTATTTTGCCCAATAAGTGAGTAAAACTCATGGTTTGAAACTTGAAGGGTTAAAACTAAAAATTAGGGTACCAATATCTATTGGAAGCAAGTGAAAAGAGATTTGCTTTCTCTTAATCACGTCTTCGGTTTGAGGCGTGAGAATGGAGAAAATAGTGTTGGAAATTGTTTTTCTACAACCTTGGGCTCGACTCGGAGCAAATCCGGATTAGTCGGAACTGAAGGTTCTGGTGAACCGGGTGGACAAAAAAATAAAATAGAATTAGGGTAAACTTAAGGGACTAAATATTGCATTAAACCTTTCAAAGTTTAAATACATGTATGTATTGCGCTGATTTCACTTTTAATTTATTATAGGGTAAAGGTGCTAAAATAACATTCAACTTTTATCAAAAGTGTAAAAGTAACTATAAACTTTCAAAATTGGGTTAAAACTGTTAAACCCAACTAATTTTCATGTATTACAATGGGGAAAATTAATATTTTAACCCTAAAAGTTTTGACACACTTATAACTCGTCCCTAAAATTTTGAGTCGTTTGCAACCCAATCCCTAATGCCTATACATCATCCTCTTATGTGGCAAAAAAATGTTAAAATAATATTAAAAATTGCTTAGGCGGGTTTTACAAAAAAATAAAATAAAAATAAAAACAGCTTTCATAACTTGCATCCTCCTCCACCTCTGTTTTATAGAAACCTAACTAGGAAAAATTCCCAAATAAAGTTTGAAAATATGTAACAAAATATAGATTTGTCACCCAAAGTTGACACCCCAAAATTATAAATTGCAGGAAACCATAAGTTTTGGGGCCATAATCACCATCCACACTCCACATGCCAAACCCACACTAAAACCCAATCATACCAATATGTGTGCCACAATTTATGGTTGATTCCTCACTTACAAATTGGCGATGGATCACCAAATGAATTTATATAAGTAAAACTTAAAAGATGTCAGCGCTCAATACTAACGTAAATTTGTGGTGAAATTTTCAACAATGTTTGGTCCAATTCCCCGACAAAGGAGAACAAAAATGAGATTGCACATTTCGGTGTTGAGTCAAAAATACCTTTCTCGTGAATATTGTTCGTTTGATTCGACGGGCATTTGAGATAAATTTTCAAAATTGGATGATACTTTATTGCTGCTAACAATTCCTAATTTGAATAACTCCGTGGTATTTTTAAAGAAAGACATTTTAAGCTCAATATTGATAACAAAAATCCTTAATAAAGTTTGAAAACATATGACAAAATGAGGATTCGTCACCCATTGAGGTTTCTAGAAAATAGAGATGGAGGGGGAAGTGAGTTGGTGGGGACGATGACTCTGTTTTTTATTTTCTAATTTATATAAAATCTATCTAAATAATTTTTATCAGTATTTTAACAAATTTTTGTCTTACAGGATGATTCAGATTTTTTATTTATTTTATTATTATTATTTTTTAAAATCATCTAAAAAAGACAAGGTAATTTGAGCCCCTCCTCCTTGGAGAGAGCGGGTAATAATCCATATATAGGCTAATGTTTTCGCTCATTCTTCAGTTAGGCATTCTCCCTTTCTAGATAGTGTATTTTTCACTCTTGATAATATCGTTCCGTTCTTGAATTGGGTCGTCGTCTTCAGGATCTCACTGCACCGTGGAGAGCCAGAAATGGCGAGCTCTCTGCAATTGCGAGTTACGAAATCACCGCTTTGGCCGTCTTCCAAGAATCTTTTCGTCGGCGAGAACATCGACGCCGGTCGTCGGAGACTACTCTGTAGAAGACCTGCTCTACCATTCACTTCATTGACCTTGCAATCGCATTCTGATGCAGCTGCTCCCTCAACTTCTGAGCCCTCGCATTCGCATTACACCTCCTCCGTTGGATCTTCTCTAATTTCTTCTTCTCTTCACCCCTCTCACTGGAATCTTACCCACCGCCATATCACTCTTCTCAGTGTCGTTGCTTGCGTGGTAAATTACATTTCTTCCCTTCTTTAATTTGGTTCTGTTACTTTCACAATATTGGTTCTCTTTGAACTTCGTTTCCGGAATTTCCTTGTTATCCTGCAATAAATTGCTTTGGTATGTTGATGTCAATACGAAACCCTATTTCACAATAGTGAATTATATGATGCGTATAATGTGGTGCATGCATGTGTATATGGTGAAAATGGAGCATTTGAAGAGAGATTTTTTGTGAATGTATGTAGTGTATCTGAAGCGACATAGTGAATATGTGTAGTGATATGAATAATGATAAATGATATAAAGAGGAAAATAGATTATGGATATCATGATATGAAGATGCTAAACAGAGTCTCATTCTCTGTGTTGTTTCTTTTAATGTATGAAACATGAATGAATAAATGTAGCAGATAGAATTCATGTGCCGGTTGATCTTTTGTTGAAACTTCTGTAATTTTTTATTCTCATTCTCGTTACATAGGCTCTTCAGATATTACTATTTTTCCTCCACTTTTTGCCCGTTATTTTAGTTAGATGTAACTAGTGAAGTCGTGTCTTATTCTGTTGTGCAGACGGCAATATCTGCGACATGGCTGTTTTGTTCTGCAATTCCAACGCTTCTGGTTTGGGTTCTTAAAACTTGTCTTCCATGACTTCTTATCTTATTGTATAGTTTTTGGACGGATTAATTTAGACCAATGCATTCAAATTGCAACGTTCCTTCTTATGAAAGGCTTTCAAGAGAGCAGCAGAATCAATGGAGAAGCTGATGGATTCCACAAGGGAGGAGCTTCCTGATACAATGGCTGCCCTTCGCCTATCTGGAATGGAAATCAACGACTTGACTTCGGAGATCAGTGATCTTGGGTATCTTCATTAACTGCAAATTTCTTTTGCTGATAAAAATCAGTTAACTAGTATATGACTTTTATTATCCCTAATAGGATATTGAAGAAAATGCTGATGTTCTCGAGTTAAAGACTTGAAGTCAGTCAGTTATTTATGGTAGTTAAAGTTAGCTGCCAAGCTGATCTATGACATAAGCATACAGAACTTAGGCATTAATGCAAGTTCCTTTTACTTCTCAGCGGTAATAATCCCTTGTTTGATTACCATAAATCTGCAGTCAAGACATTACCCAAGGTGTAAGGAGCTCCACTCGTGCAGTTCGCTTAGCTGAAGAGGGACTTCGAGGTTTCACAACTATGGCTTCATCAGGTACTCTCCCAATTAAGCTGCAAAATCTAATTGTCTAAATTTTAGTCTCAAGATTAAAATGAAAATAAAAATCTATTTTGGCTCTGATATCATCACTACTACTTTAATGCTTCATGAACATTTTGTGTCACTTCATACTATCATACCATCTGAGAATATGATCTTGCTGATTCTAATTATCTTATCTTAAAAAAATTGTATATTGTCTTTTAATGCTTCTAGAAGGGGAAAATTAAAATGAAATCATATATTTGGTTACTGAAGTGATGCAAAAAGCTTTGAAGCATTGGATTGGTAATTACACTAATTTTTTTATGATCCAAATAAGACTTTTGTCATTAAATTTGGAGCTGTAGCAAAGAATTCCATTTCATGTTCACTTTGGTTAGCTTCATTGCAGGCTGTGGCGAGCCCGAAAGCTAAGCCAGTTGTAGCTAGAACTGCTAGGGGCTTGAGAGAGGGTCTTGTGAAGGGTCGTAGTATCTTGCAGATGATTTTCACTTTTACCCGTTTCTCAAAGCTTGCTGTTAACTACATCACTAGACGCAGGAAGAGCTAGGGCCAAAGAAGATGATAGACGTTCCTGCTGAGCAATATAGATGTTTGTTGTTCTCTTCTGTATAAATTCCGCTCTTTTTCATGAGAACGTAAAAATGGTTAGAGGTCACGCGTTTCCCTTTAGGCTCTTTGTATTAAAGATAACGCATTAAGATGGGATGGAATCAAAGATTTGGCATTTTGGAGATAGTATGGTATGAAGGAGAGGTGGTTCCTTGGGAAATCAAATTCCCATAAACTATGAAATATCTTTCCCCATAATGGAGTTGAGGCCTGAGGGACTTCTTCAGATTCTTGGGAACCATATTTTTGTGTGCCATAATAGCCCTCGTGCTTCACATTCGGCTGAATGCTTTCTGTTGAATAATCCTGCCACCCATCACCACCAACTCCATTTGCAGCTCCATTCTGTATTCTTGCTCGCCGCTGTGTTCTATGCCTCTTCACGTAGATGGACAAATCGTTAAAAAGGTATTTTCAGTGCCTTTGCATTTTGGTAACTTTGTTGATTTTAATTACGATCTGTTGATTGAATTTGTTTGCTGGATCTACTGATTTTCTGTTGATTTGTGGGGTTGATCTAGGATTTGCCCATTTCAGTCGTGGTTCTCTATCTCAATTATTTATAATCGAGAGTATTATTTTAGTGTTTATAATTTTGACTCGTGTTACTGTGCTCATTCATGGGAAATGAGAAACTGAGAATGTACGGATTGTGAATCGTAGAATTTGTCAGATTTTATATTTTAAATGCTAAATAAGGCCTTTTTATGACATTTTTATTTTTCATGTGATTGAATGGTGGTGAGTGAAATGCGGTAATGCACTCTCCCATTTCTTTTTTGAAGAAATAAATACCCTTTTTTTTTTTTAAAATGAAAGTGTCAATTATACATTATTTTTTGGGTTAAGGTGCAGATTGATCAACAAATTATTACGCTAGGAGCATTGAGCACAAAAATGTTTTGAAGGGAGCAAAATATCAATGAACAATTGAAAGGGAATAAAAATATTAATGAAGAATTTAAAACTTCAATAATAGACTAAAATGAGGACTAATATTACTTTCATAAGTTTAAAACTCTATTGGTATTTTTGCTCCCTTCAAACATTTTTTGTTCCTGTGCTTCTAGTGTAATACTTCATTGGCCAATTTGCACCTTAGCCCTTTATTTTTTTGATAACAAGACAAACTTTTTTTTTTTTTTTTTTTTATAATAAAAAATTTAGGTGCGGTATATACAGTATCCCATTAGGGTTAAGGCACGCTTCCAGGCTCAAAGAACAAGAAAGCTTATAGACGTACTTATAGATTCGCCTACCAACAATGTCCTCACATTGACCCGTAGGTATCAAACCTTATTCTTTTTTGGTGAAGATCGACGTATTAGCTAACTATATCATTCTTCGTTGGCATAAGACAAACTTTATTAAGCATAGGATAAGAGTACACTATAAATGGGCTGCCTTACATTGGCGTTAGAAGATCAAACCAAGCACATGCAAAAGTGAGTGATTAGGTTGCGGCGGGTAGAAGCATGGTTGTGAAAATGTAGATTTTACCTGAAAACGGAAGGAGAATGAAAAATCGTAAAAACTTAAAAGCGTTTGGAAAATTAGTAAAATCGTTTTAATGAAGAAAAAAAAATCGTAAAAACGTAAAATTGCAGTGATAAACCGAGATTTTAAGAACAATAGGTAGGTCGTTGAAGGTCTTCCCAATGAAGATCATACAAGATACAAGATACAAGATGCGTCCTGAATAAAGTGTGGCGATTTTACCATGGAGACACGTAAGGGAATGTGTAAGTTTTGGCTTTTTCAGGGCAGGAGGAACCGAGTTAGTTTTGCATAAAACATGCATCTAGAGCGTCATGGAGATTTATTAGGCATAAATTGTTTCAAATAATAGCCTCGAGAAAATTTCTTAAATTAGTTCAGTTATTAATGAAATCCTTTTTAGGATGTTTCTCTACTTTCTTTAATAAGTGCATAAGTGACAAAAGAACTAATAAATGTTTCAAATAAAAGTAAATTTTTCTTATAATAAGAAATAAAACTATATTCCCATTTGTTTCTTGGGAGGGGTATCTCAACAAGATTATGATCACGACTGATATTGCAGCTGAAACGAATGGAGGGACCATCCCCTTGCTTACCTATCACCTGATGTTTGGAGCAGAAAAATCAGACCAAGAAGAAGACATCGAGGTTTTACCGTAATACTCCTTCAGAGTCTTAATTATAAGGCACAGTTAAATTTTTTGGAGAGATCAAAAAAGCTAATTAAATTACTTTAGAGTATTTTTATTTTTTTCCTTCAAACTAATTAGTTTGACTAATATATTAATATATAATGATATAATGATACACAACATATGAAATGACCAAATAACTTATTTAGCTTTCTTAATCTCATCGAAAGAAAGTCAATCCTCTTATAATTAGGACTAAAGATAGTACTGTTTTTTATACACCCTCTAATCCTTACACATATTTACACAATTTGATTAGATTAAAAAGTTAGTAAAAAGTTAGTCAGTTAATATAGCATGTATTTTCTAAAGCACTCTAATCATCTTCTTTAATTTTTTCATCCTTTCTTTCTTTCTTGATTATTGAGGGAACATGAATAAGGGTAAAGTAAAAAAAACTGACATATATACAAAATATATCTTCTAAGATAACTCCCTAAAATGTATCATAGTGACTAGTGAGGACCGAGAGTAGTGTGTTCAACTATTGGTAAGTTTTGCCCACAATAACACAATACTATGGTCAACGATCTTGAGACACTGAAATATTTAACGAACTTATTTTGCGGAAATGATCTCATCAACTTAATAAGCCCCTTTCAAACAAGACCTGAACGTCTATTTCCAAGTAGACTCAGTAGCTGGGCTGACAGCATAGTACTTAATCAGATTAAGACGTAGAATGAAAAAAGAAGCTTGTTTTACAAAACAAAAAAAACAAATCGAGACCTTCAAATTCTCCTCCCCAATCCCCATAGCAATATCACGCACAGCAAGAACAAGGAGGAAGAAACTCGTAAAGATGCAACAAAAAAAAAAAAGGAAAAAGAAAAAGAAAAGTTAACACAGAACGAACATTATAATTAACACAAGCACGAGGAGAATTTAAAACCTATGGAGCTGGAAATTCCCTTATATTTCAAGAAGCAGAAACATTAACTTGGCCTTGATGGCTTCCTGAGGCTTCGTGATATTGTTGTTCTTGTTACTTCTCCATATTTCCTCTCAGTGCCAGAGTCCCCACCAAGGCACTTGGAAATAGCCTTCACCATTTGTTCTATCAAATAACAGGCCTTGTATGATTTGAAAGCCCTTTCTCTTTCACTCTCCATATTTTTTTTTTTTTGAATAATACCATTTAATTCCTACTTTCTTTCGCTTCTTCCTGATTGTGCTTGCTTAAAAGTGAGTGTTTATAGATACGCCACTTCATGCTTTACCTTTCCAACATGTCGCAGCAATCAGACACCTGCCACTTCGCGTGCCTTCTTCACTTGCATTCTCGGTTTTGCTTTGTCGGTTTCCATTTACGTCTTGCTTTGGTGTATTTGTATGCCTAATTCAGATACAATTATTAGAGAATTGATTTTGCGCCTTCAAAGCCAAATGTCCTAGAACGGTTTTTTTTTTTTTTTTTTTTTTTAATAAAAAAAAAACACTGGAATCTAAAAACCATATAACCAAGCCAACGTCTTAGTAGTGTAGTGGCATGGGAGCTTGGCTCTCCTCCTCCATGTCTAGGGTTCAAACCCTACCCCCCTCCCCTACTATATGTATATAAAAAAAAAACCCACATAACCAAGGAAACGGTAACAGTTTCCTCAACAATTTTTTTTTTTTTTTTTTTTTTTTATACGGAAAATTTTTGAAATTGAACTAAGATGAAACCACTAGTGGGGAACCAGGTCTAAGGGCATGAGCATCATAAAATGTGGTGCGCCTTTGCTACATGATAGTTAGCACCTCATAAAGTTAAATGTGCTTAGATGGGAAAAATCTCAAGGTAGATGACCTACTCGAAAATTCCTCAGGTTGGATCCTCACTCGGTGATGAGATGTGATCTCATCATGATACGAATGACTTGTAGATCCCATGAATACCTCATAATGGGCTGTGATCTCATCACGATATGAATGACTTGTAGGTCCCTTGAAGACCTCATAAAGCTGTGGATTTGTAACAACAGTAAAACGCAGATGTATTTAAACTCTATCAACTGCACCAACATTACCATATGCCATTACCCATATAGCGGTATATTCTATGAGATTTTGGAGCAAGCAGTGACTAGCAAACTACGTTTTATTAGTTGAAACGTGATCTAGGAGGTAAATGTGACAAATGTCTGAGATTTATGAGGTAAATGTGATAAATGTCTGAGATAAGTTAACGTTCTTTTCTAACGCCAAGCCAAGAGAATGAATACGTTTTATACATTAAGCATCGTTTTGGAATCTCGTGGAGGCCTGCTGAAAATGAAAGTGTACATAAGCCCTCAACATCTTCGTGAATGTCGTCTGTTTCACCAAGTGTCAGATTCAGTCCCCAAAAGACAAATAAACGTCAGATTACTCGGCCGAAGATCAATGAATATGTTGAATGTCATCATACACAGGCCTTAAACCTCTGATGACGCTAACCTCTGTTCTTTAAATTCTTACCATGGCCTTTATATCTTGACGAGTATGAGACCGATGTGGGAAATTCGGATTCGAGTAAAAGTATGAACTAGGAAAGATTATACAGGTTGGCAAAAAAAGAAAGAAAGATTAGACAGGGGCACTAAATAAAACTGATGCCAATTAAGCATCTAAATTTCTGGGATCATTCAATGATTGCGAACATGAAAAGTTGTAATCAGCTTTGTTTTGGTTTTCTGTGTCTTTTGGAAGCGGGGCTATCAGATGCAGGGTCCAGACCAAGACATTTGAGAAAGGCAACCCTAGCTAATTGGAAATAATGGCAAGGGTGAAACCTGGACGAGCCATCCCTCTCTCCTAATTCTTCTCCACTCACTATCCTTCTCGTTGTTCCAGCTGATACTTCACCTTTTATACTGCGATTCTCTCCTCCCTGCAAAATTATGTCCTTCTATCAGAAAACATTACAGTACTTTCACTTACAAGGAGGAGCTATTTGTGCGTGTATTAGTTCATCTGTTCTCGAAGAGAATGCTTAGTATTAAGAGTTATAAACATGGATTTCCTGGCTCTCAGGAGTTTTTCTTTTTCTGGGCAACTAGTCTAGTATTCAGGATTAAGGATATGACATTTTGATCATTTATCGGAGATCTTTGCTTTTTAACTAGATATAAGACACAATAGAAAACCAAAGAGATTATTAAGCTGGGCAAGTTCAATAATGAACAAGAACATAATTGCAACGTGCAAATGTTTTTGGCAATCTCTAAGCCAGCAAAGCAATAAAACTGGTTCCTAAAACTTATCCGTCCCAAAATGGTGGTGGCACAATTATGATGCATTACTGAGTCAAAACCAGAAGGATTATTATACACTAGTTTAGATTATATAGATCTCATCCGACAGAACACCACAGTTTTTTTGTTGTTGTTGTTGTAATAGAATAATTCTAAATGGATGGCGAAGAATTGATGACCATGGACAGGATCAATTAAACGAGAAAATGTTTTAGGTCTGGGTTAAATTGAGTTGTATCAGAGATTGTCGATAGAATTAATTAATATCTGTCCTTAAAACAATAGTTAGGACCAATCTTACCCAATTTTTTCTCAGCTTAATTAGGGATTACGTTTTCCAGAATATGCACGAACTTTCCTTATCATCTAAGTTTCAACTTAGAAAACACCCAAACATAAGCAATATCCGATGCAGAATGATAAATAAGAACATCAGAGGACCCCGTCAATCAAGGTTGGTGATGAATTTTATCCTCCATGTCCAATTTAAATACTAGTTATTAGGTTAAATCTAAAATCTGAACGGATGATCAGATGAACAAGGACTATTAAACCTTCTAATTGTTGACGCAGATAAACAACAAGTTGTCTGTAGGAGTAGGAGACAATCAAGATTTTCAATGACATCTAATTTCTTCGTCTCCACGCTAATGAGGTTTTTTTGAGAGGGTGAATTAAGAACTTAACATTTAATAATGAAAGAAAAGGTTTGTGTTCCTTCCTCCATTACAGATCGAGATGCCAATGGCAAAAGAGAATGAAGAGAAAAGGAAAACTATCTATGTCAAGCGAAAAGACCGCGATTCTTAGACTAGATGAAGACCAAGAAATCCAACAGTGTTTCAATATCAAGATCATAATCCCAAATTCTGCGAAATAAGAGGAATATATTAAAAACAAAGCAAGAATGAAAAATACAGTACCCGCACATCCAGTCTCTGGCTGATGAGAGTAGTAGTGGCTGCGGAATCGTGCTTAGCACTAGGTTTTTCTACGGGTCGAATATCATCGAAAAGTAAGCCGCTGGTAGATGCAGATTCAAGAGTGGAGGTGCCCACGGTGGCTGAGGTGATGGAGGCATCGTCGGATGAATCCAAAAAGAAGACGGTGAACCACAAGAAAAGAGCGAGGAGGAGAAACGCAACCACCAGCTGAACCAAAAGCAGCCATGGAATTCCAGGGATCTCCAAGACAACCTCCCCAGGATAATGCATCTTAATTGTTAACAATAATCTGGGGAAATAGTAATCTCGATAGAAAATTTATGAAGAGAGCGAGAGAAGAACATGGATTCGTCGGGGTTTGAAGTTGAACTTTGAATTGTAGTTAACTTCAACACGAGGGGGAGTGGTGAGAAAGGATTCTACCTGGGTCACTGCTGGCTCAGAAAATGGTGGATTTCAGGGTGTACTTCACGCGCTTCGTTCTGCGCGTGCTTAAACTCGCTCAATATTCCATCCATCCCCTTTCTCCTGCCTTGCAAGCTTTGGCATGCCAATTGCGCCTTTCTTGCTAAAGATTTTTTTTTTTTTTTCTTTAAAAAAAAAAAAAGAAAAAAAATTCCTAAAAATCTTCTCATGACAAGATTTATTAATAAAGTTACATGAAATTTTTTTTTATAGTTTCAGGTGTAACTAACTCTTCTTTATATTATATATGCAACATAACTTTAACTGGGGATGGGGAAATGATATATCCAGTGATTGGATATAAGGTTTTTTCTAGTGAGGTATATACTACGCCGTTTTGACCAGTTCATGCGCCATGTCACTGGAGACAAAAAAAAGCAGAATAAACTGAAAACAAAATCCAATAGGAATCAATTTCAGATCGAGCTTAAAAAAAAATAATATGACCTTCACATTCAAGAGATTAAAATAAAGCCTAATTCCTAAATTTAAAAATAAAATCAAGAAATGGAAGATAAATATCGGAATCGGTAATTTTCTATTCTTTATTCGGTGATTCTCTGCAGACTATCAAATAATCCATGGCAACAATAATTCATTGCAATTTCAAATCGAAATTGGTAATTCATCGCATTTGGAATCGCAACAAAAATTCTCTACGTAGACTATCAATTAATTAATCGCAATTTCAAATTCGGAATCGCAACAACAATTCTCTTTTTTGTTGTATTATTTCTGCTTTTTTTTTGTTTTTTAATGACATAGCACTTGAACTGATTAAAACGACGTAGTATATACCTCACTGGAAAAAACCTTATATCCAAATATTGGATATATCATTTCCCCGTACAAAATATACTAAGTACTATCTTTAAATGTATGTAAAACGAAAAATATTTATACATAACTGAAAATGTGACATGGTTGAAAATATTTTGCATTTAAGAATGTGTGGGTTGTTACATAGGTTTTTCTTTTTTTTTTTTGCCCAAAAAGTCAATTTTATTAATATCAAAAAACAATATTACAATCACCAATAGCCAAAGCCAAAAAACACTCAAAAATACCTATTCATTACGACCTAACTCACTCTTGCAAAGTATAAATCTACAAATATGAAATCCTAAGTATTAAACCAGTAAACTGAAAAAAACCAGCAGCTAACAACTAATGAATCGGCTAACAAACAATTAAAACATATGTAGCTGCGGACACAGAAGCAATCATCCAATGCCTTCCCTATCGACCTACCCTTATTCCTTTGGTGAGTCTCCTCGGTTCTGTATCGTAGAACTGTCACATGGCTTCTTGGCAAGTACCAGATCACAGTTGAGAATTTTGCTTAAAGGCGATGTTGGTATATCCAGCCAACCAAGCTGGTTCATCCCCTTTGATGCATCCACTGCCAATCTATCGGCAGCTTTGTTCCCTTGCCTACTAACAAGAGATAGCGAAACTTGTTCCAGGTTCAAAAATAAATCTTGGATATCCTCACTGGTCCCAAGACCGCCACAACCATCCACAGAATTACTCATAACCAGTCTATACAGCACCTCACAATCAATCTCAAAAATAACCAAACAATCAGAAAATTTACCTCTGAGCTTTAAAGCTTCCATCAGCGCCAAGCACTCAGCCATGAGAGGGGAATTAGCCGTCACATGCCTTCCCATACCACCCATAAAATTCCCCTCAGCATCCCTGCACGCTATACCAATCCCGGCCATATTCGACGATTCCCTGTACGCACCATCTGAGTTGATTTTAATACACCCTCGGGACGAACCCGTGCGTATGTCTTATCGGTTTCCACAAAAATAGCTTCCTGAGACATCCTCCCTCTTCACATTTGAGCTCCAAAATTCCTCCACCTGCCTGTTAACTAGCTGCACAACCTTCCTTGCATCCGGTCTCACCCCGTTAAACACCCATGGACATCTTTCCTTCCAAATCCACCAACACATATAGGCAAACAGGGCCTTACCGTAGTCATCCAGCAAATCTACTCCACACAACATATCACACAGCCACGCATCACACCTTCTCATTATCCATCTGTTAAATTTAATCCCAAGGGAGCAACCAAACCAAAGAGGGTTTTTGTCCATGGACGAGAGGAATAGCAAGTGCTCCGAGTTTCCTCTTCAACTAAGCAGATAGGACACATGGGATTGCTGTTGGAAATTATGCCCTAGGGCAAGTCATTGTTCTCAAATTGAGTTATCACTTTATTCGCATGTTTACAGTGATAACTAATCCCTGGATATATCTTAAAGATGATATCCTAAATGTCCTCGGTCGGTCATCTACGCGGGAGCGAAGATGAGATAAGACCGCATATGACTTTGATGAGGTATGGAGATACGAATCAAAGTCATGGGCACTTGTAAGAGTACAAGGTGTTGGGCCACCCACTATGAGAAAGCCGCATGGATCTAGTCATAAGCTTATCTCATGTATAACCGCGTCACGACGCCCTATGACCTGAGATCATCATGGATTCCTACATGATGAGTCATTGACCTTTGACCTAGTCAAAAGTCACCTTTGACCGGGTGATGATAAAGGCTAGGATCGGGATCAATGGTTTTCATGCGGAGGGATGTGAATGGTCAAGATGGAATTTGTCCCTCACATTCGTAGAGATAATCTTTGGGCCCCTCGATGAGTGAGTCTAAGAAATGTATGGCCATACTGTGATGGAAAGGAGTTTCCATTTCACTTATTAGACTACTCGAGAATCGAGAAAGTAATGGTCAAGAAAAGGAAGTTGACATTATCCACGCCTCATCCTTGACCAAATTATCGCGTGACAAAAAGGGACATGACATGGTTGTACGATAGGTGTATCGTGTCATCGATCCCCATGTGAGTTGGGTAGTCGCAATGTCTTGCTAGAGGCCGCTTGCGATTTGTGGGGCGTGACAGTGTTGGCCCACCGCCAATCTCACATGGGCCTGTGGTCGCACACAAGAATAATCCAACACGGGTAAAAGTGTCCAGGTTCATTGAATCTCGGATTAATGCGAGATTAATGAATACTTGAGTTTAATCTGGGTAAATATATATATATATATATATATATTTAAATTCGAAAATAATATAATGATATTATTTAATTGAGATTAAAATATTATCATTATATTATTTGTTTTATGTTTAATTTATTTGATAAATTAAATATCTAAAACAAACAGAGATATTGTATCTCATTTAATTTTCGAATAAAAATATTATTGTCTATTTAATTTAAATTGAGATATTGGTATCTCGATTTAAATAAATAGATAGATATCATTTCTCCGATTTAATTTATTGAGATAAATTAAATCGAAGGCTTTTAAATTTGGATTAAATAAATAGGTTGGATTAAATCTATCGATAGATTTAATTGATTATTTTTTTAATCTAGATTCGAATTCAAAATTTCAGATCGACTTTTAATTCGATTAAATAAATATTATTATATTAGATCTATCGGATAGATTTAATTAATATATATTTAATCCAGATCTAAAGTTTCAATTCAAAATTAATACGATTAATTTTGCATTAAATACGCTAAACGAGGTTTTAGAAAACCTACGGGACTTTCGATCGAGCGTATTCTAAAAGGCCGCGAGAAACCCTAGAGTGAAAAAACGCAGAGAGACGCAAAAAGAGGCGCTAGCACGCCGCCATAGCCGTGAACGAGGATTGTTCGTGTGGATACCGATAGAGGAAGAGGATTCTAAGAGTCGTCTTCTGGCGATCGAGAAGGTAGCCCACTTTGTTCAAGGAAGAACGAGACGCGGACGAATTCTAAAAGGTAATATCCGGATTCACTAGCCTTGATTTAAACGCACTGAGTGATCCTCGGGACGGATTCGTAGAAATTTTAATCCGCCGCGTTGTACGGATCCCAACAATTGCTCGCACATTTTCTTTTAAAAAGAGCAGAGCGAGTTGCTCGACCCCAACACGATGCGCCATACAACTGCACTTTGGGAGGAACCGATAGTCTCCATACATTTTTCCATAGTGAATTTGGTACAACATAAGACGTACCTGGATTCCTGAACGGCACATCCTTCTCCAGGTCCTTGGCCACCCAGTAGCCAGACTTAACAGTATAGATCCCATTTCTGATAGCCAACCAAACAACACCATCAGTTTGGGAGTTTATTGATATAGGGGTTTTCAAGATCAGCTCCTTCTCCTCCCTGTTAATTTTGTTCTCAATTGCCCCTAGGTCCCAACGACCATTGCATATCAGCTCTCTTACCCTCATATCAGCCATATCTTCCGGTACCACCCTATCCGACAGCCGACAACCCTCCAAACCAAGGATCCATGGGTCTTTCCAGACACAAGCAGCTGAGTCAACACACACTTTCCAGTAAAAGTTTTTCAGAAGCAGATCCCTTCCCTCGAAGAGGTTTATCCACCCCCAAGAAGCATGCCTTCCTTTCTTTGCATGTAGAAATGACTCATTAGGGAAATAGATTCCCTTGATAATTCTACACCATAACTCCTTTGGGTAAACCAAGAGACGCCAAGCGGTCTTTGCCAAGAGAGCTTTGTTAAAACAAAGCAAATCTCTGAAACCCATACCTCCCTCCACCTTGGGTTTAGCTAAATACTTCCAGCTCTTCCAATGAATGGAGTGTGAATCAGAATTTTGGTCCCACCAAAAGTTGGAAATTAGCCTATCAATATCCATGCACGCCTTCTTAGGAAAGAGGAAGCAAGTCATTGGGTATGTTGGGATGGAATTAGCGACGGCCTTTATCAATGTTTCCCTCCCAAAGAAAGGTCGCCCATCTCTGTTTCCATCCCCGCAGTTTGAGCCAATTCCCGTCCCTAACATAGGCCGGGGCGCGACTTTAGATCTTCCCCAAATCACCGGTAGTCCCAAGTACTTCCCTGGTTGGTTAGAATAAGAGATCCCCAGACAGGCAGCTACCTCCTCTTTGATGTTTCCCGGCGTATTCGAAGAAAAAAATAGGGAAGATTTCCCTAAATTCACTACCTATCCCGACGCCTCACAATAGACCTCCAGAATCTTCTTTAAGACTTTATAGTTCACATCCTCAGCCTTGGCAAATAGAATGGCATCATCTGCGAAGAAACAATGCGAGAGCATGGGAGCATTTCGGGTCAACTTTATACCTCTAAACTCTTTGGCCTCCACATGGTGCTGAATCATCAGTGAAAGGGCTTCCGAGGCCAAAATAAACATGTAAGGTGATAGAGGATCACCTTGCCTCATGCCTCTTCCCGGAGTGAATTCTTCAACTTTGTGGTCGTCAACTTGTAAGACAAATGCAGCAGATGTGATACAGCCCATAATCCAGTCCACCCACCCTCTACAAAAACCCAATTTCAACATAACTTCTTCAAGGAAATCCCATTCAACCCGGTCGTAAGCCTTGTTCATGTCAATTTTCAGAGCAAACTCCCATTTACCTCCAATCTTCTTGTGTTTCAGGTAGTGGAATGCTTCATGTGCTATAGAAATATTATCCTGAATCATCCGGCCAGCAATGAAGGCCCTTTGATTTTGGGAGATAATTCGATTCATAAGCCCCTTCATCCTATTGAACAAGACCTTCGCAATGATTTTATAGGACACGTTACACAGCCCTATAGGCTTGAAATGACTCACTTCTTCAGGCTCTCCACCTTCGGGATTAATACAATGTTGGTTGAATTGATATGCGACAAGGAAACCTTGCCCTCGAAGAAATCATGTACCATTCCACAAACTTCATTCCCCACCTGCTTCCATGCTGATTGGTAAAATAGAGCTGAGTAACCATCTGGACCTGGGGCTTTATTGGCCCCAATCTGAAAGCTTGCTTCCTCAATTTCCTGATTCATAACCGGGAGCATCAGCAAGGCATTGTCCTTTGCTGTAACCCTTTCCTTAATGTAAGATAAGGCTTCAGCCATCGGTCGTAGCCCCACAGATTGAAAAAGAGCCTGATAGAAGGTGTTGAAGGCTTCATTAATCGCCTTCCTCTCTTCCAGCCATACCCCCTTCCATCCTTAAGCCTTAGAACTTTGTTTCGTTGGCACCTCTGTATCACATTATTGTGAAAGAATTTTGTGTTTTTGTCTCCACATCTGAGCCAAGAAATTCTAGAGCGCTGCCACCAGTAAGTTTCCTCCATGCCCCAAGCCTCCTCAAGTAAAGCAGCCAGCTCCTCGGCTTCCTTTAATTTTGCATCAGTCAAAGGGCCTTCGCTGCAGATCTGCAATTTACGTCGGTACTGCTCAATAACTCTCTTGAAGTTGGGAAAAGTTCTCTTACTCCAGATTACAAGCTTCCTCCTACACGCATCCAGCCGTCTAATCAGGTCTTCCAATCTATTCGCCACACTTCCTTCCGCCTCATTCCACCCCTCATCCACAATCTGTAGGAACTCCTCATGATGAGCCCAATTTGCTTCGAATTAAAGGATCTTGGGGCTTTAACATCAGTGAAACAGCAGTCCACCACTAGCATATGGTGATCTGAGCCGATAGGTTCCACATGGAAGACTAATGCATGATCAAAATCTTCCCTGAACTCCACGTTGCCCATGGCCCTGTCAAGCCGCTCCTTCACAATAGCACCGGGACGCTTGTTACACCATGTAAATTTGGACCCTTTGAACTCCAGGTCCACCAAGTTACAATCTGATAAAAGAAGTTGAAAATTGATTACTTTGCGCATAGCCCTCGGGTTTCCCCCTTCTTTTTCAAATTGGGAGGCCAGATCATTAAAATCCCCTAGAAGCAGCCACAACTCGCATACCGGCAGCCAAACCTCCTCACCAGTCCCACGTCAACCGTCTTTCCTTTTCTTTCGTAGGACCATACACAAATGTAATAAGCTTGGGGCACTTTACCCCTACAGATTCGATGATGACATGGATGATATTTTGGGATTTATACGAAGCACCGTCACGAGATATTGTCTTTCCACCAGATTGCCAAGCCCTCTGCCAAATCTCTCGGTTCCCACATACATCTCACAGTTGAAACCACAGCTCCGCCTGATTCTCTTAATCCTACTAGAGCAAATCTTTGTTTCCATTAGGAATATTATTGAAGGATGATGTTTTCTCATTAAATCCTTCAAATTACGGACTGTCAAGGCTCTCCCTAGGCCCTGACAGTTCCAAGAAATGAGTTTCATGGCGACTTGGTGGCTGTTTTTCACCAGCCACCACTACCCTCAGCGATCATCTTTTTCCTTTTGCCACTACCAACCTTAAAAACAAATTCAGAGCTCACAAGGCTAGTTTGCTCAGGCACCTCCATTAGCTCGTCAACCTCCTCCGCTTCTGGAGGAAGGTTCTCCTTCCCACCCTTCCTCCTTGGGCCTCTTCGCATTTTTGTTTTGGTTTTCCTCAGATTACAAGCGTAGGAAGAAATTTCAGAAGCTGTACAAGGAATTCTTGCCGTTACCTTTCTGCGTTTTGTCGTTACTAGGTCACCAGCCTCCTCTACCTTTCTTTTTAAACCAAGTTCACTCAATCCCTTGATAACGTTGTGCATACTGTTTTCTTGGTATAAGACTAACGCCAGAGAATCAGTCAAAGGGTCTATACCTTCCCTAGCTGTCACCGTATCTGGTTTATTCCTTTCTTCTGGATACAAAGACTTACCTTTCACTGGCTTTGGGTGTGCAGCACTCCGCTCCACCATAGGCTCAGAATTCCTCATCTGGTCATCTTTAATTTGGCTGGGTCCCCTTCCTTTCATCTCTAGGTCCCAGCTATCGGAGTCATACTTTTGAAAATCCTCTCCAGTCGGCATCCCTTCCCCTCTGTCCTTCCCCGAGCCCTCATCAGCTTTGCCATACAGGCCATTGACAATTCTTATGGAGAATAAGTCCTCCTCGCTCTTCATAGATTCCCTAGTAGCCTTCTGAGATTTCTCCGTCTTCCGTTTTTGCTGAGCTTCCTCTTTCTTCCTACTAACGTGCTCAATCTCAGCACCCTCACACTTTAACACTACCAGCGTTTCATCCCAACCACGGCATGAATTAGTGCTAAGCCAAGCCCCGAACCTAGGTTCACTTGGTTTGAATCCCGAACACAAACGCTTAGAGTGATAGCTACGGTTATCATGCCCTATTTTGCCACAATTATAACAGAAGATCTGTAGCTTTTCATACCTCACAGCGATCCAGATCTGTCTTCCATCCGGCCTTGGTAGCCAAAAGCCATGAGCTAACGGTTTCCTCAAGTCAAGATTGACTCTAGCCCGCAAAATTTTCCGCAAATACCTGCCGTTATACACTGGATCTTCTGCTATCAACACCTCGCTGACATGACCACCAAGTAGTACAGCGTTCTCCAGACACAACGCTTCGAGAGGCACGTTGTGAAACTTGATCCACATCGGCGAGTGTCCAAAATCAAACTCTTCACACGAATTGTACTTCGATCTTTCCATTATGTTAAGAAGCCAACCATTGATGGACCATGGCCGACCTCATAGTATCCTGCAATACTCCTCCTCTTCCTTGAATTTGAATAGGAAGGCGTTTCCGGTAACCTCGATTGTATCGAAACCTCCCTGCAGGTTCCATGCCTTACGCAAAATTGCATCCATGGTAGCTCTCGTATATGATCTGGTAGAAAGAACCTTGCCAATCAGCGTTCTCTCTGATTTCGCCTCTTTCCACACTAATTGAATTGACAGATTCGATCATTTGAGGTTGTTACATAGGTTGGGACAACAAATTTTGCAATGAAGGAATTTTCAACAACTTGCCTGGAAAAAATCAAAGCATTGGATAAATTTAGTTCATACAGAATTAGTGAAATAATGGTAAATTTGGTATTTTAATCATCTAGCTAAATGTCTATTTTGGGAAATTACCAAATCATAGTTTCAAAATCCCTTTTTTGCCAGTAGAGATAAAAGCACTTCTGAAGTGCTAAAACAGATTGGTACTAAAGCTAAAATTTCGAAATCTTTTTATTTTCCCTAAAAAGAAATTTTGAAATCCTGAATAGTGTAATTTATTTGAGCTTTTTTTAATGAAAATTTTTTCAATATTAAATTTTTATTGTATGTCCCAAAAAAATTAGTTGCTTTATATATTTGTTAGTACAAATATTTTAAAGCATTTGATGCATCACGCGTTTGAGTTTACAATTGTTTATATTATGTTGGATTGTTATGAATATAAATTATGAGGATGTCTATTGACTCATATCTTAATTAGTATCTACTTAGCTATATTTAATAACTTTATATTCTACTTCCATCCCAAGCCAAAAATACTTGCCTTGCAAATTTTCTATTAATGGTAATTTTTGGTATAAGACTCGTTAAGGCATATATAGAGGTTTTACGTAAGCATTGTAACACACACAAGTGAATGCGAATTACTTCCCTCTTTCTCTCTTCTCTTATCTCTCACTCCCTTATCTCATATATCTTTTATTTTTATATCATGTTATTAGTACGATAACTCTAATAAATGTATACTTCTCTCGAATTACCTTAATAATTTCCTCTACTTTTTTTACCTTTAACAAAACCTTTTTCACTCCTGACTTTCAAAAGGATGGTGAAATAAATATCCAGCAAACTTATTCAAGTGAAAATCTAGCAAATTTATTCACCAAGTCACTTTTAGATACAATCTTTAAAAAGCTTGTCTATGACATCAGTTTTAGAAGACTCAAAGATCTCAACTGATGTTGTCAAGAGGGGAGTCGATAAACGATGTACTTCTTTTTCCTTATCTAGTTTTGTCCTACTGGGTTTTACTAGAAACGTTTTCAATGAGGTATCACTAGAAAGTGTGTTAACGAATGAAGTACTCTTTTCTTTTGTTAGGTTTTTGTCCTACTGGATTATTCCTAGTTAAAGTTTTTAATGAAGCACATGCATAATAGACATCTAAAGGGGAGTGTTATGAATATTAATTATAAGGATGTCTATTAACTCATATCTAAGTGATCATCTACTTGGCTACGTTTAATAACTTCTTATCTTTATTCTACGTCCTTCCCAAGTCAACAAGATTATTTTCTTTCCAAGTTTCCTATTAATGGTGGCTTTTGGTGCAAAACTCATTAAAGCCTATAAATAGAGATATTGTGGAAGCATTGTAACACACATAGATGAATGAGAATTACTCTCCTTTTTCTCTCTTAAATTTATCTCTTCTTTTATCTCTTGTTATCTTATCTCAATATATCTTTTATTTTCACATCATGGACCACATTTTATATGGTAGTTGGTTTTAGTAAATTATCCCATGGCCTTATTTAATTGTAACGAAGAATAAAGTCAATAACTTAACCACACAGAACACAGCTTCGGCAGAAAAAAAGCTTAACTTGTCTTGATAAGGATTGAATTGACAGATTCGATCATTTGAGGTTTTTATGAGATGAAAATAACGTCAAATTGTATTTTAAGATTAATTTAAACCTTTCGACAAATAAAATCTTAATACCGAATAATTAGAACAACTTGCTTTGGCCCAAGATGTTAAATCAACTTGCAAATTTCTGAATTAAATATTGACCTAGGTTGTTTGTATTTAGATTGGATAAGGACAACCAATATCGAGTTAGTGGAATGGTGTCCCTTTGAGCAAAAGAAAAAAAGAAAAAGAAAAAAAAAAGTGGAATACTTGTAAGATACTGTTACATCCCTCTGTAATTTTAAATTTAAATCTTAAAGAAAATACTTACGTTGGGACGCCCTAATAGTTAATATGGATGTGTAAGTTGTCAATTGTAATTCTTAAACAGTCATTTTTTATGTAAATTATCAATACTGCATAGATAACTGGTGAAAACTCAAGGGTGAGAGCGTCTTTTGATGAGATTTCATAATCTCATTTTCTTCCACAATGGTGAGATTTGTAATATTGGCATTCCAATTTATCTTTTCCATTTTTTAAAAGAATTTTTCATATTTTCCCATATACGATAGACATTGCGCGATTGTTGCACACGCGCGGTGCCTCTTGGCAAAATTGGTGGTAGGTATTTTACTTATACTTTTTGGGTGCTAACAGGAGAAGACAAAATCGTATAATTCATAAGACAACAAGCCGCATAATTTATACTAGCCAAAAAAAAAAAAAAAAAAAAGCCGCATAATTTATAAGACAAAGTCGTATTTAAAGGAATTATTGTGGATAATACAAAAAATTCATCCTTTTTTTTTTTTTTTCTCATATACGTATTGAAATTCATTTTACGAAAGAAAACAAAAGAATACTTACAAAAATACCCTCAAGATGATTTGACACCTATATCGAACATGATAACCCTAAACGTAAACGGAAGAAACCCTTCTGAAAAGGGTTAAAAAGGACACATAATCTAATCGTCAACCATCAAAGGCCAAGCAAATTTTCTCAACAACCAGTAAAACCTCGGTTCATGGTACTGGATTAAATTTTTTTCCAAAAAAAAAAAAAAAAAAATCTAAACACAATAAAACGTCATTAAGTGTATATTAAAGAAAAATCGATAATCCAAGCACGGTAATTAGAAAAATTATGATCTCTCTGTGCCCTCTAATTAGAGGAATAAGGCATTTATTTATTTTATTTAAATTAAATTATATGTGGCTTTATGATTTTTTTTTCTTGCATCCAATGTTTCTAATTAATTAGTTTTTATTCCTACATTCAGAAATATTTGTCTTGTAACACTAGTATCTTGAAAACTAATTAATTTAAGTTATTGACTGCAAAAAAAAAATAAAAATTAGAAAGCAGCATGTAATTTAATCTAAACAAATAAAATATATATATATATTTTAAAAAAAACCTCTACTTAAAGGGACAAACATGTAAGAAACACATAAAAGAAAACACCTAATGTGAACCCTCTCTCTGCATATTTATGGGTCTAAATTTTGGGTTTAATATTGTTGTTTTTCTTTGTAGAAATATTTTTTCGTTACACTCACATGAAAGTGAATGGATCCTACTAATGTTTCTCTCGCTTCCTTTACAATACGACCTACTCACTATTATGTGAGTGTGGTAGAAAAAATTTTCTACAAGAAAAAGCGAAACATTAAAACCCCTAAATTTTATAGATATCTTGATGGTTATATCATATGTATATGTATGTGTATGGAGCTAAACTATACACAAAACAACTCCCTTAAATTCACTATTATTAATTTTCTTCATTATTTATCTGCATATAACTTAATGTTTAAAGGGACATTATGTGTATATAACTCAAAGTTTGTAAGCAAAAATAAAGTTTTTTTTTTTTTTTTTTGAAATCGGGGGTGTCCTCCGCCGACAAAAATAAAGTTTTTATGTGTGTGTGATTGATGGTTGAAAGTTATCTGCACAAATTTAAAAATTTATGCTCATTTAATGTTTTTATTAAATTTTAAGAAAATTATTTGTACGAATTGTAAAGTTTAGGAAACTTTATTTTTGGTAATTTAGTTTAAATTTTAAATATAAGTTACGAGGATGCAACTCATCATTATTTAAACACCATATAATACATGAAAAATACGCCTAATAAAAATATAAAACTATATTTAAATTCTTATATATAAACATATTAATATAATTTTAGATTGACATGCATGTGTTGAATCAGAAGAATGAACTCATTCGATGTTCTCTCTTTTAGATACATGACTATAAAAGTGTTTTTATTAAAGTTATTAAACCTGAGTCGGACAGTAGGTTCGTACTAGAAACCGTGAACCGTGAGTTAACCTAGTTTTTTTTTTTAAAAAAAAAAATTGATTTATTATTATTATTTTCTTTATAATTTCATAGTAATAACCTTCAAATTTTTACCCTTTCATAAGTTTAGCTCTAAATTAGCTTCCTGGTTTAACTTGATCTAACCCTTAAACTAGTACCCTGGTCCAATTTTTATAATCTTTATTATTATTATTATTATTTTTGGGGGGGGGGGGGGGGGGGGGGGGGGTTCCCTACGAGGTGCTAAGTTAATGTATTTAATGGCTATTTTCGAAGTTTGTGTGTGTGGGGAATCTACGAGGTGCTATTTATTTGGCAAGTTAATGTATTTAATGGCTATTTTCGAAGTGGTCCTAAGCCAAATGGATGGAAAATGAACCCTGTAACTGGGTGACCAAAGCCTGAATATAAGGGCAAGCTTGTTGTAGAACAAACAAGAGTGTTGAATCTAACTTGATGTTTGGTGTCATAGGGCGAATCATTTTAATCAATCGAAGATCCACAGAAACAAATCATCATATCCTTTTTAATTTAATGGTAAGTGTGCACACTCTTCTCTAATTATTTATATCATTGTTACATAATAATATTTTAATATAAGATTTTAATTATATTTTCGGAGCATCTAGATTCATGAAGGTAAAGTCCAAACTATGGGAGGGTAAAAAAGTGTTTTGGCAATTTTCCCACCGACTCATTCATGTTCCCCCCAAATCTAAATTATCATATGTCTTTTTGTCTAAGGATGATAAATTTTTCTTTCTCTATGTTTTTTTAACATTAGCTCAGGTATTATTTTATTGAAGATAATTCTCTAACTGTTAAGTATTAAATATTAACACTCCTCAAAACGGGAATTTGAACATTAATTCATTGTCTTGTGAAGAACTAATCATTTTCACTAACACACAATCAATCTTTTCTTTTAATAGGTGAAAGGAATTTTCATGGGAAAGTTCTAGAAAAAAGCTGTGGGAACATCATATTCCCAAATAAGTTTTATTTACTATACTTTATTAGCTAATTATTATATTTTTTGAGTAGGAATTCTTAATTTGAGATATTCAAATTCTAAAGGTATTTAATTTTTGTGTGTGGATAAGATAAAGGTATTTAATTGAGACAAAACACACGGCCATCATACAGGGGAGGTAGTACATCTTAACGTGATGGGCCGGATCCAGAATTAGGCTACGTAATGGCCCATTTCGACTGCGGCTCAAAAGATGATGAGTCCATAACACAACCTCGTGAGCTACCTTAGGGTCCATTTTCACCAGTACTTGAGAAATAAAAAATATCGTTACAAATAATATTTTTTTGATATAACGTTACAAATAATATAATGACATATATTGCCTCCATCTTACCAATTGAAACAATTTGGGTCCAAAATGGGCCATCCCACAAGGGAGGTAGATCTTAACGTGATGGGCCTGATCCAGGATTAGTCTACCTTATGGCCCATTTCGACTGCATAATGGGCTCAGAAGTGTGAGCTACCATATGGCCCATTTTGACCAGTACTTGCTATATAAAAATATCATTACACTTAAAATGACATATATAGCCTCCACCTTATCATCTTTTCTCGTACAGTGATGGGCGGGTGGGTCACGTATTTGGAGTTTCTCATATCGACGGAACGTGAAAATGCGAGTTGCCAAACACTCTTGGAATTTTCGCCCACTCCAAACCACTTCTCATGAGTCATGCCCACTTTACGAGCCTCCCTCTGAAACGACTTTACAGGATAAAGCATTTGACACGTAGTTGCTTAATGGGTCCTACCAGCTACCACTACCTTCCGTTACAGTTTTTAATTTCACAGCACGAATTTTGTTTCGATCTCTCAAAAAAAATTCAGAAAGATTCACGGAATCTGCAAAGTTCTCTTCTCATATGGCTTCTCCGGCGAGTGTAGCGCAGTGCCAGCTGCGGCTGCCGGAACCGACGGTTCGGTCGAAGGAGCAGTTAGTTCCAGTTCAGATTCCCGTTCCGAAACCCAAACTGGTGGAGCCAGTAGCCACAAACATCGTTCTACAGCCTCGGCTGTGTAATCTGAGATCTTACAGCTCCGATCGGTCGGGAAGCTTGATCAGGACTAGGAAGGACGGCGTAGGTGGCGGCGCCGATGATGACGTGTCCACCTTCTTCGCGACGCTGTCGGAGTATATTGAAAGCTCTCAGAGAAGCCATGATTTCGAGATCATCTCGGGTCGCCTGGCTATGGTAATCTCTCTAATCTCTAATTTATAATTACTTGAAATTAAATAAGAAAACAAGAATAAAAAATTAATCACCTGATGACTTTCAATGATCCATCATTTTTAAAGCTACGAATTCGTTGAAGATGGTGTTTGCAGGGACAGTGACGATGGAAATTGTGACGGGGAACTCGGTGTTCAGGAAGATGGAAGTGGAAGGGATAGTGGAAGCCGGAGGGGTGTGTTTGGGAGCTGTAGCTTTTGCGGCCATGTTTGCATGGTTCTCAAGTGCTCGAAACAGAGTGAGCAAGATGTTCAAAATTGGATGCAACACTTTCATCGATTCAGTTATTGATCAAATCGTAGATACCTTGTTCTACGAAAGTGAGTTAAGTGACTGGTCTGATGAACTGTGATGCTGTGTTAGAATCTTAAGTTTTTTAGTGGTGTAAAAAACTACTCCTATATAGAAAAGGAGTCCAAGACTTGTCTCTGCAATCTGCATAGTGGGTAGAATGGTGTAAAAAGCTATATATGTTTGCTGTTTTTATGTAGCAAAGAAAAACTCTAGCTAGTTGATATCCAGGTCAGAACTCAGAATTATATTCAATGAAAAGCTTCAGACTGATTTCACGTTTCGGTTTACAGTTAGGTGCTTGGGGAAGAGACTGGTTTCTTTCGCATTTGACGTCTCAAAGCTTCATTGTTGAATAAGTGGAATTGAGAGTGGGAGAATGAGGGCAAAAAAAATTGTTGGGTCAAAACGAAGGGGGAAAAAAAGAGGAGTTGTGAGGGGGGAAAACTGAAAAATATCTGTTGAGGATGGGATTTGAAATGAAGAAAAAAGAGGGTCAAAACGGAGAAAAAAATAAAGTAATTGATGAAGGTGGAAAAAGACTTGTCGGGAGTGGGATTAAAAATGGAGGGAAAAAAAAAGATTTTGTTGAGAGTGGGATTTGAACCCACGCCCTTTCGGACCAGAACCTTAATCTGGCGCCTTAGACCAACTCGGCCATCTCAACTTTGATGATCAAGTTCATGTAAGATATATAATATTAAAGTATATTATTGCCACTTATTCTTTTGATGGGCTTTTTTGTTTCTTCTAAATCCATGACAGCACCAAGAGGCTGAGAATGTAAAGGACTGCAGAATAAAATGGGATTGCTGGTGCGTGACGGCCCATTCCATTGCCATGTGGTTTTGTATATTAGTATAGCCCAATGAGACACGGAGAGTGATGGGAGGTTAAGAATTGTGGTCATATTTTTTTTTTTACCGTACGAAAGAATTGTTTTCATGACTTGAATTACCAAAATTAGATGAAATCAAATATCGCATCAAACAGAGGTGATAATAAACAGGTATTATCAGAAGGAGATGATAATCAAATATCAATGATCAAGGTAAGGCTCAGAACCACCGTGTAAAACACCGGAGCAAGTGGCGAAGGGCGAGGAGTTTGGCCCCGGATGTTTGTAGAGGGCAATGGGGAAGGTTGTTATCATATATCACTCTGGTCCTATTTATAAGTCTCTTTTGACTAAAAAAATTTGGTCCTATTTATAAGTCCCCTTTAACCAAATAAATGAGAATGTGACAATTTTACCCATATTAATTGTACCAATGAAAATAGAAATAGAAGAAAGAGTTGAAGATACCCAATTATAAATGAGGGTAAATTTGAAAATTCACCTCATAATCATTGAGCTAACTACCTTTCCTTGGTATGTGTAATTTGGTCAAAAAGATATTTATAAATAGGATCAGAGTGGTAGAAAGATCAAAGGGGGCGCAGAAGCGGTGGCAGCGAAAAAGACAAAATAAAAGGAGAAGGGGCATCAGAATGTAAAGGCAACCTACGTGGCCAAGGGTAAGGTAAATAAAGACCGGGGCTCAAATTACCACAGGTAAAGGCCCAAGTGGAGGGGGGAGCAAATATTAATCATGGGCTCAAAGTAACAGGCCTAAAGGCTAAGGTGGATCATCGAGTGGCAGGCCCAAGATTCCATCAGGTTGTGAGTGGGTGTGTGAATACTATAGAACCCATAGTCCGTTGAACTAATGCGGTGCATCGGATGGATCAGGGAACAATAGGACCCTAATGGATCCGAAACCCGACCACCCACCACAAGACCGGGAAACACAAACCGTGAAACGCGAATGACTCCCAGTGGTGGAAAGTCAAGGAGGTTCGACAATGGAGAACACAGAAAAGAAGGGGATTTTTTTTATCAGACGCGACAGACGGTGAAAAAGGCGTTAGCCAAGGCAAGGAAGAAACTGCTGAAAAAGGTATCGGGAATGGAAGATCTTCCCCCAGATAAAACCTGAAGTCTTTAAGTTTTCTAGCTCGTTATAATTACTATTGTCTAATGATAGTTTCGTCTTGAAATTCTCGAGGAGTGGCAAGTCGATCGTTCCATTAAATATTGAAATAGTGATGGGTCTGTTTGAAACTTGTGTGAGTGGGTACTAAAGCAGACAGAGTGGTAATGCTATTGGGTTTTAATAATTGGTTGAGAGTCGAAGCAACGGGATTCGAAGGAGGGATTTGGGCTCTATGGAATGATTGGGAGGTTTCTGTTGAATATTTAATCTCTCCACTACTCAGGCCCTGCACTGTAAAATCCGTGATTGAAGTCTGGGGAAATGGTGTGTGTAACATTTGTTTGTTGAGAGACTACATAAATTAAAAGAGCTGAACTGTGGTCATTTCTAATTCACATAGCATCATTGATTGAAGGACACTAGCTGGTTTTAGGAGACCTTAACACCTCTATATCTCCGTCTGAAAAACAGGGTGGTGCTCCTCCTATTATTGGTAATTTATCTCATTTTCGTTCGTGTCTAAATGAGTGTGAATTACTAGAAGTGCCGGTGGCAGGGGACAAATCCACTTGGGAAAGAAATGAGGTTAAAGAAAGATTAGATTGGGTACACTGTGACATGGACTAGGAACTACTCCCTTCTTATCTTAATTATAGAGCGTATTTAATCGATTTTGGAGGGATTAAGGATATGAGTTAAATTAGTTAATTTTATTCATTTTCTTAAAATGTCCTTATAATAAACCTAATATCTTAGATCCATTGACATGGTTAAATATGCCAAGGAGTTAATAGGTTTCTTTTCCTCTGCGCAACACAGACAAAACGGTAGAAATATCACCCTTCAAACTTCCAATTAAAAAGAAATTACCCTTCTAGTGAATGTGTTGAATTCACGTGAAGCTATACTAACTCTACTACTAATAATGAATTTTTTTTTTTACCTTAATTATTAATTAGTAGGGCTGATATGAGAAAAATATGACAAAAAATTGCTTAAAATTATTTTATTAAAAAACATTAGAATTAAGGTATATGTGGCATTAAAAAGTTACAAACATTACTTATTTTATAAAATATATAGGTGCGTTATTAAGTTATTATTGTATTTAATTATTATTGAGAAAGTATCAATAAGAGTATTTTAGGAAAAAATTGATAAAAATTAAAATGTTGTCACATAATTAGAACCAGGAGGAGTATCAAATCTACTCTCCAAGGCCTTCAAGTAGTTGAGGGATAAATCTGATCATTGAGTAGTTGTGGTATCAAGTAGTATCAGTAGACAGTAATCCCAAACCACAGATTTTCCGATATCAAGCAACATGGTGTTTATAAGAGGAATTTCCAGAGTTGGTAAAAGCATCTTGGCATGACAAAACATGGTTAGAGGGGTGCCAAGTTTTCGAAACAACAGCTATGGAATGGAATTATAAGGTTCTTAGAAGCATTCCAAAGAAAGAAGGTAGGTGATTAGAAGACTGGAAGGCATTGACAAAGCCAAGCAACGAAATTGTCACCCAAGTTTATGGAAATTAGAGGACAAGCTTTGGCAAGAGTACTTGAAAGTAGTTAACCAAGAAGAGCTCTTGTGGTTCCAAAAATTAAGGTGCAACTGGATACAATTTGGGGATAAAAACACAAAGTTCTTCCATCCTACCATGGTATGTAGGAGGAAAAGAAATAGAATTGACGCCCTTCAGAATAATAATGGTATGTAGGTGATGGATCAAGAGATGCTCAAGAACATGGCTACGAGCTTCTTTAAAAATCTCTACTCTAATGAAGATAATATCTCTGTGGTTATTGACTGGTCCTGCTCCTTCCCTCCACTTACTATCACTCAACTAGGTTTCATTCAGAGAGCACTAACTACAGTTGAAATAAAGAATGCACCTTTTGAGATGGGTGCTTTCAAAGCACCAGGACAAGATGGCTTACAACCTTATTTTTGTCAATCACAGTGGGAGGTAATTGGAGCAAAGGTTTATGAGTGGATTTTTTCTACTTATGAAGACCCGTGCCGTGAGAAAGAGCTGAACCAGTCCACAATTGTGCTGATTCCAAAGGTTGACCATCCAACATCAATCAAGGAGTTCAGGCCAATATCGTTGTGTAATGTTTGCTTCAACATTATCACAATGATTCTGGCTAATTGGCTAAGAGGGATTATGGACTTACTTATTCAACCGAATGAGATTCATCAGTGGACGCCAAGGGTGTGATAATATTATTCTCTCACTCAAGAGGCAATTCATACCATGAGAACAAAAATTGGAGCCAAAGGTTATGTGGCCATCAAAGTGGATATGGAAAAAGCATACGATAGGCTAGTTTGAAGATTTCTTTAGTTTAAACTTAGTAGCTTGGGATTTGATGAGCACTTTATCCACCTAATCATGCAATGTGTGACATCCACCTCTATGCAAGTGTCTTGGAATGAGACTCTAGTGGAGGAGTTCAATCCTTCAAGAGGATTACGACAAGGTGACCCCTTAAGCCTATATCTTTTTGTTATTTGTATGTAATGACTTGGCCAACTTATTCGTCGAGAAGTGGAAGCAAAACATTGGAAACCATTGAAATTTAGATGGGGAACAATGCTATCTTATTTTTCTGATTTGTTCTTGTTTAGTAAAGCAAGCAGTGACAAATGGGTTTGATTAAGGATGTTATGCAGTTTTTCTGTGGTGTTTTGGGACATAGAATCAATCTCCAAAAGTCCAAAATGTTCCACTTTAACAGAGCATACGAATCAGCGTAGTTAATCGCGCGCTATAGCGTTGGAGCGGCGCAGAACAAGCCCTTGTCGCCATAGAAGCTCCATTGCGGAGCGTTTCAAGGTCGTGCATGTAGCGCCAGTCACGGTGTGCGAAATCAAGTGGTGCGTCACATGATTAGGTTTAGGCGGTACAGTAAAAAAGCCAAAACCTGAAACCTAGAATTATCACACCAGTCCATTCCTGAAAATCCGAAACAAACTAGTCACGATCGGTGCCTCTGAGTTCAAAGGGAGAGAGCAAGATTTAATCTCTTCTGGTTTCTAATTTTTGATTGCTACAGTTCAAAGTTTGATGTGTTCAAAGGGAGACGACAAGCTCTGTTTTGGTTTTTCAGACTTTCAGTTCGATGCGTTATTTACTTATTCCTATTTCTACAGTAAAAAAGTCAATGCATTATTCATGTATTCCTATTTCTACAGTAAAAAAGAGTCCAAATCGAAGCATCTGAGTTTTTCTTTTTCAGTTCATGCTACACTAAAAAAGAGTTGCTTATATTTATGGCCTTTAAAGACTAATTTAATGTTGATTTTTTTTTTATATGTTAATGTTTTGTTTATGGATTTTAGAGACTTGGATGATTTATTGTTTAATGTTAAATATGTCTTAAATTTTGAGTACATTTTTATGTTTGAGTATTTATGTGTGTATCTTCGGTGTAGCAGTCATCCCGCAATGCGCTATACCGCTATAGCGTATTTTGGGCCAACCGCTATGCGTTGCTATCTGGGATTGAGTTGGAAAATAGTTGGGAGTGCCACTTCTCCATAAACGAGCAGTAAAACAAACATTTACACCTCTAATCCAATGTGTAAATGAAAGATTGGCTAGTTGGAAAGGGAAGATCCTGAGTATAGAGAGACGCAAAGTGCTCATCAAATCCATTCTATCTATACTTTCTTATTATCAGATTTAGACTCTATTACGACCTGAAGGGCTGCTGAAAGATATTCAAAAAATGAGTAAAGATTTCTTTTGGAATCATGGACAAGCAAGCTATAAACTCCACCTCATAGCTCGAGATACCATTAAGAGCGAAAAAGAGCATGGGGGCCTGGGGATTAAAGACTCTTAAGGCAAAACTTGGCGTTCATAATGAAATTGTGTTGGGGATTATTGATCAAGCCAAATTCTATATGGGTACAATGTTTAAAGAAAAAATATCGTTGTGGAGATAATCCTCTTCCTATGGTGTGTAAGAGAGCCAAGCATTCAGCCATTTGGGAGGGGATTACTAATGTTAGTTCTCTATGGGTTTTGATGATTACTAACAATTGTAAACAAGATGTGAAGTTTTCCTTTCAAAAGTTGAAAAACTCACTGTCAGAGCAAAACTCGAGGTTTGCACAGAAACCTCGAGGTTTGGCCTTACAGAGAAGAACTCAAGGTTTCTGAACTGAGCAAAACTCGAGGTTTTGACAAAAAACTTGAGGTTTCATCACACGAGACTTCTCGCATTTTTTGGAAAATGAAAAACTCGAGGTTTCTGGTAAAACCTTGAGGTTTGACCTCACAGAGAGTCTCCTAAGTTTTGAACTCTTGAAAACCTCCAGTTTTTATCTAAAACCTCCAGTTTCTGTTTTAACATGAAAATTCCGGGTTTCACAAGTTTTGTGAAACCTCGAGGTTTGGTAAGAAACCTCGAGGTTTTGCCTTGCCGGAAAAAACTCCCGTTGTAGCTCGTTTTTCCAAACCTCCAATTTTGTGTGAAACCTCCAGGTTTGAGTCCAGTGCAGTTTTCTCAAAGTTCCCACAATTAAGAGAAAACTCGAGGTTTCAAGACAAACCTTGAGTTTTGTCCAGGCAGAGAGCATCTGTGCTTTCCCAATTTCCAAAACCTCTAGTTTTACTTTAAAACCTCCGGGTTTCGTTTTGGTGTAAAAACTCAAAGTTTTTACATTTGAGTAAAAACTCAAGGTTTGATGAGAAACCTCGAGGTTTTGGCAACCGAGAGCACACGTCTTTTCTCCGATTTGAAAACCTCCAGTTTCCAAGAAAACCTCTAGGTTTTGGCTTGGCGCGATTTCTCAAAGCTTTCATATTTGAATGAAAACTCGAGGTTTCTGGTAAAACCTCGAGGTTTGACCAACCTGAGAGCTCTGAAGTTTTTAATGTTTTGAAAACCTCCAATTTTGATGTTTTGGACCTAAATCGACCTTACATGCTACAGTCCAAACCTCGAGGTTTGAGAACAAACCTCAAGGTTTCATCGCAGATGCAGAATTTCAAATATGACGAATTCCTAATACCTTCTTGTTTGATCTTAATACTTCCTATGATTATTCTCTAATGTTCCTAGATATGTTTAACCACTTTGTTAGTGAGTTTCAGATGAATTAGAGAATGTTTATTGAAGGTTTAAAGCAAAAGAAAAAAGTGATGTCAGCACGTTAAATGCAAAACCCAGAAAGTTGCATTCTTTTGGGTAATCCGCCTGCACACGCTTTGCAAAGGAATAAAGAATATTTTCCACATCCAGTAGCTGCTATTCAAACGGATTAATTTGCGGGAAGTCAACTCTGAACTTCTGCACAGCTGGATTAAGTGAAGATTAGAGAGAGAAGAAGACCAAAGCTTAACCAAAAATTTGTCTAATGAAGGCAACGGTTATAATCAAGATTACAACGGTCATTTAATGCTCTCTTAGTATAAATAGAGCAGCATTCAAGTCTACATTTATTTTCTTCAGTTTTCACCTCTATTGTATCTCTTGATACACAAAGCTTCAGTGTTTATCTTTATCTACTCTTAGAGAGAGTTTCTACTTGTAAATCATTTATTGTAAAGAATTACAAGTCTGGGGACTTGGTGATTGAGTTCATTGATTACAACTTGTAAGGGGGAGTAAGTTCTAGTGAGAGAATTACTCTTGAGTACAGAATGTGTAATCAATTGAGATAGTGAAAAATCCAGAGTGTCTGGGGACTGGACGTAGGTCAAGAGATTGAACTGAACCAGTATAAATTCCTGTGTCTTGCTCTTCTCCTCTCTACTCTGTTCATCTCTGTTTTTGCTGTTCAAAACAGAGGATTTAGAAAAGATTTTAAAATCCCCAATTCAACTAAGGTCTGGGATGTCTTTTATATAGGTGTGGGACGTAAACTTGGAAATGGTCGATCGATGAGCACCTGGTGGGACAAATGGACGCCATTGGACATTCCTATGGTCCAATTCATCGATAAGAATGACCATCTTGTGAAACCCGAAGCAAAAGTTAAACAATTCCTACGTTTGGATAGGTCCTGGGATCTAGCAAAATGGCGATTATTTTTACTTGAATGGGTTGTTGAGAAAATTAAACTGGTGAGTCCACGTTACCATAGCGATGATGATAGGTTTTGCTTGAGGTTATCATCTGATGGTGATTTTAGTGTGCAATATGCTTATAAGCTAGTGAGTAACTAAAGCTCACGGCAACCTACACCTTATTGGCAACAATTATGGTGATGAACGATTTCGGAGAGAGCAAAAGTTTTCATGTGGTAAGTCTTCCATTAGAGAGTACCAATAAACGGTCTTTTGGTGTAAAGAGAATAAAGCGCCAATAAAGAATGCCCTTTTAAGTGTCAATATGAGGAAACAATTCTCTATATACTGCGAGATTGTGAGGTGGCAAATAATATGTGGATATCTTTAATTAATCCCATATATTACCTTATATTTTTTTTAATGACTTGCAGTTGTGGTTGAGATGGAACGACGCCTATGACCCAGTGGAGCTCGGACATTTAATTTGTTGTGACTAAGAGTATTCAAGCTAGTGTCTTGGATCTTTTGGAAGAATAGATGTCGTAGAGTATTTGATGGCACCAGTGATCAACCTAGAGTACTAACACACCGGTGTTTCCATCATTTGATGAAGGAAGTCAACAAGGGTTTACTCAAATACCAAATCCTTCATGTCTTAGGTAGAGTGATGCGAGCTGGCGCCCCCTCCACTGAGCTATGTCGGTGTTGATGTGGATGGATCAAAAACCCAAAATGGCCGACAAAGATGTGGCGGACTTATTCGAAATCATCAAGGGAATTGATATTTGCTATAGAACTTCAAGCTATTAAACTGGGCCTCTTGGTATGCGAGAGAATCTAGATTGGTAAAGGTTAAACTATACTCGATCTATAGAGGAACCACAATTGATATTTGCAACAGCTGGAAATGCACACCCTCTAGATCCTAAGATAGAGGAGGCGAGATCATTGCTCTTCCCTTGTAATGACTTGGAAGTGTTTCATGTACACCGTAAGGCTATATATTATGATGATCTCATAGCAAAGAAAGCCAACGAGGTGGGACCAGAGAGGCATATTCTTCCCTCACCTTTGAATTTTTGTTTTATCCCAACTTTTGGCTAATTTAGGGTAGTTTGTAATGTCCTTCTAACCTAGTTCAATCTTAGTTTTAGGACAATGTGATGTATTGACAGTCTAAATGAGTGTTTGGTAACTCTAAAATTGTGGTTTCAGAAGCTATTTTCTTCAAACTGCGACAAAACTCCTCTCACAAGCTTACCTTATAAATCGTGAAAGTTATTCTACAAAAGCTAATCAAAACACATACTAAACATTCAAGAGTATCTTGTTTTTTTATTTAAATTAAAAAAGATCACAAAGCCAATTGTTGTTCACCCTTAAAATTGCATGGGGCACCTCTTTTTTCATTTATTATTATTTTTTATTTAGTTAAGGGTTTCCATATTCGAGGCTTAGAGTATAAAGAATTTTCACCTCTTACAATAAGTGTGCTTTCCGGGATTCGATCTTGTGTTTTCCTCCTTATAGGATGAGGTTGCTTATCACCTTAGCCAACAACTTGTTGATTATTATTTTTAATTCTCTTAAAATATAGTCGAGTGATTTATATGGAGAAGAAAGGCTATATGAGTTTTCTCTGATCAAAAAGTACATCATAAGGTAAAGGGTTTAGGTCTAAAAATGCTATTTCAAATCTTTCATGTATATGCTCATTTATGATAAGCGAAACAATGCTAGGTGTCATTGTTTCTGTTATGATAGTACGATAAAACCTTATTTTTACCTTATGGTTAATATGTAAAATTACCCGTAAACTTATTTTAGAAGAGCACCTAGCACCCATAAACTTTTTTGGGTGCAAAAGTGCCTATGAACTTTTCTAAATGAGTGCAAAAATGTCATCACTGTTATAGGAAAGTAATTGTCGTTACATTTTAGCTAAATGGACGCCACACCTTACTTTTTGAGTGCAAAAATACTCATTAACTTTTACCACAAGTTCATCCAACATCATATACTTTTGGGATATACATATGAATATGTGAACTGCTACCATCTCTGTCCTTATATGTGCAGGGGTAACGTCAATCTCACAACGTGCCACCAATATGTTGTAAACACAACTCAATGATTATCTTCTGAGTGCAGAGTTTCAAATGAGGCAATAATTCAATACGACGAATGCTTGCATTGCTATCCTAATCATTCCATCTTCTCCATTATTGACATAATTCAATACTGCACTATTTAACTTGACTAGTTTGAGATTGCTTAACTCTATTCAGTGCAAGATAGAGAGCTTTCAAAGTATTTTGAACTTAAAGTTACTCGAGCTTGCGCTATTTGACTCAAGCCAAATTTTTTGGACTTAAACTCTTTTCAAAATACAAAAGTCTCTGACTCGAGTCAATGCTTTGTAACTTATTCTTAAATGAATCAGTTAACTCGAGTTAGTCACTTAATGACTCAAGCTAACACGATTTCAAACCATTTCCAAAGTACTTCTCAAAGTTTATTTGCGAAAGAAGAACTTGACTCATGCTAACCTTAATCGACTCGAGTCATGCACTTGAGCTAAATGTTTTAACCTTGAGCCTAAGTCATACAGAGACATCTTCATTTAAACTTCAAACTTATTTTTAAAGAAGACGATCCAGTAACTCAAGGCTAGAATGCTTAACTCGAGTCATGCACTCCAGTTTGCTTGAAATTAACTCAAGTGTGAAGTATCTCTGTTTTAAAATCACCGTGTCCGAAAATGCTAAATCTTCAAGTATGATCTCAAACTTCATATCATTACTCACTAATATTTCTAACTATGTTTAATCAGTTTGTTAGTGAGTTTCAGACAATTAGATGATGGATTAACTAAAGATTAACCAAAAAGCAACTGATTACGTCATATGCATTAAATGCCGGTTCAAAAAAATGAAGCACGAATTTGGTCGATCATTCTCTCGCACATTCGAAAGCATTTATGGGTTCTTTCCTTATTCGAATGCTAGCTTATCCAACGCTAAAAACACAAAGAATGTCAATGAAGAATGACGGTGATTAAGGAATGAATCAAGCAAGGATAATAAATGCGTTTCAACGCTCAACCTTCATATTCAACCTTGCATTGAAGGCTTCCAACGGTCATAAGTTACCTTCACCATATATAAGCTGAAGCATTCAATTCATTCTATCTACCGGAAACAAAAAACGCAAAAACGATCATTACACATCTACTGTTTCTTACACCTATGTAATATCTTTGAATATACAAAACTTCAGTGATTATCTATTTGTTCTTTTAGAGAGTTCATTTCTGATTATCAATCATTGTAAATCTCAAAGTATTAGAACTTTAAGATTGGGTTATTTGATTACAACTTGTAAGGGAGAGTTAATCTTAAAGAGAGGATTACTTTCGAGTACAGAGTGTGTAATCTTATCTATATGTTTGTAATAAGGAAGGGGTAAGAAAACCAAATACATGAGAAGTGCAAATTAGGAAGTCTAGAGATGAGACAAGAACAAGGTGTGAAGCTAGAATGAAAGTTAAGATAATAGATGGAAAATATAGAGTAAGTGAAGTTTTTATAGATCATAATCATCATCTTCAGTCTTCAGAAGCAGTTTATTTGCTTGCATCTCATAGAGGGCTAACACAAGCTCAACGTTTTGAATTAAAAAATGCTGAAAAAGCTGGGATTAATAAAAAATCAGCATTCAATTTGCAAAGCCAATATGCAGGAGGTCGAGAAAATTTGGGATATACAAGAGTTGATGTGAAAAATTATCTTAATTCAAGAAGGCAACGGGCTATTGAAGATGGAATATCACCTAGAGGGGGGTGAATAGGTGATCTCAAATTCTTTTCGCAAAGCTCACACGAAGGCAAGGAAAACAGAAACAAAGAAATGAAATAGACACGAGACGATTTATACTGGTTCGGTCTAAAATCTCTGACCTACGTCTAGTACCCAGCACATCTGGGATTCCACTATCTTTCAAGAACAATTACACACTCTGTAAACAAAGGATGGTCCTCTCACTCTCAGACTCCACTCCTCCTTACAAGTTATAATTGATACACCCACTCTTAAGGTTCCTCAACCTTAAGATTCAACTGATAATGAAATAAATGTTTATGAACTCCTCACGAGTAGATAAAGTATTAAACACTGAGGTACAAATTAATGAAACAGTTGAAACAACAATAGTAATAAACTCAAATTGATTGCACAATGTTTTCGGTAGTTGGCTAATTCAATGCTCCGGCTATTTATAGATCTTGTAATTAATGACCGTTGATAAAGTTTAAAGAATAGCCGTTGAGAGTCTTGAATGTGTCCGTTTGACATATGAGGCTTCTGGTGAGTTTTTCGCTGTTTGAATATGACAGGTGGATTCGATAGTGACGACATTCTCTTATTCATTCCTTTTGTTTTGCCCATTGAGATTTATCATTTAATGCGCAGTCGGAATAGCAGTGGGAGCTTTACTTTGTTCAATGTATTGGTTTTCGAGATTATCACCGGTTTAGGTAGCTGCATTTAATGCTTCTGACATACCATTTGCTTTATTCAAATTCGTTGTTAATCCATGTTTAAATAATCTGAAATTCATAAGCAAACATGTTAAAAGCATTTGGTAATTGTAATGAACAATAATCAAAAGTAATAAAGTGACATAGCAAGATTCATGATTTCTGGAGTCGGAGATTTAAAGAACAGAGATGATATTGCTCGAGCAACAAGCCAGGCCTGCTCGAGCAAGCTTCTCTAGATTACTTAGAAAGGTGCTCTGTGTCGCTGATGCTCGAGCAAGGAAATTCATCTGCTCGAGCATGGTGCTCGAGCATGATTTTATCATGCTCGAGCAAGCCTTACTTGAATCGGGAAAAGCATATCAGTATCGCTGATGCTCAAGCAAGGAAGTTCATCTTCTCGAGCATGATTTTATCATGCTCGGGCAAGGCTTCTTTTGAATCGGTAAAAACACTTCGATTGCCGATGCTCGAGCAAGCTTCTCTATCTCGCTCGAGCATTGTGCTCGAGCATGAATCAATTCATGCTCGGAAAGCTTCTTGAGAATGGTTTTGATTCGCTGTTACTCGAGCAAGACATAGATAGAGGTGAGAGTTTAATACATCCGTGATTCTGCTCGAGTAGACCTTTTGCCCATGCTCGAGCATAGATTTATCATGCTCGGGCACAAGGCGAGAATAAAGTATTGGACACATGCTGCTCGAGCATGGTCTTTCTCTTGCTCGAGCAAGCAATTTACTCTACTCGAGCAAGACACATTGAAGTCCATATTTTTGCTTTTGCCTCGATGCTGCTCGAGTAAGGAATTTCTCTTGAGCATGATCGTCTAATCATGCAATTCTTGTTACTGTCTCAATGATGCTCAAGCAGGATCAATGGGCAGCTCGAGCAAGATTGTTCAGGCATCACTTCTTCTTTTTCAGAGACCCCGATGATGCTCGAGCAAGGTCATAGAGTTGACCAAGCAAACCATGATTCAAACATATAAGACTTAATACCAAGACTTAGAATTTGTAATCATCAAAACATTGAGAACCAACAGCTATGAAATACGATGAAGCTGGATGTATATTTCGTTATTTTGAACAACAATTGGCAGAAAATCCTTCCTTTTTTCATTCTCACCAAATGGACTCAGGTAAGCAAGTGACAAATGTGTTTTGGGCTGATGCATGCATGTTGGTTGACTACGCTTGCTTTGGAGAAATCATTTCACTTGATACTACTTATAACACAAATAATAACCATAGACCTCTTGCAATTTTCTCAGGCTTCAATCATTATAAAGGAGGGGGGATTTTTGGAGTGGTATTGTTATATGATGAGACCATTGAGACATTCAAATGGCTCTTTAACACTTTTTTGCAAACATACAAGAATGCAAGGCCAATAACAATCTTGACTTACCAAGATGCTGCTATGGCACGAGCATTACAAGAATTTATGCCATATGTAAAACATGTCTTGTGCACATGGCATATTTCAAGGAATGCAATGAAGCACCTTCCGGATTATTTATTTAGAGATTTCAACCATTGCATGTATCATTATTGGGATGAAACAGAGTTTGAAGCAGCTTGGCAAGGATTATTATCAAAACAAGATATAGCAGAAAACTCATGGTTGATGTACATGTACCAAATAAAAGAGAAATGGGCAGCATACTATTTGAAGAATTCAAGGACACTTGGTATGAGAAGCACACAAATTAGTGAAAGTGTCAATGCCTCCGTCAAAAGTTGCCCCAATGTGAAATTGGATATCAATCGATTCTTCCAACAATTTGAACAAGTTCTAGAGGATAAGCGCTATAACGAATTGAAAAGAGATTGAGGCACATGACAAGTTGCCAAGGTTGTTATTGCAGAGTTCATGTACGCTTTGTCAACTTTCTGATATCTATACTCGACCTATCTTTGATTTGTTCCAATATGAATATGATTTACGTGATGCTACATGTATAAAATAGAGAAAATAGAGAAAGAAAAATGAAAGTGAAGAGGAAAGTGCAACCTTGTTCGATTATGTTATCACCATATATGATAAGAAAAGGGAGTATAGTTTGAAATTTGATCCTTCAATGGAGACAATTATTTGTAGCTGCAAAAAATTTTAACGAGTGGGCATGTTATGTTGTCATGCATTGAGATTATTGAATGAACGTGATGTCAAACTACTACCCCAAAAATATATTATGAAGAGGTGGACAAGAGAAGCACAATGTGGTGTAGTGCATGATATTAAAGGAAAATAAATTGAAGTTGACCCTAAATTACAAAGATCAAATTAATACAGACAATTATGCCCCTTGCTTGTCAAATTAGCAAGTGACGCATTAGAAAGTCTAGAGGCATTCTCTCTTGTCCTTGAGTCCGTGTTGGAACTTAGTAAGAAAGTAACTGAGCTTCATATAAAACACCTATCAGATGACAGTAATGGTGATGAGGATGGTGTGGGGAATCATCACGGTGGTAATAGTTGTGGTAGAGTTGTTGGTTTCAAAAAGAGATATAGTAGAAAGATAAGTAAACGAATAAAGAGCTATGTTGAAATTGGTCCAAAAGCCCGACGAAGAACAAAAAGCCTCTAAAAAACCTCCTCAAGTTTCACAACCTTTGAGAACTTCCCGTATATACTTATGATATCAATTTAATGTTTAAATATGCATATTAGTTGGTTATGATTTCTTTCTAAATTTGGAAACGATGCAACATAATCAACTTCAAAGATCAGGCTCATCAACTCAAACAGATCACAATAATATGATGTTGGACAACTCACAACCGAGTGAAATGACTTGTACCGATTTGTTAATGGTATGTCATATCATCTTTGACAACATAATCAATAAATTTGTTCATTTAGGACATGTATATCTTGAGTCATTCTTTTTATTTCTTTATTGTAGGCGCCACTTGAATGTGACATCACATCGCTTGAAGCACTTGATTTTAGCCAAACATATAATGCAGGTAACCATAAAGGATCATGATAGTGACAGAAAACAATTTAGTCACTTTTATTGAATTTTGAATTTTTTACATAATAATGTCTCATCTCACAACAGAGTTGACAAATACAACGTTACATAATGATACAAATACAGGTTCAATGATTGACAGTGGTCTCACTCCTACTACTACATGAAGTCTCCAGTTCAGCTTCTTTGGTGTAGCTCTTTTGTACTGCTTCTTCTAGGTTGCTACCTTTTTTGGTCAAGCAAGCTCATCATATTGTTCTCTTATGCCAATGTCTATTTTGATCACAAAAGCTCATCATTTTGTAGCACCATCATATTCATGTCTTTTCACCTTATCATTTGAGGCGACTCTATTTTTTTTGGTTGAGCTTGGTCATCCTTTATGTAATCTATTATGAAACATGATATACAGTCATGCTCAGTATACATTGGATAATGAAAGTGGATGGTGCGTATAAATAGAAAAGAAAGAACTTACTTTGCAATGAATTTATAAAATTGAATTACCAAATCCAGGTCATTCTCATATAGAGTTCTAAGCTTACCTGTTAAAGATGCACAAGTCTTATAGTCATCCCTGTCAAAGATATTGTAGAACATGATTAATGTGTCTTTCTAAGATATTGTAAAACCAGATTTCAAATAAAATCAAGTTTCTGGTAGGAAAAAGTGTCAAATTAACCAAATACAAATTAAAAGGAGATTATTGATGAAGCCTTACAGTCCAAAAATGACTTGCAGCATCTACCAAATTGAAGTTGATCTGTAAAAGAGAATTGATCAAATAAGAGCTCAAGGAATTCTATAGGTACATCAAATATGTCTTTTGGTATGATGCCAAACAATTTCTTATCAATTCTCCACTCTTCTTGCTTTAATGCTTCCATCATGAGTGAAAAAGAAAAAGGAAAATCAACAAATCTCCTTCTACTACAATAAAGGCTCATGAATCAAGCATCTAATGTTCTGATCCTAATTAGAAGGTGAAGAATTTCAGTCCTACATTTTCAAGTTTGATTTTGTGGGTTTATATGGCATCAGGTATGAATCAACATAATCATACAAAGCATATAATGTGTGAAAGTGGAGCAAATCACCAAGAGGGGGTGGATTGGGGATTTTAAAATTCTTTTCTGAAACTTTGTTTTAGTATACAGAAAACAGGGTATAACAGAGAAGGGAAGAAGAGCAAGACACAAGGAATTTATACTAGTTCGGTCCAACCACTTGACCTACGTCCAAATCCCGCACACTCGAGATTTCACTATATCAATTGATTACACACTCTGTAACTCAAGAGTAATTCTCTCACTAGAATTTACTCCCCCTTACAAGTTGCAATCAATAACCCAATCTCCAAGTCCCCTGACTTGAGATTCTTACAATAAATGATTTTCAATAAAGAAACTCTCTCTAAGAGTAGATAAAGATGAACACCGAAGATCAATGTATCAAAAGATACTTTACAAGTGAAAACCGAAAGAGTAGTTGGTAAACTTGAATGCAATTCATTTTCAGCAGATTGGTTGGTGAGAAGAAATGAATGCAACTCTATTTATACAAAGAGAGCATTAAATGACCATTGAAATTCCTATTGTAATCGTTGGAGACATTCAGCAAGGATTAGGGTGAGCTTAGGTCTTCTTCTCTCACAAATTCCAGAGAGGAACGTCGCAATTTGAGCTTTGAACCATAGTTTTGAATAGAACTCAACTCGAGTTTCCATTCCGAACTTGAGTTTTAGACTTTTGACATGTAAAATGAGTTTTAGTCCAAAACGTCAAAACTAGAGTTTTCATCCAAAACTGGAGGTTTCAAAACATTGAAAAGGACCAAAGCTCTCGGCTTGGTCAAAACTCGAGTTTCCAAAACAAAACTCGAGTTTTATTTAAGTATGAAAACTTTGAGAAATCTATGTCAAGTCAAAACTGGAGTTTTCCATGAAAACTGGCGGTTTTCAAAACCTTGAAAAGAGAAAATCTCTCTGCTTGGCCAAAACTCGAGTTTCCATTTAAGTATGAAAACTTTGAGAAATCTATGCCAAGTCAAAACTGGAGTTTTCCATGAAAATTGGTGGTTTCGAAAACTGAGTAAAACTTGAAAACTCTCTGCCAGGTCGAAACTCGAGTTTCCAAACCAAAACTCGAGTTTTCACAAAACATAGGAAAACTTAGAAAACTCATGGAAAACTGAAAATTGGAGTTTCCATATCAAAACCGAAGTTTTCATAAGCTTAGAATGTTGGCGACTCTCTCGTATGACCAAAACTCGAGTTTCCAAATGGAAATGGAGCTTTGACTTCTTCAAAAAATATTGAAGAGTCTCTCACGGTGAAAACCCAGAGTTTTCTCGGAAAAGCTGGAGTTTGTCTAAATGTGAAAAACTTGGAGTGCTCTGTAGGACCAAAACTTGAGTTTCCAAATGGAAACTGGAGTTTTGCTTAGTTCATTAAAACGAGCTACTCTCTACCAAAGACAAACTTCACATTACATTTACAATTGTCAGTTATCATCAAAACACATAGAGAACTAACAATGTGAAGTGAGACAAATTACAGTTTTTATAAGTTGATCAACTCTCCAATATCTGGTGGAGTGGGACCTCAAAATAGATTTCCTTCAATAGTCCCGTAAAGCCGGAATTACAGAGATAAAAGCTCCAAAAAAATTGGAAAATGAACTATTAAGCACCATAAAATGGAGATGGGGAAACAAACTTCCGATGCAAGTTAACAAGAAATGTTTAACTTATTGATCTCGTCCTGTAAGAGTCAGACCTCAGTCGTCATATTTATTTAAAAGGAAAAGGAGACTTCACATGAGAGTGGTATCTATCTCTCGTCTTCATCTAAGGATAATTGCGGTGCGTGTTCCACTTCTTTCAAGAATAAGCGAATGAATTGCTTTTTCCCTCGTCAATATACTATAAAACACCATTTGTTTCTACTCATAGACTCATGATCCTCAGTATCATTGATGTTGCTGCAGGTTTGAAAAACATATTAGCAAGAGAAAGATAACATAGAAAAGGAAAATAGTTAATATAGTATATTCAACATACTACCACACCCCTTATCAATTCTTCTCTATTCTCTTTTTCTTTTAATGCACTAAATGAAGATCATTGGTGCATAAGATTGATGGTTGATAAAATGTTTTTGAGGTTAAATAAAGAAATAGTGTTTGTAAAAAATTACTGTTATAAAAACTCAGGTACTTTAATGGTGAGGCCCTCTCTATACACTAGAACCCTTCCTCTCATTTTAGTCAATGCTACTATCTTTGAAAAGATGTGCAATGTAGAGGATTCATCACATGTACTAAAATTGATCTTCTTTTTAAGAAGATAGTGAATCTCGTGTAACCATTTGCACTTAGCAATTCATAGGTAAAAGTCAAAATACTCCAATGAAGGAAACTAATTCCTACCTTGAACTATTCTTCAACTGTTCGTTATCATCCCAGTATCAAAAATAAAGGCCTTAATCAGCAAATCAGTATATTGCTTATACTTCATGTGCAAAAAGCAAATCGGTGAAGTTGGTTAAAGTATTGCTCACGTGATATACCTCAATTCCAAACTAAGCCAGATCCATTTTTCTCAATATGTGATTTTCCGCATGAGATAATGAACATCATTTGCAAAAAGCAAGTTTCAACAAGCATCAGTATATTGCTTATACTTCATGTAAACCTATCAAAAATTCAGTGTTTTATGGTACTTACTTAACTCGAAGAAGATCAACAAGCAATTGGAAGGCTCCAAAATCACCACAAACCTCCCATACTGCTGATTGAACGTCAAAATTGAAGTGGATAAAAAGAAGCACAAGAATTGGGCATTATGCAGAGAAATGTACTATTGTCCATAAATTGAGCATAATCCAAGTCCTCCTTAATATGAGACTAGTCCATTAGACATACAGATATGAGAAATCTAAATTATGCAGTGACAAAAATGTGTTTGCAAACATGAGAAATCTAAATTATTCTTTCAATAGGATTTCACATGATCCAAACATACAAGTTTTGAAGAGTTGTGATGTTGGTGAGAATTGTGGGGAATAGACCTGAGTTGTTTCCTTCGATCGAGCTGCATATTTAATTAACAAAAACCGAAATATGTAGTTAAAAAAGAAACCATTCAAGAGGAGAGTCGATCAAAACAGAGTGTGCATGGCAGAAAGTTCTCACAGGTTAACCAATTGCAACCATTCTACCTAATCTAGATTCGAATACTCCACAGAATCTGAATAGTGTTAGGACATTCAGCAATGATGCACGAAATGAACAAGCAAAATAAAGGAACCGGGGAGGAATTACCTAAAGATTCGAGAACGAGAAATTGTAAGGGATGAGAATCGTTAGATATGAATTTGGGAAGGAGCATTGGGAACAATAAGCTTAGAATAGTAACGCTGAAATATTTAGGGGGCCCGGCGGCCAACCCAAATTCTGCCTCTACTCGGAATCACTATTATGCTTCTTTTTCGGCCGAACATGAAGCTTTGATCGGTGACGCTGATATTTTTCAAGGGTTAAGGTGCGATTTGGCCAATAAACTATTGGCTCAGGAGCGTCCAACACAATTAACTATTAAGTAGACCAAAAATACCAACAAACTTTTTAAAAAGGAGCGCCCAACACAACAAACTTTTAAAAAGGAGCGCCTAGCATAATGCCGTTAGAAAAAAAGGGTTAAGGTGCATTTTTGCCAACAAACTATTACAGAAAGAGCATCCAGCACAAATATTAATTAAGCGTACCTTAAATACCAACAAACAATTAAAAATGTGCAGATTTGCTAACGAACTTTTACAAAGGTGCAATCAGCACAACGCTGTTAGAAAAAGATAATGGCTGTTATCTAAGGTGCAGATTGGCCAACAAACTTTTACTCCAGGAGCACCCAGCACAAAAAGTTTTACTCAGGAGCTCCTAGCACAAAATTCTTAATTTCACTAAATTAATTTTTTTTGGTCAATTGTCATTATTCAAAACTACTTGTATAGATATCTATGGACAAAAATTACTCATTTGCTAAAATAAACAAAAGTTTTAATTAAAAATATAATTATATGATTTAAATAAAACTCAAGGCATCTTATAATTTATTATATATGTTAAACAAAAAAATATATGATTTATTTTTATTTTAAAAGAAATTTATGGGAGTTAAGAAATTCATTTAATGTTAATAAAATTTAAGAAATCTAAAAAAATCTATTATATTGAAAGAAATGGAATGAGTTTAATTTTTATTTTTATAAAAAGAGCTTAATGGATATCAACGTTGACACTTAATCATATAAATCCGGCAACTTGATGATATTTTTGTTAATTAAATGATCTATTGATTATATGAATATGTGACTTGTTGAAAAAAATTTAAAAAGTCTCATAAATAATTTGCTTGAGGCTATTCCAAGATACTTAATTAATGACAATTTTTTTCAATAAGTCCCACATTGATATAATCAATAGATAATTTAATTAACAAAAATATCATCAAATTTCCGGATTTATATTATTAAGTTGTCAATGTTGATATCCATTAAACTCTTTTTATAAAAATAAAAATTAAACCCATTTCATTTCTTTCCAATGTAATAGATTTTTTAGATTTTTTAAATTTTATTAACATTAAATGAATTTCTTAACTCACATAAATTTCTTCTAAAATAAAAATAAATCATATATTTTTTTTTTTGTTTAACATATATAATAAGTTATAACACACCTTGAGTTTTATTTAAATCATATAATTATATTTTTACTTAAAATTTTTGTTTATTTTAACAAATGAGTAATTTTTGTCCATAGATATCTATACTAGTAGTTTTGATTAATGACAATTGAGAAAAAATTTATTTAATTTAGTGAAATTAAGAATTTTGTAGTGGGAGCTCCTGAGTAAAACTTTTTTGTGCTGGGTGCTCCTGGAGTAAAAGTTCGTTGGGCAATCTGCACCTTAGATAACAAAGGCGTTATCTTTTTTAACCGCGTTGTCTTGATTGCACCTTTGTATAAGTTCGTTGGCAAATCTGCACATTTTTAATTGTTTGTTGGTATTTAAGGTACGCTTAATTAATATTTGTACTGGATGCTCTTTCTGTAATAGTTTGTTGGCAAAAATACACCTTAACCCTAAAAAAAAGTTAATGTCCAAATTATCTAAGGTGCAGATTGGCCAATGAACTTTTACTCCAGGAGCGCCCAGCACAAAATTCTAAATTTTACTAAATTAAATAATTTTTTTTCTCAATTGTCATTATTCAAAACTACTTGTATAGATATTTATGGACAAAAATTACTCATTCTTCAATTTTGTCTAAATTATAATTTGCTAAAATAAACAAAAATTTTAATTAAAAATATAATTATATGATTTAAATAAAACTCAAGGTGTTTTATTGAATAATACAATTGAGAAAAAAATCATTTAATTGAGTAAAATTTAGAATTTTGTGTTGGGCGCTCCCGGAGTAAAAGTTCGTTGGCCAATCTGCACCTTAGATAACGGGCATTAATTTTTTGCTAACGGCGTTATCTTGGATGCTCCTTTTTAAAAGTTTATTGGTATTTTTCGTCCACTTAATAGTTAATTGTGTTGGACGCTCCTGGGCCAATAGTTTATTGGCCAAATCACGCCTTAACCCATTTTTCAATTCACACACGAAGACAGAGGATGATAGGAAGAGAATACTTGAAACAATAGTGTCGTGTGGCATAGTTGGTCGAGGTCGCATTTTGACAAGAAACAACATTGTTTTCCAGGCAGTGGATGGAAGAGGATATTAAGGCAGTGGACTGAAGCTGAACACCCATTCATTACCCTCTTGGTGATATTTTGTTCTACAGGTACAACTAAGGGCCTTGGGATTTGTTTTTATAGGAAGCTAGGAGGAAGAGTTCTAAATGAGTGGAATCATGAAGGAGGTGGGGAAAGAGAGTGGAGCTTTTTAAAGGGTTAAGGGACAAAAATGCCAATAGTTTACATATGTATATACACATCCAAAAAGTATATTGTGTTGGATGCATTTTTGGTATCTAATAGGTATTTTTGCACCCAAAAAGAAACATGAGTGGTACACTCAATTAAAAATTAACGACAATTACCTTCCTCTAACGGTGATGACATTTTTGCCCCCATTAAGAAAAGCACATAGACACTTTTGTACCAAAAAAAGTTTATGGGTGCCAGGTGCTCTTTTGAAATAAGTTTATAGGTATTTTTTGCATATTAACCATAAGGTAAAAATGAGGTTTTATCGTACTATCATTAGAGAAACAATGACACTGGCGTTTTTGCTTATGATAAATGAGCATATACATGAAAGATTTGAAGTAGCATTTACTAAAAAGAAAATGATAGAAAAATTGTTTGACATGGTTCAGGCTTATTCAAAGAATTACTACTGATTTGAGCATTTTTAACGCTTAATGCTTCATAGGTACTTATGCTTGCTTTGCTATTGAGGTGCCTTTATGAAGTCACGATGCAATAAAGCATTCAAGGTGACATTAACTTGCTTTTGTGAAGTTACGTTTTTCTTTTTTGGAAAACATATTGTTGCTCTGATTGAAAGTTCATTTCTTGTAAGAGGAAGTTGTCAACCCATTGCTTTGACTAAATGTTCCTACTTTGTTGATCTTTTTTTAAGTGATTTCTAGAGATATGATCTCTAAGGAAAATATATCTCATTTTTTGGAAGTATCCATATCTCTGGAAGTTACTTCAAAAAGGTCAATAGGTGTGATGAATAAACTAGTTCATGTGTACCTATAAGAGTCATACATGAACAAACTATATGAATAAGCTAGTTCAGATGTACTGAGAGTCATGAACAAGCTCTATGAATAAACTAGTTCAGGTGATATATTGAATTTATTGTTGTGAGGTTATGTTTTTTGGGCATCTCATTATTGCTTTGACTAAAGGTTCATCTCCCGTCTTTCTATTGTGTAGGTGGCATGAAATTAAATGCTATGAAATCCAATTTTGTGATCAGTCTTAGACTCTCAAATGTGAGAATTTCGAGCTACTCGCTCGTCTCTATTATATATAATAAAGCGAGTCTTCCCAAATTGAATAGCGATGCAATTTGGATCAATCAAGATTTTCTTCGGGATTTGTGGTCGAATTAATCACGCTCCCGATCTATATATGCAATAATATAAGTGTTCACCTATACCTTGTGTCTTTTAAGCAATTAAGCCTGAAAAGCAAAAGAAGAGGGGAAAAAAAATCTCTATCAGAAAGGGCGTAGGGGTTATGCAAACCCTTGAACCCAAATGTTTGCATATCCCCTCCTCCCCTTTTTAATAAGGGCATATATATTTTTCCCCAAAGTCCTTTACTTTCTAGGGGTTAATCTCCGTGACGATACACAATTATATATAGGTCATAGGTTACATGATCAATTATATACATCAACAGTTGCCATTAATTCTCCCCACAAAGCTTGGAATGTCTTGATCAATGCCAAATTACATAGCCACGTGATGTGGAAGGTACTGGTATTCTATTATATATATAGAGGAGATCAACTAGCTCAAAAACTCTCACTTGAAAAGTATTACATCCATACATTACGATTATTTATGTACTTAATACATAATGGTTGTCTACATGATACCATTATTGAATTTTATTAAAAGTCATAGTTCTTATTACAACCGTTATGTATGTTATTGAATAAATAACTGTTATAAAATGAGACATTTATGTATCATGCAAGCATTTCAATATATTATGACGGTTGTTTACGTGTGCCCATTAATTATTATCACAACAATGGGCAGATTATGGCATCACCAAACCTCATTACATAATGATTGTTATATTATAACCATTATAATAGGTCCAAAATAAATAACGGTTTGGAACCATTATGTATGGCAATTAATAACCATCATATATTAGGGTTTTTGTAGTAGTAAAGGTGACTACTAAATGCCTTGATAATGAATGAGAAAAGATCAAAGAATATAGAGTCCTTTTAAAAAAGGGTAATTAGATCTTTTGGCTAACAATCTATCTAAAAATTTAGTTGTTTATAAACTAAGATGGTATAGAGTTATCTATGTTGTCAATCACATCTAATAATAATGGTTGTTCTTATTTTAGTTACAAGTCATTTTTTTTAACTTTGCCTTTCTTAATATTCCTTAAAACATAGTTTAGTTTGATAATATCTAAAATACTTAATAGTATAAATAATTAAGGGTTAAGGTGCAAAAAAAAAACCCATGAACTTTTCCCCAAAGTACTCCCGAACCATATGCTTTTCGAAAGTGAAAAAGTACCAATGAACTTGTAAAATCGGAGCAAAAAAACCATTGCTGTTAAAAGAGGTTAACCTCCGTTTATTGTGATTTGAAATTACCCTAGCTCAAAAAAAGAAAGCCTCTTTCCCTTGCAACCTCTGTTTTTTTCCACCTAAATATATATTTTCCTTCAAAAGACCGAAGCAAAACAGAGCAACCAAATGAACATCAGCAAACTATTAACCTATTCCCTCCCATTCAAATCAATCCATCGATACTTTAGTTGGTTCAGTTTTTGCCTTGGCAATGACGACAGTAAACCCAGCAACAACCACATCAGCAGATTATCAGCCTACCCGCTTCTTGGTTTTCAATTAAGTGCAAGTTCATTTCTCTCCTTTACGAACCAAATAACCCACACTAGCAATGAGAAATCAATATCCCGCAACCCAATGTTATGGCATAGAACAGTCAACTGACCAAAATTTAACTTGAAATCAGAGGATTATAAGAGGAAGAATCCCGCATTAGGCAAACCGTCGCTAGTGGAAGAGGGAAAAAAAGAACAATGGATTCAAATATAGAAGACATTGGAAGAGACAAGAATCATCCCAGTCACTAGTGGATAGTAGTTGTTGTCATTGTGGAGTTGTCGCCGCCACCATTGGTGGAGAATCCCATCGCCGCTATCAACATTTAAGAAGAAAATAGGAAGATGCAGGGAGGAAGAGAGAGAGTCGACTGATTAAAGATAAAGGGAAGGCATCAACGTAATGTACAAAATATAGATATTTTTAATTTATAAGTAGTGTGGGTCCCAAGAACAAACGTTAGCATTTTTAAACGGCGATGTCATTTTTACTTCGATTTGACAAGTTCATAGGATTTTTGCATCTCCGAAAAGTATATGGTATGGGCGCATTTTAGGGAAAAGTTCATCGATGTTTTTTCACCTTAACCCAATAATTAATTTATTATAATCAAGTATTTATTTAAATTTTTTTACATATTTAGTAATATATATTTCTTTTAACTATGATATTTTATCCACGTGCAATGATTGAATCATATTTATATCATGGACAAGAAGAGTGGTAAGGAACAAAAATTGAGCTCTTAAGTTGAAAAAAAAAATCAAAATTAACCAATATAAGTTTTTGTGAATATATATATATATATATATATATATGAAATTTTTTCTTGAGGGAAAATTTTTTATTCTTCTACCTATGGGAGGCAAGATTTGACTAAACATTTTTATTAACTTAATTGCAAAGCATGGTTCAACTCAAGTATTTCTAAGTAAGAAACTTTGGGAGGGGCTAACTGTTGGAAATTATGCCCTAGGGGCAAGTCATTGTACCTTAAACGTTTATGTTATTTAAACTATTCTCCTTTAGTTATCATTTCATTTGCATGTTTATAGTGATAACCGTATCCCTGGATATATCTTATAGATTATCCTAAATGTCCCTAGTCAGTCATCTACGCGGGAGCGAAGATGAAATAAGACTAGTATGACTTTGACGAGGTATGGAGATACGAATCAAAGTCATAGGCACTTATAATAGTACAAGGTACTGGACCAACCCACTATGAGAAAACTGCATGGATTTAGTCATAAGTTTATCTCATATATAACCGCGTCACAATGCCCTTTGACCTGAGATCATCATGGATTCCTACATGATGAGTCGCTAATCTTGACCTAGTCAAAAGTCACCTTTGACCGGGTGATGATAAAGGCTTGGATCGGGATCAGTGATTTTCATGCAGAGGAATGTGAATGGTCAAGATGAAATTTGTCCCTCACATTTGTAGAGAGATAATACTAGGCCCCTCGATGAGTGAGTCTGAGAAATGTATGACCATACTACGAAGGAAAGGAGTTTCCATTATTAGACTACTCGAGATTAAGAAAGTAATGGTCAAGAACAGGAGGTTGACATTATCCATACCTCATCCTTGACCAAATTATAGCGTGACAAAAAGGGACATGACATGGTTGTATTATAGGTAGTATCGTATCATTGATTCCATATGAATTGGGTAGTCGCAATGTCTTGCTAGAAGCCGCTTGCGACTTATGGGCTGGTATAGTAGTGGCCCGCTGCCAATCTCATGTGGGCCTGTAGGGTCGCACACAAGAATAGTCCAATACGTGCAATAGTGTCCAGATTCATTAAATCTTAGATATGTTTAAGATTTAATGAATACTGTTAATCTAAGGATGATATATATATATATATATGTATCATATTATAATATATCATAATATATTATAAATTCGAAAATAATGATGATATTATTTATAGATAATAATATTATTATATATAGTATTTGATTTATTTGATAAATTAAATAACTATAACAAATTGAGATATTGTATCTCAAATTTAATTTTCGAATAAATATATAGTATCTCGATTTAATTAAACGAAAGATATCATATCTCAGATTTGATTTATAAAGATAAATTAAATCTGTAGGCTCATAATTTGAATTAAATAAATATATTTGATTAGATCTGTTGGACAGATTTTAATTAATGTATTGTTTTAATTCAGATTCGAATTCAAGATTAATTAGATTAATTTTGAATATTTTAATATGGCTCATTAGGGTTTTAGAAACTCTATAAATAGATATTGATCTAGTCGTATTGAGTGCACGGATGAATTAGAGAAGCCGCAAGGAACCATGGAGAGAAAGGAGAGACGCGAGAAAACCTTGAAGGCGCTAGCACGCTACCCCCGTGTTCGAAGGTCATTCGTGTGGATAACGGTAGAGGGAGGAGACTCGAAAAGTCTGCTTCTGTTTGATTGAACGAGATGGCACCACATCCAAGACGTACGACGATCGAGACGCACGAAGCAGGGATGCGCACCAGACCGGATCGAATGAAACTCTCAACCCTTTTCACAGGTACGGTTTTTCTAACAAACCTTGATTTAAACACCGTTGATAGATCTTCTGATGGGATTCGTAAAAATTTTATAATTCCGCTGCGTGTACGGATCCCAACGCTAATACCATGAATTCATGGGTAAAGGTGTGTTTAACATGCTAGATACAAATGATTTAATTCATGCTTGTATAACCAAATAGCTATTAGATCAATGTGATATTAAAATGGAAGAATCTAACATACCTCCTGCCATTGATTTGTTCTAAAAAACAGAAAAATCTAGCTTATGGTTCTTCTAAGCCTTCTCTCTTACTCTATAGAAGGTGTAAAAATTCTAAAGGTGAAAACAAACTTAGGGGACCAAAAACATAGATGCACCCCTAATATAGCCTCTGCCTATCTAGAGGTGGTCATAACCATGCATAGGATAGTGGGCAGTTACAAGAGAATGTGGGCAGATGTTAGCCACATCATGGTAGTTGAAAATTCAAACATTCTCCCACTTGGTCCACATAATTCATCATATACTACAATGTAAACAAAATGCATGAATCATAGCGATAAATCCTCTAAAAGCAAGCATTATCTTCCATGTATCGCAGTGCTTCATGTATCACAAGCCTATATGACTTAATGAATAAACCTCATGTTTATTCTAGGTCCAAACTTTAATGATGTTTCTCAAAATGAATAAATGAATAAGTGCACAAAACAGAAATGAGAAAACATTACAAATAATGAATAAGTGCACAAAACAGAAATGAGAAAACATTACAAATAGAGTTTCATTAAAATAACATAGTTCTTACAACACAAATCACATAAAGGAACTAAGTCCCATTATTTGTACATAATTTCAACGGAGGCATGTCTTTAGTTAAAGGGTCAACAATAATCAATTCAGTACTTATCTGTTCACCAACCACTATTTTATTCTTAATATGCTCTCTTATGGCCAGATAGTCAATGTCGATGTGCTTGCATCGACTACTACTTTTTTATTCTGAACCATAAAAACAACAGCTGAATTGTCACAAGATAACTTCAATGGCCTAGAAATCGAATCCATGATTCTAAGTCCAGAAATGAAATTCTTCATCCATACACCATGTGAGGCAGCCTCAAAACAATATAGGATCTCAGCTTCCATTGTAGAAGTAGCAATTAAAGTCTGTTCTTTACTACTCCATGATACAACTCCATCAGCTAGCATAAAGACATATCTTGAAGTGGATTTTCTTGAGTCAATGCAAATAGAATAGTCTGAATCAGAGTAACCAATTACTTCCAAATTATCAGTTCATTTGTACATAAGCATGTACTCTTTAGTCCCTTGAAGGTATCTAAACACTTTCTTCGTAGCTCTCCAGTGGTTTAATCTTGGATTACTCTGGTATCTCCCTAACATTCTAACAACAAATGCAATATCAGGTCTTGTGTGAAGGTGGAATATCACCTAGAGGGGGTGAATAGGTGATCTCAAATAATTCTTTCGCGGTATGATGGATAAATGATGAAAGCGAAAGAAGTAAAGAGAAATGACACGAGCAATTATACGGTTCGGTCCAATTCCTTGACCTACGTCAAGTACCCAGACACTCCGGGATTTTTCACTAACTCACAAATACAATTAAACACTGTAACTCAGGATGATCCTTTCTCCCTAGGACTCACTCCCCCTTAGAAGTTGTAATCGTACACCCACACTCAAGATACCACTACCTTGAGATTTGAACGAATGTAAACCAAATGATAAAAAAATTTCACAGAGTAGATGAATAATAAACACTGAAGCTCAATAATACCGAAGATACAAACAGAATAGAGATTGATCGTTTTGTCTATGTATGCGTTTTTGTGTGCACTGATGAATTCAATCATTTGAGTATTTATAGTAGTTGTAGAATAAAGACCATTGTAGGATTTGAATTTGTTCGTTTGAATATGTCCATTGTGAGCGTTTAAGCATCCATGCCTATTTCGCCTTAATTGGATTCAGCGTTGTCTCTGTTTCAATAAACTTTTCGCAGCTTGATAGCTCATCAAAATTCAACCATTGGTTAAACATCTGAAAATCACTCAAGAAGATGACTAATGATATCACAATAAATAATGAATGATATTTAGGAAGATATAAGTAAGTAATCAAATCATTAGGATAAAGTTGCAGATGATTTGTGTTTGCTGATATACCATACTCGGGTACCCATAGTTATATACTCGAGTAGCTTGTGTAGAAGTACTTGACTGATGCTTTATTCTCGTCAGTACTCGAGTATCCATACTCAATACTCGAGTATCTAGGTGATTCAGATATATCAGATGCTTTGCTCTTCAACATACTCAAGTATCCAATCTCAATACTTGAGTATCACCTGTATTGTGCTGAAGGAAATAAACTCAAAAAAACATATCAACAAAGCATACTCGAGAATTCAATTCACATACTCAAGTATTATATTGGCCATACTCGAGTATTGCACAACCAGAGAGCAAGTATCATATTGAAATTCAGCATACTCGAGAGTTGCCTTACCCATACTCAAGTAACTTACCAATACTCGAGTATCACTTACCTCATACTTGAGTATTGCTCTGATATGTGAAGAGTTTTGGTAGTGATGAAGTCCCACACTCGAGTATCATATCAAAAGCAGTCTGCAATATTGAAATGTCAAGCCAATACTCGAGTATCAGCTTACACATACTTGAGTCTCACATCTGAATCAGTCTGCAATAGCTGATCTTTCCATCCAATACTTGAGTATCCCTTATCCATACTCAAGTATTGATTACCTGAAACACTTTACCATACATATTAGACAAACCATACTCAAGTATCTCATTAACATACTCGAGTACTCATTGAAGTACATGATTAAATCTGATTCAAAACCTTAAATGATTTCAAGTCTTGTTATCATCAGAACCTTGGAAACTAACATTGTGAAGACCTAAGCATACACAAGGCTTCCTACAACTGAAGCATACAAAATGTTTTACATTTTTTACCGCTTAAAATTATTCTTTGGGCATTGGTCTAAATCAAACTTATCACCCTTCACAATGGGAGCTACACTTGGTGAACAATCCCTCATCCAAAATCTCTCCAGAACTTTGTTGATATAGGTCTCCTGAGACAAACCTAGAATACCTCAAAATCCGTCTCTATGTATCTTAATGCCAATGACATAAAATACATCTCCCGTATCCTTCTGTCAAAGTTTCATAAAGGAATTGTTTCACCTCATGTAGCAAACCTTTATCATTGGCTGCAAGTAAAATATCATTACGTAAAGAAATCTTGCTCCCACTAACCTTCTGGTATATACATTCATCTACAATGTTCTTTACCAAAGAAAATGAAGAGATAACATCATAAAATTTCAAATAGTATTGACGAGAGGCCTATTTCAATCCTTATATAGATTTCTTGAGCTTGCAAATGCTCATCATCATTAGAGGAAAATCCTTCTAGTTGTTTCATGTGAACATCTTCCTCTAGATCTTCATTGAGAAAAAGCCATTTTCACATCCATTTGTTGCAACTTTAAGTCAAAATGTGCGACCAATGCTAAAATAATATGATGAGAATCTCTCTTAGATACAGGAGAAAATGTCTCCTTGTAGTTGATTCCTTCCTTTTGAGTGAATCATTTAAAAAGGAGTCTTGCTTTATATCTCTTAATATTGCCCAATGAGTCTTTCTTTGTTTTGAAGACCCATTTACATCCAATGGCTTTTGCACCATCAAGCAACTCAACAAGATCCCAAACTCTGTTAGATGCCATAAAATTCATATCATCCTTCATAGCATCATACCATAAGTTTGATTCTTTACAATTCATGGCTTGTGAAAATGCTTCAAAATCATTTTCACTACATTATAGTCAAGTCCTGTAGATACACAATATATTCACTAGGTATCACTGATTTTCTTCTTCTAGTAAATCTCTTTAATGTTGTTTCATTATCTTCTTGAGGAATATATTGTTCAACAATTTCTTCTTGTTACTCATCAACAACTTGATCTACTAGATTAATATCAGCAGATTGTAGATCTTGAATGAATGGTTGTACAACATTCGGTTGAACTGAAGGAATATTGTTAACAACAACTAATCTTATATTCGAGGTGGAACTTTAATTGTCTGAATAATCTTTTTTAGAAACAAGGTTTTTGAATTGATTGCTCACACTAATCAAGTCATTTTCAAGAAATTTAGCATTTCTTGATTCCACAAACTCAGTAGATAAGATGGACAATAAAATCTGTAACCCTTGAACCTTTTAGTATATCAAATAAAATATCCACTAATGGTCCTTTGGTCTAGCTTCTTTTCTTGTGAATTGTAGATTCAGACTTCTGACAGGCATCCCCAAACCGTACATGTCGCAAACTCAATTTCCAACCTTTAAATAACTCAAATGGCATCTTTGGGACAACCTTAGTTGGTACTCGGTTCAGTATGTACACTATCATTTTAAGTGCATCAATCCACAAGGACCTAGGAAGCTTGGAATTACTGAGCATACTTCGCACCATGTCTAATAACATTCGGTTTCTTCTTTCTGCTACACCATTATGGTCTAGAGAACCAGACATGATGTATTGGACAACTATCACATGCTTTTGAAAAAAATTTGCAAATGGACTAGGTACTTGTCCATCTTCAATGTATCTACCATAAAATTCCTCTCCTCTATCTAATCTCACAATCTTAATTTGTTTACCACATTGTTTCTTTATCTCAGATTTAAATACCTTGAAGGCATCTAATGCTTCATGTTTGTTATGAAGCATGTAGAGATGCATATTCTCCGTCCTGTGAATAGAGCACAGAATTAGGATTTAGTAGTTACAAGGGAGTGGAGGCCTATCCGTGAAGGCAGAGCTCTTAGTGTCTTAGTTTTATCTCTCTTGGGATTCGTGCCAAGAACTTTGCGTGATTATGGATGACACAGGTCAACGCAAGACTCCGCCAGACCGACCATCTGACTCCGACGGGGAAGGTCGTAAAAAGAAAAAGAAAGTGGAAGAAATTCAGGTAGCTATTATAGATGACAATATGAATAAAGTGGTGGAGGAAAGTGAAGAATGTCCAGAAGTGGTAATGGACCACAGCCAGCCTAAAAATCTAGGCTCGGAACAAACAAAAGCCAAAAACCCAGCCCCATTTATAAGCAGTCTCTGCTGGGATTCAATGGAGTAGCAAATGGAGGAATAAGCATGGAATCTGATGATTTGTTTGAAGCAGATGATGAAATTTTCTGGAAGCTGCCAGAACCATCAGAAGAGATTAAGAAGCTAATGCATATTTACCCGGTGGTTCCAATTACGCGGAGGAATATAACGAGTGGTGCAAGCCATGGAATTACTCTCTAGTCATCACCGTTGGACGTAAATACAATCTGTAGATGCTAAAAAGCTATCTAACTCGTCTCTGGGGTATTTCATAATTTGAGTTGGTTGATCTTCCAAATAACTATTTTGTAGTTAAATTTACCAACAGGGATTGTTGGAGGGCGCACTACAGGAAGATTTTATAAGACGGACCTTGGGTAATAGCAGGACACTGTGTTCTAGTTCAGCGTTGGACACCATACTTTGACCCTTTCAAAAATTCATTGGGTCGTATTGTTACTTGGATCCGGATCCCTAACATCCCACTGAATTACTATAATAGTCATTGTATAGCTAGAATTGGTGAACGCATTGGCAGGCCTTTGAGAGTGGACTTGAACACTTTGGCAGACAAATGTGCAACTGAAGCAAAAGTGGAAAGGGGTTATTATGCCCGATTATGTGTGGAACTGGATCTACAAAAAAAATTGGTTCCAAGGATTATAGCAGCAGGTGAGATCTTTAATGTGGAGTATGAAGGGTTAAAACTTATCTATTTTAAGTGTGGTCGATATGGGCACCGACGTGAATCATGTTCCTGGAATAAAACTTCACCAGCAACCTCGGAAGAAGCATGCCAAGTACCGCAGACCCAGGTGTTGCCGGACACCAACTCACCAAGCAAAAAACCAGTGACTGACGAGACTTCGGACCGTGGATGTTTGTCTTGAGATCAACAAAATCTCGGCACCCAAAGCAAAATTATCATCTTGAAAGGCGTGGAGAGGTCGGCCGAGGTCCTAAAGCTGTCAGGAAAGAAGATTTCAAATCTTCCTCATCCCGATATGCAGCGCTCGCTGACACTAGATGAGGAAGACAAAGTAGTTGGAGATTGCTTGCTCCAAGAAGAAATAGCTCCTGCCCATACCCATCGTACAGATATGGCGCCATTTGACAAAAAAGAGTCCTTATCAGCACATGTGCGAGAGGAAATGGCGTAGGAAATGCCACATGTGCAAAGACTAAGGGCTCGTTTGGTTGACAGAACTTGGAGGAGGGAAAGGGAACTTAATAGAGTTCCCATGCAAAAAGATCGTTTGGTGCGCCAAGTGCCTAGAACTCAACTTCCCGGGCCCACCACTTTTCCCTTATATGTGGGAACTTGAGATCCCACCAAAATTGGTGGGATCTCAAGTTCCCTGGTCACTATTTACATTTTTGGACAGATTTACCCCTGAAATTCAAACTTGGCAGGAAAGTTCGAATTTGGCGGGAAAGTTCAAACTTTGCGAAAAAATTTTGGGTCACAAATTCGAACTTAACAGGGACATTTTTTGAAAAAAAATATTTTTATTTTTATTTTTAATTAATTTCTTTTGTGGGTAAAATAGACATTTCTTAATTCTTTACCAACTACCACCCCTTTATTTTCTTCCAACCAAACAACTCAAGCCATCTTCCCTCATCTTTTAAATCTTCCTTTCCCTTAGTTTAAGTTCCCTTCCCTCCTCAAAGTTCCTTTCCCTCCCCCCAAATTCTTTGAACCAAACAGGCCCTAAAGGAATGGTTAAATTGAAAAGGAAAGCAAAAGAAAAGGATTTATCTTTGATGAAGAGTGGGGCCATGGGTTTGTCAAAAGTGAAAAATTTGACTTTAGTGAAGAGTGGGGCCGTAGTGAGTCCAGTGGGAGTGTTGCCTTTAATAAGGAGACTTTAATGGATAAAGGGAATATATGGAGGCCCATTATTGCAAAGCAAAGAACCCACATCATTGTTAGTGGGAACCTGGACCAATGCGGTCAGCCCGTAACAGGGAAAACTAATAAGAGGGACACACTGCACCTAATGGAAAAAAATGATAAAAATGATAAACCAAGTCCTCGTCCCATTGAGCATGAAGATGGCGCAGACGAAAGCTTTATGATTGAAGAACTACCCAGTCCCAAACCACCGAACATCACGAAGATGTTGCCTGGAAGCGATATAGCCAAATGGTAGATGAGGCAGCTGATATTAGCGGAGATCAATCTGATGATTTGGAGTTTGTGCCTGCAACTGATTTAAGCAGATAAGTGCTCCTTTCTAAATCTCTTGTTTTAAATATTTACTTTTATGATTATTGCAAGTTGGAATTGTAGGGGAGCCGGAAGCCGGTCTTTTCCTTTTTTGTTGAAAAATATTGTACGAAAAATAACATTGATATTTTTTGCTTAATTGAGCCTCGCATCGGTGGCTCCAAAGCTGATCGCGTGGTGAGAAAACTTGGATTCAATAATTGGATTCGTGTTGAAGCTACTGGATTTGCTGGAGGAATTTGGTTACTTTGGAATACATGGGATTATGATATTGAATATATTTCCTCAAATGAGCAAATCCTACACTGTCGAATATGTGAGAGGTGCTCTTCCAAAAAAATTTATGCTTCTTTTGTCTATGGGGAGCCAAATTATAGGAAGAGGGATATCTTATGGCAATCAATTCGTGCAATCTCCTCTTATAGAAGCAGCATGGGTCCTTTTAGGAGATTTTAATGCCTATCGGTTCCCACATACTAAGGCAGGTGGTGCTGCACCTCATGATCGATCTATGGCTGATTTTAATGATTGCATTTGGGAGTCAGGCCTTCTTGAATTTTCTGATCATACCACTAAATTCACTTGGGAGAGAGAAGGCCTTCAGAAAGACTAGACTGGGTTTTTGGCAATTTGGCTTGGGAAATGTTATTTCCTCAAACTACTCTTCTTCATGATTTGAAATACAAGTCTGATCATAAAGTGGTAATCTTGTCAAGTTCTGTCGCTTCACAACATCAGTTCCCACCCAAGAGATTTAAATATCAAGCCGCCTGGCTCTTAGAAGATACTTTTCAGCAGGTGGTTCAAGATGCATGGGGAAACAATAATTGGTGCCAGGGAGTCTCCTAATTTAAGCACGCTACTACTACATGGAATGAAGACCATATCGGTAGTATCCCAAAGAAGAAGAAAGAAATTATAAGGCGGCTGGAGGGTATTGAGAGACAGGAAAATTCTCATTATCCTAATGGCCTTGCTCGTTTGGAAAAGAAATTGTGGGAAGACTATAATAAATTGACTCTTCGGGAAGAATTACTTGTGGTTTCAAAAATCAACATGCAATTGGCTCAAATGGGAGAAAAAAACACAAAATTCTTACATGCTTCAGTAGTGGTTAGACGAAAGAAGCAGAAAATTTCAGAACTCAAGGATGGAGAAGGGAATTGGGTTCAGGACTTGAATCAATTGAGACAAATGGCTAGTCAATTTTTCCAGGAGTTATATACTTGTGATCCAAATGTCACTCCAGACCCCAATTGGTCGAACAAGTTTCCTATTTTGTCACAAATTCAAAGTGATCTTCTTCATAGAGAAGTGTCTGATATCGAAATTAAAAATGCTGCTTTTTCTATGGGGGCGTTTAAAGCACCTGGACTGATGGATTGCCGACTCATTTTTTCCGCACTCAGTGGGAAATAGTGGGAAAATCAATGTGCAAATTGGTTAAAGATGCTTTTCAAAATTCTCTGTCAACTGGGGAATTTAATCAAACAAATATAGTGCTCATTCCTAAGACGAACTTGCCAACTTCGTTAAAGGATATGAGGCCTATATCTTTATGTAATGTAAGCTTCAAGGTGATTACCAAACTGATAGCTAACAGATTCCATGTAGTTATGAATTATCGGTGTCATCTCGACGATGCAGTTTCATTACATCCAGATCAAGTTGTGATAATATTATCATAGCACAAGAAGCCATTCATAGAATGAGAACCAAAAAAGGTAAGAAAGGTTCGGTTGCTATAAAGGTAGATATGGAAAAAGCATTTGACCGGTTGGATTGGAATTTCATTGACAATACCCTTCATTGCATTGGAATCAGAGAAAATCTTAGGAAACTTATTATGTCTTGTGTACAATCAGCTACCATGAGAGTACTCTGGAATGGACATGAGTGACCTGAATTTAGGCCCACTAGAGGAGTTCGACAAGGTGATCCACTCAGTCCTTACCTCTTTGTTTTGTGTATGGAAAGGTTGGCTCATCTGATAAATGAAGAGTGTCAAAATCAAAGATGGAAACCACTAAAATTCACCAACAATGGGACTCCTATCTCCCATTTATTCTTTGTTGATGATTTATTGTTGTTTGCTGAGGCCTCACTTGATCAGGTGAAGAATATTAAAAGGGTTATGTGTCGATTCTGCGCTATATCAGGACACAAGATCAATCTCGATAAGTCCAAGGCCTACTTCTCCAAAAATGTTCACTTCAATCATGCAATGCAATTGAGTCAAACCTTGGGTATAGGCATTACTGGGAACCTTGGTAAGTATCTTGGTGTACCCCTTATCCATTCAAGGATCACCAAAGATAGCTTTCGACATATCACCCAGAAGGTCCGCTCGCGGTTATCATCTTGGAAAGGTAAGCACCTAGGGATAGTCGGCCGAACGGTACTGATCAAAGCTATAATTTCAGCATTACCCTCATATCAAATGTAATCCACTATCCTCCCAAAGAGTGTATTGCACGAGATTGAAAAAGTAAGCAGGAATTTCTTATGGTGTCAGGATGAAAACGTAAGGAAAATGCATCTCATTGCTTGGCAAAACATCATTAAGAGCAAGAAGGTTGGAGGCCTGGGTATAAAAAACTTGGAGCTTCAAAACAAAGCGTTTATTATGAAGTTATGTTGGGTTATGATCAAAAAACCGGACACGCTATGGGTCAAATGTTTGAGAGACCAATATGCATGTGGGAATTCTTTAATTCCTCAAGTTTGCAAAAAGCAATCTCAATCTCTAACTTGGAGAGCCATTGTTAATGTTTGGGATATTTTTCTCCAAGGCGTGGGTAAGAAAATCAATAATGGCAAGAGTACCTACTTCTGGTGGGACATGTGGACTCCATTCAATTATCCTCTAATTGACTATGTCCAACAGAACCTAGAGAATGTTCAATCAGGGGATAAAGTTGCTGATTTTGTTCTACCAGATGGACGGTGGAATGTGTCTAAATGGAGACAATTCTTTCCTGAATGGATCGTGAATATATTAGTTATGCTTCCACCTCCTCAAGGTGTTATTGAGGATTTTGTCATTTGGAGAAATGCTTCTGATGGAAAATTTTCAGTCAAAGCTGCCTATAATTTCCTTTCTCACCAGGAAGAGTCATGTGGTGTACAGGTCTGGAAAAAAATCTGGCGTTGGCAGGTGCCTGAAAAAATAAAATTTTTCTTTTGGCAGGTTTATCATAAGAGGCTAAGTACTAATTCACTAAGAGCTAAAAGAGGGTTATCAGAAACACCAAATTGCCCTTTAGGTTGTCCTTGTGAGGAGAGTGTTATCCATATGTTGAGGGATTGTAAGCAAGCGAAAGAACTATGGAAACAACTTATTACTCCTAACCAATATACTGTTTTCTTTAGCTGTGATTTGCAGGGTTGGCTTAACTAGAATCTCACACATAATCCAGGGAAGAGTAGATTGAATCGATGGCCATGGAATAAAATTTTCAGCAATACTTGTTGGCTCATTTGGAAGGCACGCCGTGACAAGTCTTTGAGGACTTTGGTGCAACAATCAAAGAAATTAATCACCGAGATCTTGTTCCATTTGATGGAGGATGTATCAACAGGAAGATTTCAACATCGAATTTTTCCAAGTGATAGATGGAATGAATGTCAATGGGCCCACTAATGCCAGGAGCAGTTCGGGTCGACATAGATGCTTCAGTTACAGTTGGGAATCACGCGACATGTGGTGGCCTCATTAGAGATGATAAAGGACAGTGGATTATGGGTTTCAAAAAGGCACTTGGCCTACACCCAGTGACGATGACCGAAGTATTGGCTATCAAAACAGGCCTTGAAGTATGTCAGTCATTGAACCTGAGAAATATACAAATGTTCTCAGATTCAATTAAAGCTATCAATATTTTGCTCAGGGATAGTGGTGATAACCATCCATACAGGAACCTGATTGAAGAAACCAGACAGCTTCTATATGCTGATTGGTCGGTGGAGGTAAGGCATGCTCATAGGGAAATTTTATCGTGTGCGGATAAACTTGCTAAGGAGGCTCACTCGATGATCCTCATGTACTTTTCTTTCCAGAAGTGCAAGAGTGTTGTTATTCAGAGTTTTGGACGGATATGTATTTTGCTAGGAGGGGTCTTTCCCAAGTAGGTAATATTATCTAATAGGGATTATATTCAAAAAGTAGTTACAAGGGAGTTAGGAAAACAGGCGTAACTCCCAAAACAACCCCATGGCTTTCCTCTTCTCCTCTAGCTTCTACTGCTAAGCAACCTTAAGTAACCATCTACAAAGGAGATGGAGTATTTTTTACCATATGCATCCATTTCTCGGACAACAAATATCTATATATATTATTTCTAACAATTTTGTACTCCTCTTGGCACCTTTCTTTGATTCGTCAGTCTACTTTCCCTTTATGCAGTCTACACAAGTCTCAAAATCAGTAAAATCTAAAGTACTAAGTACTTTATCATTTACCAATCTTTTATTCTCTAAATAGAGATATGTCCTAATATCTGGTGCCATGATATAGAGGAATCCTCATTCATAACACCCAGGACATGTTGGCAAAGAAAACACCAAGTAGCAAGTGGTGACATCGTTTTGAACCAATGTTAACATGCATAGCATCATAAGCGTATTATTTTGTTAATAAATAGGAAAAAGACCATTAGACAATGTACCATTCCCAACCAAATTGGATTTATTAAACAAACTAAAAGATCTCTCATAAAACATAAAGGAAAAACCAAAAGGTTCAAGTTTTGAAACTGAAATTAAGTTCTTAGAAAAACTTGGAACAAAAAATGTGTTTTCTAAATTCAAAATAAAACCACTACTTAAAACTAATCTGCATGTTCATATACCTCTACATGTGAACTCATCCTTCCTCCTGGATAGATGTATTGTTCACTTCCTACTGGCTTCCTTAGGTTTTGCATACCTCTTAAGGTATTCAAAACATGGATTGTAGAACCAAAATCAATCCACCATGTGTCATCATTAGCAATAACCATATTAGATTCATAACAAACAAATTAGATTGGCGTACCTTTCCTCCTAAGCCATTTCTGGAATTTGGTGCATTCTTTCTTCATGTGCCCCTTCTTCTTACAGAAGAAACACTTGGATTGCCTCTTCATTTCACCTTGGGGTGGTATTTTGCGTTTCCCCTTTTTATTGCCTTGAGTCTGATCCTTCCTCTCAGTTGTCATAAATGCATTATCTCCCATTTCCATTATCAACCTTCCCTCCTCCTAAACACATATGGTTAAAAGTTCATTGATTGATCATTTATCCTTATGTGTGTTGTAGGATATTTTGAAGGGTCCATATGACTATGGAAGAGTATTCAAAATATAGTGCACAAGGAAGGAATCAAACATATCAACCTCAAGTGATTTCAGTTGAACTGCTATATGCCCCCATCTGCATGATGTGCTCACGCTCACCTTTTACTGTAGCGAGTCTCAGGGATGAAAACTTCATATCCAAGGTGCTTTGGCAAGGCCTTATTTGAAGTCTCAACTTGTTCATCAATAGCCTTTAGAAGTGGCCTAATTTTGTTATGATGTTTGACATAATATTGAATGCCAACATAGATTTTGGTCGTTATGAACATAATTGAGAAGCGGTTAGATCGATCTCATTTTTCTTACAAATCAACCTCAATGGAGTGCTGATCTCAGTGATAAATGGTGGTTTGTGTTTCCTAATAACATAATCAATGTCCATCCACCCGAAAGGGAACTCTATCTCTCCATACTTTATAGTTATCACCCCTCAATTTGGGAATGTCAAATTTCATATCAGAGAAATTAGCAGGTTATATAACTGCATAATATTAAACATACATGCTTATAATTAAAATTTGGAGACCAATAAATCATATCATATTTTACCAATATAAATCATGCTAAAATTCACGAATCTCTTGACATGTAACTTGTCGTGAGCTAAAGTTTTAATTCCATTAAATCCGTACATAACTTTATAATAAAACTATCAAATTATTTCTTTATTCTTAATAATTTCGACAAAGACGGATTAAAAAAGATCCAAGTAAGAATCGAAAATAAGATTTCGAACACTAGATACAAATTTACAGATTATGATGCAAGTTTCGAAATCACATGAAACAGATCAATATGGGTCTAGCACTTGAAATCGGTCGGTGAACAAAACAATTATGAACCGATTGAAATCAAGAATTCTAGAACAAAAGTCATGTACGAATAATTGTAAAAGCAAAACATAATCGGATCCTTCGAAAACCCATATTTAAATGCAATCGAAATTACATGCCTCAATCAATTAAAGTGCTGTGAGCCAAACAAGAAGAGAAAACCCATATCAAAAGCATAAACATGAAACCCAATCAAAGAAAATTAAGGCAGAGGCATATTAAGGCTTTGATGCTAAACAATAGATATAAATGATCTAATCCATGCTTGTATGACCAAATAGAAATTAGATCATTGCGAAATTAAAAAGAAAGAATATAACATATCTCCTGCCGTTGACTTGTTCTCATAAAAAGAAAACTATGGTTTATGGTTCTTTTATGTCTTTTCTCTCACTTTGTAGATGGTGTAAAAATTCTGAAAGTGAAAGCAGATTTAGGGGACCAAAAATATAGATACACCCTTAATATAACATCTACCCATCATAGAGGTGGTCAAAACCGTGCATAGGATAGTAGGTAGCTACGAGAGAATGTGGGATAGTGGGCAGATGTGGGCCACATCAGGGAAGTTGAAAATTCAAACATAATATCTTGAAGTATTTTTTTTATGAGCGCTTAGTATCTTAAAGTAATTTATGATGTATCTAGCAGACTAGTACTCTAAACTATTTTTATATGTGTGTCCAACATTTTAAAGTATTTTGTGGTTCATCCAACACTTAAAGTATCTTGTCCAGTGCGTTCAACACCTTAAAATTGCTATTGAAAAAATACTTTAAGTTGCTAGATTCACCTTCACTTAGAGGACTTTTTGGGAGTTCATGACGAGGTTTAAATTACTCCTAAAAATACTTTATGAACAAATTTTTTTCGTTAAATAATTACAGTAATATTTTAACGGCAACATTGTCCCATAAAATACTTTAAGGTGCAGGACACACCTTGAAAAATACTTTATGTTGCTACATAAATCACAAATTACTTTAAGATACTAGATGCACATGAGAAAATCCTTTAGGATCCATATCCCCATTAACCCTAAATTCATTAATGATATGAGGGGTAGGGGGTTTTATATTTCAAAGAAGTAGTTGAGATAAGTTCCCTTTTTCTTTTTTTATTAAGTTAGTTATTCTCTTGTTGGAAGCAATCATATACTCGGCATTATTGAGTGAGATAAGTTTAATTTATTATCCTAATGTACTAAAAAAGTTTTACTAGCAGGGATTTATTTTTACCATGATATCCCAAAAATACTAACTGAATTATTATCTTTATCCATTAAAAAATGTAATCAAAATTAAATGACATCTTCTATCCTTTAGGTTGGCACCCGGTAGTGAAAGAAAATATATTTGTTTGATCTTATTTATAAAGTAACTATAGTAAGTTTCAAATAAACTAAGAAAAACCTTAAATTTGATTAACTCTTTTATAAAATTTAATAACTTTTTAATTTTACCCCTATTTAATATATATTGTATCATATGATAATAAAGTCAATACAATAATAAATGAAAAATAAATTACAAATTTATATGAAAATTTTCTTCCTATGCCCGGCCCAATTTTTTATTTTTTATTTTTCCTTTTTCTATCTTATAAATAAGATCAAGAGGAGTGATATCTATAAACATCTTTTAAATTTAACGTGGGCTTGAGGGAGACCATCCTTTTATTTTGTATAAAAATTTTAGGAAACGGGTTGGACTCACCTACAGTCTAAGGGCAGTGTACTTTAAGTCTAGTCTGTAGGGTATACTAGGTTAAAGAGTATACATGCCTCCACCTTTTCCCAGCATTTCCACTACTTCTTAAACCCCTAAGATGCCTCCCCCAGCGCCTTAACTAACTCTAGGATCAAACCCCTCCCTTTAGGTGAAAAAGTCAACCCTTTCGCCAATTGAACCCAAAAATGAGGAGTGGGAGACCATCCTTAGAACAACATGACATTTTTTAAAAGAACCTTGATATGAGGGGCTTTTTTTTTTTTTTTTTTTTTTTTTTTTTGGGGGGCAAAATGTGAAGGCCTTTTTAAATAAGTGAATTGAACATGGAGTTGGTCAAGCGGCGGGGGGAGATCCTAGCTCCTAGATCCTAAGTTAACGCCCGAGAATAATAGGCCTCGCCCGCCCAACATCGGTATCACCTAGAAGGAAGGGAGATTTTGCCCTACCCTTGGATCGTGGATGAACTCAACTCATTTCCTAAAAATTCTATATTAAAAAAAAAAAAAAAAAAAAAAGAAGAGAGAGAGAGAGGAAGGGAGAGAGGTGAATTGAACAATGGGACAAGCGACGTAAGCCTCGCATTGTGTCGGTGCCCTCAATTATCAATTTATTACTATATGATTTGTTCGAGTCAGCTAAATTGCGGCACCGTTTGGCTAGACTGGATTGACCCAAGAAAAATCTCTCTTGTTAAATGTAGAATCTAAAGTACAAATCATTTAATTGTAAATAATTGTATTTTTAAATGATTTACAATTATTTAAAAGGATGTAACAATTTTTTCATGGGTTAGATTGTTGGTTTTCTAAAATACATCTTTAATCATTATTATTAATATCAGTTGATAAAATGGAAAATTTGAATGAAGAACCTAAAAATAATACAAGAGGTTTGATGAAGGGTAATTTAATAATTTTAAATTTATATTTTGATATTCAATATTTCTAAATAATTATAATCTTTATGATCCTTTATAATATATATTATTTTTTTCAAGTCTTTTATTTTAATTTTTCCTTAATAAAAACCCATTTTAATAGATATATGCAACTAATAAGTCCTATTTTGTAATGGTTAAGTGTGTGACTCTTATTGGGAAATTACATTAAAAGTCAACAAATCCCAAATCTAGTTGACAAATTTCACAAATACTTATGCCCTGTTTGGTAAAATGGAATTAGGGGTATGGAAATGGAAATGGAATTGATTTCCATGAGATGGTTTCTTTGATATAAAGGAATTGACTTCCAATTTCACTTCCATATCCACTAAGATAGGTGGAAATGGCTTCCATCATCAGGGTTAAAGATTTGTAATTCCAACTCCTAAAATCCACTGTTGGCCTTGACCGTTCAAAACCCATCGCGACGAGTTTCTCACCCTTACCGCCCGCGAGCTCCTCAACCGTACCGCCGGCGTACTTCTCGCCCACCGTCGACGCGCTTCTCATCGTTTTGCCTTCCCACCTCCATTGTTAATTGACCCACCTTCATAAATCTCCCACAATTTCGCGTCTGTGATGGCGAGAGGAAGAAGCAGTGACGACACGGCGGAGAAGACAGACCCATGGCTTAACGGCTGATGGTGGATCTAACGAGACCATTGAGAAGATGAACGCTGGTGATGACCCACCTCCTTCATAGCTGCCATGGAGGTTGGTTTTTGAGTGATAAAGGTTTGAATCTTGCGGCAGAGAGTGGTTGACTGGAAATTTCATGTTGGTTGAAGGTTTGAGTGCACGTGGACCGGTTGAGTTTCGAAGAAGAAGAAGCTGGTGTGGGGAAAATTTCATTGTGAAAATTTTGTTTGTGAATAGTTGTTAGAGATTTGCGAAGTAATTAATTGAACCTAAGTTAGAAATCAACATGTTCAATTTAACAATTCATAGGTTCCGCAGTTGACTTCAATTCCCACTCATCAATAAAAATAATTAAAGTAAATAAAATTATTCTAGAATTTAGTAATTTTTAATATTAATCTTACTAATTGTATTAAATTTTAATATCATATGTAGTATTAATTATTATTCTCACCTACTACCCTTATTAATTAAGGGCATACATAAAAAAATATAATTAATGTTTTTTAATAAATGCTTTATAAAAAAGATTAAGGGCCCATTTGGATGGGCTTTTAAAAAAGTCTTTTTTTTAAGCTCTAAATTGGAGCTTTTAGAAAAGGAAAGCATTCTAAATTTTTTTTTGACACATATTTTTTGGAAAAAAATATCATCTAAACGCATAAATTAATAAAAAAAAGCATTGTTTTTGTATTAAAAAGTACTTTTTTTTAATAAAAAACCCATCCAAATAGGCCCTAAATACATCGACTAATTAGTTCCTTATAACAATAACGAGACGGAGGAATAAAGATACACTCTTCAATAAACATTTATGGTTATTCAATCACAATCACAAGATAGGCTTCGAAATTAACAATTAACAAGTCTGATTAAAAATCTATTTCTTTTTTCTTTTTGCCTCTCATTAAATGATGAATTCAGTAAGAATCATATATTTGGTAACTAATTTAATTATTTTTTTTCTAGGTCACAATATAAATATTTTTAAATTATGATGAAATAGTTAAATAGTATTAGAATTAAAAGCTAAGATATAGAAATTAAAAAGCACGTGGCAACCCATGTCCGTGTAGCCTAATGCAATGAAAACTTTTGTAAGTGGGAGGTTGTGATCTCAATATTATTTGTAACATTACATTGTCACAATAATAAGAATAAGGCACTGCTCTAATCTTTATTATAAATCTAATTAAACTGAGTTTTACATAAATGGAAGTTAAATTAATACGTCTTAAATTAACTAGCGTTTTCAAATTCATCATTATTTAATGAGTATTGAAAAAAGATTATATACTTGTTCTCCCACAAATTTTTTTCATTCAATAGGAGTAAAATTGGAAACACGTTGTAGTAACTCCAAAGGTTGATTTATACTCCCTCTGGTCCTTATCATTCCTTCGGTCCTAATTATTTTGGGAGCTGATCTTAATTCTAATTATAGAATAAAGTTTTAGTTTTTGTCAATTTCTTCCCAAAATACCCATATTGATACTTTCTCAATAATAATTAAACACAATAATATTTTATTAATGCACCTATATATTCTATAAAATAAGTAATGTTTGCAACTCATTAATGCCACATACACCTCAATTCTATTGTTTTTTTAATAAGATAATTTTGAGCAATTTTTGTTATATTTAATAATGATATCACTATTAAATTACGCTTCCAACCTCTATAGTAGGCCGGAAGCTGTTGAAAGAGATCGACGACGCCAAACTATGTGAAAGCTCGGAGAAGTAATGTGAGGTTGGAGAAGTCCAACAAAGAATAAAGAATCAGATAAATAGATGCCATTTTAAACTTTAAAGAAGGGCATTTTTGGAAAAACAAATATAATTAACTAATTTAACTACTATCCATAATCTCTCCAATATTAGGTAAATGTGTCATATCATTAGGACTAGAGGGAGTATAAGGCGCACTAACTAACAAATGTATTTGGTCCTTTTTATTAGACACTTGTTTGTTTCTAAAGAGCATTAAATATTCTTTTTCATATATGTCCATAATTAACAAGAGTAGTGGGTGAGAGTAATAATTAATATATGATATTAGATTTTAGTGCAATGAGTATGAGTTATATTGGAAATCACTTAAATATTAAAACAAATTTGATGACTTTAACTGTTTTTATTTATTTATAAGAATTATTAGTTTATTCCTTATAATAAAAACTAGAGGGAGTATCTAAGAACAACTTTTATTTTTTATTAATTGGAGTTATAATAAAAATCAGAGTAATAATATTGAGAGAGGTGAAAACAGCGGTGAGAGAGGTGAAAACAGCGGTGGGGCTAAGGCTAAAGTAGTGTGGTCAAAAGCTGGGCGTGAGAGTCTCTGCCAACAGGTTGAACCAATGGAATGTGAGCTGAACCAAACACAGTCAATTAATTTGGACTCATCAATAACTCCACCAACCAAACTCCAAAGCCTTGGCATGCACGCACTTCATCTTCCTCCTCCTTCAAATTTCAACAAACCATCCACTATTTTTTTACTGATTTTTATTATAAGATATCAATTATAATTTTTCTTATATCAAAGAATGATAGTTAAGTTATTCAATTAATGTTCATTTGATAAATATTTCCACTTTTATTCCTACTTTATTGGAAAGAGGGAGAAAAACATATTGATTGGATGAGAAATACAAACTTAATTAGGGGGAAGAGAGAAATATGCAGATTGGATTGGAAATATAAAAATTTAATGGGAGGAGAGAGAAATATGTTGAATGGATTGAAAATACAATAGTCAATGAAAAAATATTGGCTTAATAAATGAGGGAATAATGGAAAAAAAAAACCAATAAATCAGTCATGTTAGAGGCGCTTGGTATCTTATAATAAAGACAAAAAATTATTAATGGTTGGTAAAAAATATCAGAGTACTTCTGTGCTCAGGAGCAACTGTATTTTGATTTTTGAGTTTGTCGGTAAATGATTTTATTTTACTAAATTTGATGAATAAAAACATGCTCATTTTACGTATATGAACCATCAAATAATGTGAAACCAAACACACGGGAACTTGTTAGAAGTGACAATAGAGTCTAAAAACTTTGGAGACACCTGAGCGCGTCAACGGCCAGGATGACATACAAATAGGTATGGAAATAGGTCAAGCTAAGTTAAACATTGGCTAAATAGGTCTGAGTCCTGTAATAGGGTTAAAAGGCATGAGCTTGAATGTAGGTTTTTTAAGCTCGGCCAGAGTCTTCATAAAGCCTGGGTCGGCCGAAGCCTTTTAAAGACCTACTTACAATATAGGCCTTTAAAAAGACCTCATATTGCAGCCTTGAAGGCCATAAGTAAGTTTCATGCACTTTGAACCTATCAAAATCTATATAAATATAAGAATGGAAAAATAAGTATTTTGTTATTATATGATATAAATATATATATTTAATGTGTAAACAGTCGTGCCTAGGCTTATAGGCCGCCTAACAAAATAGGTCCGGCCTATTTACACATATAAGCCTTTAAATAGACCTTAATTTGGCATTTTTAACAAACAAGTCATACTAAACATGCCAGGCTATAAAAATCCCGACGAGTCACCTATTTCCACCCTACATACAAAGCCAAGACTTGTGAAAATCCCGCATAGTCATTGAGTAAAATTGTTAACAAGTTAAAATCTTTAGTAAATACTCCTTCAGTCCTTAGCGTTCGAGTTACTTAATTTGAGTAAGTTAATAAAATCAGATAAATTTGTGATTTTTAACAAATGTAACTTGATGTCCTTAAAATATTTTATAATTATCTGAATTGGATTGTCAAAATTTGGAGAGAAATGATAAAGATGTATATAAGTATGTATTGCATTAAAATTTCTCCCAAATTTCAAGGGTTAATTATAAAGTCACATTAAATTTGCTAAATCAACATTTTTCGTGACACAAACTAAAAATATATATGTTTTATAAATTTAAGAGACTGAATTGAGATTTCATGTAAAATAGAAGACTAGACGCCCAAGAAGAGCATGATTCGAGTTGCCCATCAAGGGAAATCAGGATATTGAAGACTAGAAATATTCTTTATCTCGAGTAATAAATAAGTTAAAAATACAATTCCAGATCTAGATATCAATTAAAGTCATATTAAATTACTTCACTAACATTTTTTTATTCATGTGATTAGTTAATAACGTATTATATTTTGAACTGAATGAAGTATTTTCTTGTAAAACGTATATATTAAAATAGTTAAAGGATTATTAAGTATCCAAACAACTAACTAATTTGAATTGGGGTTTTGTGATTATGAAGTCTCTTCCCAGAAATCATTTTGAACAAAGTGACTTTATGATCTAACTAACCTACCACTAGATCAAGGGCACTAGACATTCATTAGGGAGCTCAAAGGGTTATACTCCCTCTGGTCCTTATTATAAGGCACCAACTAGTAAGTTTATTTGGTTCTTTTTATAAGGCACTTGCTTGTTCCCAATGAGCATTAATTATTTGTTTCCATGTCTGCCCATAATTAATGAGGGTAGTCTGTGAGAGTAATAATTAATATAATATTAGAATTTAATGCAATTAGTAGGGGTAATATTGGAAGTTACTTAAATTGTAGGGTAACTTTATTGACTTTAATTGTTTTTATTGGTTTGTGAGAAAAGTTAGTTGGTGTCTTATAATAAGGACCAGAGGGAGTATAAGATAATGTTAAAGAATTATTAAATTTTAAAAAAGAATTAATGCAGAAGTCGAGAGGAATACGCACACACTCCTTCTATGTTAATCTAGAATCTAACTCAGCTGGTATTGGTAAAAAATGTAAAATATATTTATCATATTTATCAATATTTACTTAATTCACACATGTTGATGCTCCATTAAAAATAATTAAGTGAGAGAAATGAATGGAATTAAGGAAGATGATTAAGAATTTTAAGAAAATACATATCAAATTAATTAATTTCTCTAATCTAATTAAATTAGATAAATTAGTCTTATATTAAAGATAAAATAAAATAAAAATAAGGTTAAAAAAATACCATTTAAACTCTAAAATCTCAAACATACTAAAATGAATTATTAATTACTATATTCTTACTATTAATTTCTACTCCTATAATCTTGTGATTTGAAATTTTAAAGTGTGAAACACGAAGTAGTTTTATATTGAAACAAAAGGACATGAGGGTACCTGATGCAGAAATAGTGTATGCTATAATTTGGATTTGATATGGCCCACTTAGATATAGGAACATACTATGAGGATGAAAGGGTTGTCATGTCGGTCAGTTGAGTGGGATATTTAGCTAAGACGTGGTCTTCACATTAAAATGAAAGAGGTTTAATTCTCACTGGTCAATTTGAAGATTTTATCAATGGATGATTTGTAAATGCCTATGTAAATACTCTTTAAATCTGGAGACGTATTTTGATTCTAGTAAGTTACCGGTGTCTCCCTTATCTATCCTTTAACTCTGATGGGTTACCAGTGCCTACCCCACATCCCCCTAAACTTTTTTGGTACCAAGAAAGAAAAAAGGGCGGTCACGCGTAGGAGTCCTTGGGAGCGCGTAAAAGAAAAGGACGAGGCAGTAAATGATTTTGCCGTTTTCACGTGGCTTTGTAGGTGCTTTTCGATCTCAGAGCCTGGCTTCTCATAACTGCCTTGTCTGACATGCAAAAATAGTTTGTGATATTTTGCGACTGAGTCGTAGCAGCAGTAGTAGACTAAGACAAGCATGGCTGGCTGGCACTGTACCATCACAGTGGCTTTATGTACTGTTCATCATATCCAAGAATAACTGGCTGTACGTCACATCTCTCTGAAGCAACCGGCAAGATTATCACAATTTGTCGTAAGAATTTCACATAAGTTAAGGGTTTTATCAGTTTGAATAAAATTTTTACAAATTTTTAAAAGAATTTTACAAATTCAAATGAAGGTCTTACAATTTCAAACAAAGTTTTTAAAATTAAACTCAGAGAGATAATTTTATCATTTTTTTAATTTAAAAACAAAGGGATGAATCAAACTGCAACAACTTTTTTTTTTTTTAAGTATAAAAAAAAATTTTAGGAAATAGATTGGTTCACTCCACGATCTAAAGCGGAGAGAAATCTCCTTCCTCCTATGTAATACCGATGTTGGGCAGAGCGAGCCATCTATTACCCTCAGGCGTTAACCTAGGCACCTGGAAGTCAGAATGCCTCTCCAGTACTTTGACCAACTCCAGAATCAAACCCTCACCTTTTAAAGAGTGTTCGACCCTTTTACTAGTTGAACCCAAAAATAAAGGATAAGTCCAACAACTCTTTGATATTAACATTTGGAACCCTTTTTTATCTTTTAACATTTTTAAAGTTGCTTTTAATGATTTTCCACAAATAAAATGTTTCTCCACCCTTCGCTAGGGGAAGCGGCATAAAATTTTGATGGTACGAAGAAAGTATTTAACGGTTCATATTCTCGGAATTGGTCATCAATTTAAGGCCACGGCTGGATTAAACTAGGTTCGATAGAAGTGATCGATCCATTTTTTTTAAGATAGATACTAGGGGTGGGCAGGGCTGACAGGAGGAGACCCTTGTTTGATTTCCTGTTTAAAAGATTATTGGGTTTTAAAATGAAGTCTAGTGTCCGTCTCTGTCTGTCCGATGTAAGTTCCCTAAAATTTGTGAGTAGGGTAATAATGGATTGGGCGGCGGCCCTTACCTCGCCCAAGTGGCGATACCTTGCCACACCCTATGTGATAAAAATAGCTTCAGTCATACCTTATAAACAATATTGCAAAATTCAAATGAAATACATAATTCTACACTTCAGAATATTCAAATATAAATCTACAACTTAAGTCTTGAAATTAAAAAGACAATCATATTTCTTAAGTTATATATAATTTTGTAAAAAATATATAATACCATCCTATAAAAAAATAAAAATATATAATACTTTGTTTATTCTATTAAAAAATAAAATAAAAATATGATAACTACTGGTCAGGGCCAAATGGGCAGGGCGGCATACCATGCCCGATGCCTAGCCCAGCCCGCAAAAATGCCCTGCCCAGATGTGTCCAGCCCAGTTTGGGCTGTTTTTCCTTAGGCTAGGTAGGGCGGTTTTTCAGTGGGCGCAGGCGAACGGACATGGCGCTGGGCATCATGAACACCCCTAATAGATACTTATATATAGCCCATAAATAAGATTCTCATATATATTTAAATTCGTCATCTTGTGAATTGTAGGTCAACTTACCATTTTATTAGTAGGAACAAATTATAACCATTTTTTTCCAAACATTACAAATATTTTTTAAAAAATATTGTACAAATATATAGCCCTAATTAAAAATTTTATCTTTCCCAAGCTTATTCTAAAGTCTTCAGGTGAGATCACATATATAGCCCTAATTAAAAATTTTATCATGCCTAAGATGCGATGAATAATTTGAGCTCTTATTTTTTTTTCTCCATCTTATTTTTAATCAAATTTTTGTAGTCCTTTTTTGTTTTTGTCAACTTCTTAAAAATTGAAAAATATAAAAACGTATCTTACATTTAGAATTAAGATTAATTCCTCAGGTATGCTTGATACTACCTCTAGTCATAATTATAAGACCAAGTTAAATTTTCTTGAAGAGATTAAAAAAACTAAATAAATTACTTAATCATATCATATTGTGTATCCTTAGATTATACCATTTTGGTCCTATTTTTAAGTCCCTTTTGACCAAAAAAATTTGGTCCTATTTATAAGTCTCATTTGACCAAATAAATGATATTGTGACAATTTTGCCCATATTAATTGTACCAATGAAAATAGAGAGAGAAGAAAGAGTTGAAAGTACCCAATCATAAATAAGGGTAAAGTTAAAAATTCACCTCATAATCATTGAGCTAACTACCTCTCCTTAATATGTGTGATTTGGTAAAAAAAGGACTTATAAATAGGATTAGAGTAGTATATTAATTTATTAGTAAAACTAATTAGTTTTGAGGAAAAAAATAAAAATACTCTAAGAGTAATTTAATTAGCTTTTTAATTTTTTTTTTTAAAAATATTAACTTTATCTTATAATTAAGAACGGAGGGAGTATTAAAGCCTGTTTGGTTTGAGGGGAGGGAGTGAGGGGAAAAGAAGTGGAAATGAGAATATTGACCAAATTATCATTAATAAGAAGAATATTCATTTTTGTTGAAAGTATATTTTTAGAATGTTAAAAAAAATTTATGGACTACTTTAGTAAAAATGAAAGAAAAAATTTCTCTCTCTCCCAATCTCTGCTTCCCTCTCCCTCAAACCAAACAGGCCTTTAAACACCGGTCCCTTTACAGCATGGACAAGATTTTATATCTTGTGGTAGGAGTAGCGTGTCGTGGCAGACAAGATACGGAGAAGGGAGAGAAAGGGCAAAGATTTTTTTCTTGATGAGACGACCAAACTGAACTGTCCCTCCACACTTCCTTTCCTTTGCTTTTTCACTCCCTCCTTCTCTCTTCTCTTTACTCCTCGTCTCACTCTATAGCCGTCCCATCCATTTCTGTGCTTCTACACGAGGCATAATGCTCAAAATATAACATTACAACAAAATTCCCATTATTCAATTATCATCATTCAATACTAAATTTGGCATTAATATTTGGGATATGGCTTTAGTCCTTTTTGCTTACCATCCACTGCCATCTTATTATTTCAAACTGTAGGGTTTTGATGCAAAATGCAGTACTGTTCTTTTTTGAAAAAACAGTATTCACCTTTCTTAAGTATCTTTTTAGTATTAATCAGCACCCTAAAATATTTTTTCAAGATCTTAAAATAATTTTTTAAGATTATAAAGTATTATTTCAGTACTTAGTAATTATCCAAAAATACTTTTTCGATCTGGTCAAGATCCTAAAAATATTTCATGACAATCGACCTACTAAAAAAGATATCTTGATTAATACTGAAAAAATACTTCATAATCTTGAAAAATTATTTTAGGATCTTGAAAAAATATTTCAAGATACTTGAATTATACTAAAAAGATACTTTAGAATGCTAGCTGGTACTTAAAAAATACTCAAGGATAATGATTGGTGTTGAAAAAATACTTCATGATCTTAAAAAATTATGTTATGATCTTAAAAAAATATTTCAGAGTATTGAATGGTACTAAAAAGATAAATTCCGATATTGACTAGTATTTAAAAATATACTTCAAAATGGTGAATACTATTTTTAAAAAAGGAACATGGGTGCATTTTGCATCAAAAGGCTGTCGTTTGAAAGAATAGGATGGCAGTGGATGGTAACCGAAAAGAGGACCAAAGTCAAATCCTAATATTTTTTTACTATTATATTTTTTACCCAAAAAAACTTGTATACATCTCTACCCTCAACCCCACCTTTAAATCTCTAGTTCTTATTATAAGATATCAATTAATAAGTATATTTGATTTTTTTTTTATAAGAAACTTACTTATTTGCAAAGAATATTTTTTTTTTCATGTATGCCTATAATTAATAAAGGTAGTGAGTGAGAGTAATAATTAATATGATATTAGAGTTTAGTGCAATTAGCATGAATAATATTAGAAATTACTTAAATTTTATAACTTTATTGATTTTAACTATTTTTATTGATTTGTGAGAATTATTAGTTGATATATTATAATAAAGACCTAAACGAATACTAAATTTGGTACTAATGCAAATAAAAACAAGTTACATATAAGGCAAATACTATATAAAACAATTCTAGCTAAGTCACATGTATCAATAAAAATTGTTAACAACATTAAATTTATTACTCCATCACGTCTTTTTTTTTTTTGGCCAACTCCATTCAGTTATTAATATAATATATATTTGAAGAGTTGATATTAGTAATAAATATAAGACATAATTTTTATTTTAATATATATTTTTTGAAAAAAAAAATACATACTTTAGATATTTGTGTGTGCGTAAAGCCTATTTTTCTGTACTACATTTTTCATTATTTCAAAAAAAAAAAAAAATCACTCTACTTTTCAGTGGTCTGGATTAATTTTATATGAAGGAAAAATTAACATTTTGGTCCTTATATTTTTGAACCCAATTGTAATTAATCCTGGCTTAGTCTTATATTTTTGCCTTGGTTTGACTTGTTATAACTTAATCCATATAATTTCAAGTATGTTGTCATTTAATCTGTAACATTTATCATATAGATGATTTTATTTTCTAAAATATCGAAATTAAATTATTAAATGGCTAAAAACATAGGGACTAAGTTCTAGAGAGTCAAAGTTTATAGACTGAATTAGAAACAAGAATAAACTATAAGGATTGAATTGTGCAAATTCAAAGTGTAGGGATTAACTTATAATTGACTCAAAATTATAAAGAATACAAGATTAATTAACAGGGAAACAGTGTCTCTAAATTTGAAAACAGAGTCTTCGCACTCTTACCCTTGAAAAATACATTAGATCACGAGCGTCTCATTATTTGAAATTCATTATATTGAAAACACAAACAATTCAGATAATTTTAATTCTAAATTAGGTGATAACTTATTTAAAATAATTAATTCACATTTTAGTGTTTTAAAAAACATTGTCTAATCATTTTTTTTTCAAAATTCAGATGTTTATGTTTCTTAAAAACAAAAGAAAACGTGAATTATTTTAAAGAAGTCATCGATCAATCAAAATTAAAGTTATTTGAGTTACACATTCCGAGCATGCCGTGCTTGTGAGACCCGCAAAGGTTTCCAAAATTTAAAAGGAGTTTTGAATAACACACCTAACTTTAATATTTTTTCAAATCTGACCCCAAAACCACATTCCCTTGTCAACGTGTTCATATATTTTTCGCCTAAAAAAACGCGTATTGATTTTTTTCTTTCATATGAAAAACACATTGAGTGAAACTTGGAAGGCGTGAATCATCCTTAATATGTTACGGGGCAACATATTTATTGGATAAGCAAGCTACCGCCCCACCTACTACATGCTTATATGTTGTTTAGTATTGTGTTGCCTATGGTCAACTAATCATATTAGGTTTGTTTGGGTTAGCGGTGTGAACAGTGGCTTATTTTTTATTGAACTTTTGCAGAAACCCGATTAAAAGAAAATGCAAGTTGTAAATATGATTCGTATTTGGATTTATGATGGTAGAAGTGGCGGAGTTGATGTCAAAAAACGTCAAAAACTGAGAGCTTTTTTTAAAAAAACTACACCATGGAGCTTCTCCTAAGATGAGTTTTTTTTTTTTTTTTTTTTTTACAAAGTCCAATAGGATAAAAGTCAACCCAAACATCCTTTTTTTTTTACTTAAAGCTTACCAACTCTCCCCACAAACAGGCCTAATGCAAAGCAAAAATAATTTAGTCAAACAAAAATCCTAAATAGGTGGATTTTCAGTAAACTATGTTATTAATTATTTTACTGTTATTATTAATCTCATTATTGTTGATGTCAATAGAATTTTGAAGTTTAAGTGCTTCTTTCATTTATCATTTTCCCCTAGTTAAATTCATATTTTAACAATAAAAATGGAAATCACAATAAAATCCCAAGAAAACATAGATTAGACACTAGAGATAAGAATCTTGTGAATTGGTAAAAAGCAGTAATAGTTCATCAAATTAAAACGCGGGTAAAAATATAAAGGGCAAAGATAAAATTAACCATGCAAGACACCTGACAATGATATGACCAAAATGGGAGCCCGCCCTCCATGATCACTGTACGAAGTCAAAACCCAGCACCAGTCACACTATGGTTCTACGACCGACCAACACCAAATACGACATCGTACAATTCATGTTGTAACACCTTGGAAAAACATAGCCGGTCCCCAAACACAAACGAATTATAAAACATGCGTTCAAATTAGAGACACACAAACTCTTTTCAGGAATTAGAAAATAAAAGCTTTTACTACATGCATTCAAATTAGAGACCCTAGAGCATCTTTCTAAGTTTTAACTTCAAAAGCTGCCTCATCTACATATACCAAACAAATTGCATATTTTAAAAACTTCAAATTAACTAATTAATCTAAAGCCAAACTTATAATCATAACCCTAATCGATATCATAGTTGAAGCTGATACGGCATGTAGTGACCCGAGAGATTTGATTCTTTTCATTGTTCAACCGTTCCTTCTTTCCACGGCCACCGCATGCAGTGGGTGTTTCATTTCGCAGGACAGTTTTAGAACCTCAGAGAGATCAACGGGTCGATGCGGGTCTTGGACCCACTTGAACCGGTGAACTAGCTTGGCCACCCACAGAGACACCGTCACGAGGCCAAGGTTCTTCCCGGGGCACACCCTACGACCAGCCCCGAACGGTGCAAGCCGCAGATCAGAGCCCCGAACATCCACGTCAGCGCCGCCTTCGCCCTCGAGAAACCTCTCCGGCGAGAAATCGAACGGGGAATCCCACACACGGGGGTCATGCGTGATTCCCCACATGTTCACCATGGCGGTTGTGTTGGCGGGAACCACCATTCCGTTGCTTAGATGGACGTCCGACGTGGACAGCCGGGCCCACGAAAGGAGTGGACCCGGCGGATGAACTCGCAGTGACTCCTTCACCACCGCCTGTAAGTACGGCATTCTCGCCACGTCGGCGTCCGTCACAATCCCTTCGTCCCCAACAATCTGGTGGATTTCACTGTAAAGCTTATCCTGTACCTTCGGATTCAACACCAACTCCGCCATTGCCCACTCGGTCAGAAGCGCCGTCGTATCAGTCCCCCTGAATATCATCTCCTGCAAAATCAAACTCACGAGTCAGCTCGGTCCTACAAAAGAAACTCACTAATGAACGTATTATAAACATATCACATACCCATAACACAGCGATCATATCATTTTCTTCAAGCTTGTCTTCACCTTCCAAGGAAAGCAACACGTCAACGAAGTCATCGTTATCGGAGGGTTTTCCAGAGGCGGCGGCGGCAGCACGGTGCTCTTCTATGATGGAGCCAACGAATTTCCGAACACGAGGAACGAGTTTCGAGCAGCGTTCATTTATACGATGCGGGTCATAGATAGCGCTTAGCCATGGAAGAAAATCAGACCAGTTAAAAGCACCAAGAAGCTCAAAACCTTCCCGAACCATATCCTTGAGCTCCTTAAGTTCTTCGCTCTCAATCAATGGATCGTACCTTTTACCGAAGACGCTGCTCATGATGTTGTTGAGAGAAGCAGCTTGGAGGTGCTTACGTAGAGATAGTGTTCCCTGTTGTTTCTGTTCGGTTGCTATATTGCTCAGCATGGCGGAACACTCTAGCTGGCGACCTTTTTCGTGGGCTATAATACGCCGAGGTGCAAATAGGTGTGACGAAGCGATCCTCCGAAGGAGTCGCCAGTAGGTTCCATTAGGAGCGAAGCCGATGGCTCGGCTAAACATGAGACTCTTTGCGGACTGCTTGAGGGGGCGGTCGGCGAAGTGAGGTGATGTCAGGATTTCGCGGGCAATGGTGGGGTCAGAAGCTACGACAACAGGAGTACTCAAGCCGAGGCTGAAAGCCATGAGCTGAGTGTTGTCACGTGCCCAAGCCATGGCGGCGAGTGAGCGGTGAGCCAAGCCGCGGCTCAGGGTGAATAAGCTGCCAAAGACAGGAATACCCCTAGGGCCAGGGATAGGAACTTGTCCTCTAGAGCTCCGACCATTTCTCCAGGCGAGGCCGCCGTTAGAGAAGGCCCAAGTGAGAAGGGCAAGAGCGAGAAAGGCGATGAAGATGGAAACTAGAGTGTAGGTGTCGCCGATGAAGTGATCGGAGCCGAGAAAAGCTGGGAGGGTAAATACCCACAAGTTTGTGGGCTTTGCAGTTGCACTACTCGAACCTATCTCCATAGAGAGAGGCTGTGTGCGCACGAGTGTTTCAGAGAAAATAAAAGAAAGGAAGGAATTAGTAAAACAAAGACACGAAAGAGCACTTGGATGGATGGGTTGTTGAGGGAGAATATGAATATATATAGCTCGGATGGGAAAAGCGTGAGCTGAAAGACTTGGTTGGAGGTGGGGTAGGGAGTCCTAAAATCTTATCGAGGAAACTAGACAGTTGGTATTATAGATTTATTTTGACTAAAAAAAAAAATTAATTCTATTTATATTTTTATTTTTATGTAATAAATGAGATTGTAATAATTTTATCTATATTAATTACACTCATAAAGATAGAGAAAAAATAAATAGTTGAAAAATACTCAATAATAAATGGGGGCGGGGTTGAAAATTTATCCTATAATCTTTGAGTTATCTACCCAAGGGTTGTCAAACTCACGAGTTTAAGCAAACTCGTGATAAATGACGTAAACTCGTATTGTGAACTCGAATCGTAAATTCGTAAGGGTTTACTTTTATTATTAAATAGATATTACTAGTGTATAATTAAATAATTAAAATATAAAAATGACAATAATTTGATTTAAATATATTTTAAATCCAAATAATTGAAATTAAATCTATCAACATTTATCATTTATCATATTTAAGAAGGAAATTTCTATAAAATGTCCATATAAAGCTATTGAGTATGATCAAATAAAAAAGTTAACACGAGTTTAAGAGTAAGTTAACAAGAAATGTAAAAACAAAAATCGGTGTATAAACTCGTGAGTTTAACTAAGTTTACAACTAGCCCGAGTTTACTGACGACTCGACTTCGTTTTTGCAAGATAGAAGTTTAAAAACAAGAAATTCGGAGAGTCAACTCACGAGTTTGATAACCATGTATCTACCTCTCTATGATATGTGAGATTTGGTCAAAACAAACTTATAAATAGAACCGAGTGATAGTTGATTAAATTCATCTTAGTTTAGTTGAGAAGAATTTCTAATTTTATTCAAATTAATTGAGGTGTTAAAGAAGAAAAAAAAATAAAGTGCCATATTTAAACATTAGTTACAAAGGTAAAATTAACAAATAAGTATTAATTACTTTATAACTGATTTGTATGGTGAACCAACTATTTTTTTAAAAGTAACTTATATTGATAATAAGTCTTATTTATAAGAGTCGATAACCGAATTGCGTGGTTTAAGAAAGTAATTAAAATTAATTAAAAATGATAAAAATGTCTTGGAATAAACTTTTTTTTTCCTTCTAAATATATCCTTATTAATTAATGCAATTTATACAATTAACGAGGGGTACAAATATAAAAAGCGAAATACACTTCTCATGTTGTAGAAGAAGTGTATTCTCATGTCATAGATACTTCGATTTCCGTGTTTAATTTTTTTTTTTTAATAAAAAGGATGTGGGTCCCACTATTTCATTTGTGTTTAGGAATCTTCTTCTTCTCATGCGACATGAGAAGTGTAAACCCCATATAAAAATCACATTAAATGTTAAGATAACTTTTGTCGGACTCTTCAAAAAATCAAGACAATTTAAATTTTGGGCTGTTATAAAAGGATCGGAGTTTGTATAAAAATAAATAAATAAAAAGATCAGAGTATGTATAAATTACTTCCAATATGTTTAGCCAGGATTAAGAAAAACCATAAACCTCAATAGTGCTGACTTAAATTTTACCAAATTTTCCCATTCAACCTATTTAATATACAATTTATCTAATAAGAACAACGTTAACACAATAATAAATGAATGATGAAATTGTATATTCATATAAAAATAATAATATATAACTTATAAGTACGGACCAAAAAACCAGTTTTCTTTCTGCTTTATATATAGGATAAGAGTAGTATTGTTAAAATCAAGGAATTGTGGCTAAGTTATTAATTAAGGTTAAAAAGGAAATGTTTATGAACATATAAAAATAGTGGCAAAGTAATCCCTTGTATGGGGAAGGTAGTAGTTTCAATCATTCACTTGACCACTCTAGTTCTCTTCTAATTAAAAAAGAAAAGAAAAAGATGAAGATGCTATTAATAAAATTTTGAATTGGGTAATAAGCCCTCGGTAAGTTCCTATGTAAGTATGAGGTTAAAAATCGGATCTCAATAATAATCTTGAATCGTTACTATTTGATTAATTAATTGCCTACCCCTCTATTTCAAAAATCAATATTGGCAATTGGGATCTTGGAGTAGTCCTTTCAATCCTTAATATGACTTATTTTAGAAGTTCATTTAGTCCTTTTTAATTTATTTATATTTATGTTTCCTAGAAGAAAGAATTAAAGAATTGAAGAAGATGATTAAAATATTTTTTTAAAAAAAAATACATATAGTATCAATTATTTTAATTAACTTATTTTATCTGATCATATATCAGACATTAAGGAGCCGGAGTAGCATATCACAAGGATTATCCCCCCAAAGTAACGTAGAGTAACGTAGCAGTACCTGAAAGTGCAAAATAAAGTTAAGTGTGAAAGCAATTTTATCTCCAGTTACAAAAAAGACTTCGAAACGATGGTTTTAAAAGTTACCAGTTACCACACAGTCTTCGAGGAAAAAAAAAAAAAAAAAAGAGTTACCAAACAATAAATTAATACTCCCTTTACTCTTTATTATAAAATACTAACTATTAAATATATTTAATCTTTTTTATAAGGTACTTCCTTATTTCCAAGAAGCATTAATGATTTTCTTTATATATATATACTCCTAATTAATGAGGGTAGTAGGTGAGAGTAATAATTAATATAATATTATAATAGTATGGGTAATATTAAAAATTACTTAAATTTTAGGACAACTTTATTACTTTTTTAATTGTTTTTATTGGTTTGTGAGAATTGTTAGTTTGTGTCTTATAATAAGGACAAGAAGGAGTAGTTAGTAGTAAGTGATGTGTTAATTGAATAATAATACTGAGTTACCACTTTGGCCCTCTTTGTAATTCCCTTTTAACTAAAAAATTGGTCATATTTATAAGTCATTTTTAAGGTAATAAATAAGATTTTGTAACAATTTTGGCTATATTAATTGTACCAATGAAAATAGAGAGAGAAAAAAGAATTGAAATACCACTTTGAACAAATCTCATATACCAAGGAAAAATAGTTAACTCAATGATCATGAGGTAAATTTTCAACTTTACCCTCATTTATGATTGAGTATTTTTGAATTGTTTCTTCTCTCTCTATCTTTATGAGTACAATTAATATGAGTAAAATTGTTACAATTTCATTTATTATATAAAACTAGACTTATAAATAGGACCAAATTTTTTAGTCAAAATGGACTTATAAATAGGGCCAAAGTGGTATGCTCATTCATAAATGAGGACAAAGTTAAAACTTTACTCTATAATCATTAAGCTAACTAATTTTTATTGCTATGTGTAATTTAATTAAAAAAGACTTATAAACAAGTACCACTCTGATCCTATTCATAAGTCTCTTTTGACAAAAAAAAATTTGGTTATATTTAGAAGTCACTTTTGACCAAATAAATGAGATTATAATAATTTTACCTATATTAATTGTACCAATAAAAATAGAAAGGGAAAAAGGAGTTCAAAGGTTCCCAATTATAAATAAGGGTAAAGTTGAAAATTCATCCTATAATCATGAAATTATGATTTAATTAAAAGAAATGCATAAATAGCATCGGAGTGGTATTTAGTTTTAGGTGTAATTAATAAAACGATAGAGGAGCAGAGAGAGAGGAGGGGGTTCACGTGAGAACAAAGAGTAAAGGAGAAGGAGGGGGAGGTGGTTATGTGGAGGGGTGAAAGCGTGAGCAGAGAGGGTGAGAGATGTGTGGTTGGGGTCTCTGAGGCGTTATGAGGAGAGAGGTTAAGAAATGAAATTACGGCAGGAAAGACGGCGACCTGTGTAACGACACATCGGGAACTGCGAAGCCCAAGCCAAAGCCAAGCCTTCACATTTATTGTGTCTTTATTTTATGCCGTTGCCCCCTACCCGTTCCCTACACCTTTAGCCTTTATCCACACCCTAATGCCCCTCCCTCTTCACTCAATGCTCTGAACACGTTTCAGCACCACCCCCAACAAAACCTAAATATATAATGCTTTCTCCTTCTGAATTTACTTTTTATATATATATATATATATATTAAAAAAAAACGTAAATAAATTCATCATTTCTATTAATTTAAGTGGGCTTTTTTTTCTTCCTCCCCCCCCAAATTTACAATTTATTTTGTTTCACATAAAACTTTTAGATATTGTTATATCTAAAAACTATATTATGTAATATAAACTATACAGGCAGCACTTAATATACAAATGCAATGGATATAAAAAAAATAATTACTGTTAGTAACCATGAATCTAAACCTTATATTATGAGATAATTACTTGAATCTTAATTCCGACATTTATTTTTTCAAGGTTTACTTTTGTTCTCGCTTGCATTTTCCCCACCTCCAAAGGATTTGAATGATTTTTTATTGTTTGATTTAGTTGATGCAATTTTAGGCACGACATCGCATCTTGTTGACACATGATTCATGTCGTGAGCATCCCTAAATTTGAATGTTGACTCTTATGGATTAGGCTTTTAGGTTACCATACGTATGCATTTTGACTCTTATGGACCTCAAATATGAAACATATTTCTACACTACCCCAGTCTCAGGTGATAAAGAAGAAGATTCTTATTTAATGAAGCTGCGTATAACAGAATTAATATACAAGTATAAGAACTGAATTTTATATGTGTAAATATGATATTGTGGGAAGGTCTAGGTTGAGAATGAAACCAAACTGAATGTCAATAATAAGGAAGTAACAGACTACGTGGAAACACTAGTGACTAAGTGAGGATTAATAACTCTAAATTGGAAAATGAAAAACATTGACTAGATGATCATCACTTGAAAGGATAAATTTGTTGGACCGGGTGGTAAGCCAATTCAACAAATTTTTCCTTTAAAGCATTGATCACCGGACTTACATTTTTCATTGTCTAATTTAGACGTTTTAATAATCAACTTATCACTAGTAACTCCACCTAGTCGACTAGCTCTTATTATTGGCCTTTACTTTGATTTCCACATCAACCAAGACCTCATCACATGACCAAATTCAATCATACAAAATAGAACTATCAAGTTTGCATATCAACCATTTTTGACTCACTTCATTAAATAATGTACTCCATATTTGTCGCCTAAAACTAAAGTAGGCTAGAGACATATTCTATACGAACTTTCAAAAGAGCCAAAATGCCTAAGGTTAGTAAACTTAGCTCCTAATCCGAGGGTTGCAACAATCGACTACAAGGATGCCCCGTGATACGAACCAAGCATCAACAATACCCACACATCGGGGTTAGAATTACAATTGACACTCACACCCAACACACAATAATAATATGTGCCCTTTCCCACACATTGGGGTTAGTATTTAAAAACCTTGAAAATAATGAAGGTATGGCAAACAAGATTTAATATAATTAACATACATGTATGCAAACTTTGTTCACATAATTCATAATGATTGGATTTGTTAAAATTGCCATTATGAGAATGATACAATAAAATTGCATTATTGTCATAATCCCAAGTTTTGCAATCCCAACCATAATGAATTATGTGGACAAAGTTTGCATACACTAATTATAACAACCACAAAGAATAAATAGCCAGAAGAAAAAAAAAAGTAATCTTTCATGTACCACACAACGAAACATACAAGAAGCATAAAAGAAATATCATATTTATACTGTAGAAGCAAGGCTTTTTTCGGTCTTCCAAGTTCTAGAAGGGCTTCCATGTATCGCAACTTCAAATTGTGTCCATCGATCCCCTTTTTCAATTACAATAAGTTACATAATAGATTAGATTATTTAATAATCTTAACATGTTTACAAAAACTTAAGTGTTAGCTATAAAATACCACTCAACTTGGCGCTATTCACATGTCTTTTCGGCACTCTTCAAATTAAATTTGTAATCGGTGTTTCTATAACTACAACAACCATAAAAAAAAAACATACAAGAAGGCAACCGGTTTTGGTGAGCATAAGACCTACTCAACTTTATTCAAATAACAAAAACATAATGGAGATACATGTTTATCCAAAAACATATTTATTCAAATGACATTGCTAGTTCACTCGTATAAGACCCGCTCCTCTTTTGGTAAGCATACAACCGTTTTTCTTCACACTGTATTGGAGATGATGGAGAAAGAAGAACAAAAGGATTGGATTGAGATTCTTCTTCTAATCTTTTTCGCTTGGCCGCTATCAACTCTTTTTCAGCCTTTTCATAATCGCTATGAGACAACGTATGAAGGCAATCATTCTTTCTACAATTTTCATGTGATGTTTCTCTTTTTCTTGTGAATAAGAATTCAAAACAAAAATTACAATCAATAAAGAAAATAGATAACTAAATAAAATCCAAAATAAGTCAACTCACCAAGCTTTTGGAGAAGTCCGAATCCTTCAAAATTCTTGACAAGTCTCTTCGTCAAGATATGAATACTTGCTACAAGGATTAGGACGAGGCTCACCATTTTCACCTTGATATGCACGTATTTGTCAACTTGATCTGTTTTAAACTTCCTCCAACGTTCACAACAATACATCATTGTTTTCTTATACAATTTGTCACTTTCAAGAACATCATCATAAGTGAGCTAGATAGTGTCCCATATATGTTGCTTTCCATGATCTTCGATGTTTCTCCACTCCTACATCTAGATGCTAGGGTTCTTGCATGCTAGGAGGCCGACAAAACTCCTATATCGACTTGCATTAGGTTTGATTGGTTTCCAATATCTATAAATTGAATTGGGATCTTTTGCCCAAACTCCGACTTAAGGCATTCTCTCTCAATTGTGTGCATTTTCTACCCCTCCATAAAGACCGGTTACTATGCTTACTTTGAGACTTGTAAGGGTCACTCTGATTGACACTAGTTGGCTGGCCTTGAAAGCATTCCTTGCTCTCTCAAGCTAGTAACAAGTTCTTGCGTTTCTTATATCTGAACAGTAGAAAAATTTCCAAAAAAATATATCAACATCACAAGTCAATTTTCTTACTATAGTAAGATGAAATTCCTAATTTGAGATTTTCAAATTTTGAAGGCATTTAACGAAATTTTTTAATTTTTTTTATCAAAGGATATATATATTAATACTTTAAACCGATACAATACATGAAAATAAACACAAACAAAGCTAAAATAAATACGACAAAATAAACCAGATACAATACTAGCCAAGCACCGTACATTAAAGATATAAGAGTAGAAGTAGAATCATGGACAAATTCGGCTTCCTCGATACCCAAGATTAGAAGTGACGACCAAGAAAGTGTTGGTTCGAAAACCCACCCCAAAGGACAAACAATCTTATAAGCAATAGCTGCAATTAAATCAATTAAATAGGTACCCCATCTTGGGGTAAAGGACCTGAAAAATCCAACCTCGAAAGAAAGAAGACCCTTGATGTCGAAGAACACTTCGCTCCTTTGATCAAGCAGATCCGGTGACCTCGACCATACACCAAACAAAACCTCTTGAAATCTTCCCCAAGAATGCAATCCGAGCTACCAAGTGATAATCGGATCTCATAACATTCAAACAACCATCCAACCAAGAGGATTTGAGCGCAGATCTTATAGATTTGTTTATTTCCTGAGACAAGAACACCACCACAAAACCCAGTACTAGAAAAAAAGAAACAAAACACAAATAACTCCCACCACCACAGATCGAGATCTGGAGAAGGACAGGACAGGACTTACCACGAGGACGAGAGAAGGCCACTACTGACAGAACTCAGGGTGAGAGGACCGCAGATCCAAGATCTGGACTCCAAACTACAATATTGACACGTCTGTGGCACGGAAATAGGACTCACTAGCGGCATGTGATGGAAAAACAAGCCGCCGATGAGAGGTGTAGAAGATGAGAGCGCGAGATGTAGAGAGAAGAAGTTATAACTGTTTTAACTGAAATTTTTTAATAACAATCCGTCAAGAGTCATTCAACGTTATTCCTAATTTGAGAAACAAAATCCATCAAAATCATAGCACCTAATGGGATTCAAATGCTCCATTAATTTCAATATCACTTTGTTAGCCAAACAGAGTAAGCTCACTTCATGGAGGCTGGCAAGAAAAGATGTGAGGGTAGCTTAATTATATAAGGCAATAGTGGCTACAGAAAAAGGAAACAAGCTATGTCATCCTAATGCACTTCCCTAGACTGAGCAAGTTAGCTTCATTTGGTTCGATGGTATAGGCCAAACCCTCTTGTTATGCAAAATTAAATTTTAGTTGGCCTAACAAAACAAGCACAAGAAAAAAACAAAATCAAACACCATCCAAACGGAAGAACCCATGTGGATAGCTCCATCTAACATCAATCTTTTGGGGCAATATATAGATAGGAAAATAAGAATTGTTTCAACATTCTAGTTTTAGATGATAATGTTTAAACAAAGAAACTTGTTTCAGTATGATAACCATCAATAGATCCAAATACAAAGCAGACCAAATAGACTAATTACGTTATCCAGTGATCATAATAGCAATAAATGAATACTGATGGTTCATGGAAAATATCGTCTTATCATCTTATTTGGCTTTATTTAGACGAAGGCCACAACCACATATGAAATAATCTTCGCCAACAGATTGAAATACATGTTGTTTAGATAAATCATTGAAAAAGTTAGTTTACACTACCAAATTCCCACCACCAGATCTAGCAAAACGAAAACGCATCAAAATCGATCGATCTTAAGAGTCTGTATTATATCATGAATTCGAAAATGTTTCGTCACACTTATTTTCAACAATAACTCAGTACTTCATCTAGCAATCACTTCATCAAGTTTCTTATGGGTAATTAAGCATTGAGTCATATCAACACTAGGCTCATAAATTACCCAACATAGCTCTTCCAACAATAAAAATTTGAAGAACAAAAATAGAATGAAATTTTGAAACTTTTAAATCTCATATACACTCATACGTAGAACAACAAAAGAGGAAAGCTTTAAACATACCATACAAAGCAAAACACAAGAGAAGAAGAGGATATTCACACACCCCAAGCATAGCAACCAGGCAAAGAGAAGCCGAGATAAGCTTGGCGATGAAGGCAATAGGAAAATAAAGCCTACACCGCTACACACAATGGGTACCTTTCCCCTCTTTCAAAACTCCCTGAAGCTTCTATGCCCCCTTTTCCCTAAATGAATTCGGTGAAAAGAAATAAAAATCTGAAGCAAGTTCCCCCCAATAGAAAAAATAGAGCAAAGTCGTGAAAAAGGTAGGTAATATTTAGAAAACAAGTAATATTTTATTGCATTAAATTAACTTCAGATATGGGAAAATGGCGTGCAAGGAGCGTGTAAGAGCATCATTCTATCAAAAATTGGAAGAAGAAAAAAAAAAAAAAACTTAGGCGAAAAGTGAGCTTCTTGGAACTACCTTGTCGAGAGATAAACGTGAAGCGGCGAGGAGGCCACACAAATGGACAACGGCGTTGGTGGTAATGACGGAGAAGTGAGTTGCAAAAGAAGGCGGGGGAGCTATAGAGGAGTTCAGAAAAGCGACATAGCACAAAGTTATAGCGACAAGAAGAGAGGTACAGAGAGCGAAATTCAATTTTTGGAGCAACGAAAGGAGGATTTGGGGGAGCGCGTTCAATTTAGGACTAATCTTTTCGATATGTTATTCTCAAAATAAGGTCTTAAAAGTTCACCTTTTGGACTAGTTATTTGAAAATACGAGTCTTAAAAGTAAAAAAGTATATTATTTTTTATTACGCATCTTAAGACCGATTATTATAAATATAAGGTCTAAAAAATGGTTATAAAAGACAACTGGTCTAAAAAGTAAACAAATTTTTATTTATTTTTATTATTTTAGCTTTTTAGACGAGCAACGGCGGAACTACGTCTTGGCTAGTTGGGGCCAACCTTCTCAATTATTATGTACTTATATGTATCTATTATATAATATTTTATTTTGACCTCAACTAGTCTCTTATCTTCTCTATAATTACACTTCTTTTTTATTAGGACAATGTTTGGTTCATTACTCATTGGGCTATGGAAGGAAAGTAAAATTCTTGTTTGAGATACCCTCTTTGAAAAGATTAGTATCATCTTATATCGTGTTTTGATTTATAATTGTCGATTATTATTTATTTGTATTTTCAATGTTATGCAATATTATTTAGTAAATAGTTCAATATGTTTATTATTTTGCACGAGCTAAAAATATTTTACGGTTTTGCCATTGAGACCAGGTGTTCTCAAATCAAGTCTAAATAATATCTTTTAGACCTTATCTTAAAGAAATTGATCTAAAAGTTCTTTATATTTAAAAATTGTCACTTGGTCATACTTTTTAGACACAATCTTCTATAACCGGTCTAAAAAACCTATTTTGTACCAGTGTTAGAGTTGATGTTTTCTCTTGTCTCAGCCAACATAATGAAATCCACACCTAGTACACAATTTATCCAAAGAATCAACATGCACAAACGGCAACAGTTGAGTGGAAAATATACAAAGAAAAGAATTATTAAAAAGATATATAAACAAAATATAGAAATAAGACGAATACCAAATATATTATACTTACTATTTTGAATATAAAAACAAAAATGGAGCAAAACTATCAAATTATTAAATAAAGTAGCAAAAAAATAGTCCATAGATAATTACTGATAACTAGATTAGTGAAAAAGCTACGAAATTAAACTTTCTTTTAAGTAATACATGATTTTTGTGCCATAGAATTCGAAGGCAAAGTTGAAACCGTTGAAATATGGTGTGCGGGGTTAAATATGTGAAAATGTTGACGTTTAGCCTTTAATATTTACTTGTTTCAACTTGAATAAATAAATATTAAATTTGAAAAGAAGTTCATGATAAGAATAAGGTAGGTCACATGATAGGTAACATATTTATTTTATTTAATTAGAATTTTTTTTAATGTATAAATTTAATTAGTAACTTCTTTTATGATATCAATAAATAGGAGAAAAGAAGTTAAAAAGAAAAAGAAGAAAAAAACAATAGACCAAGACATTTAAAGTTGAAAGCTGTTATGGTGTGCGGGGTTGAAAATGTGAAAATGTTGGCGGTTCGACCTTGAATATATACTATTTCAACTTGAACATATTAATATTAAATTTGAAAAGAAGTTCATGATAAGAATAAGGTAGGTCACATGATAGGTAACATATTTATTTTATTTTATTAGAAATTATATTTTAAGTATAAATCTAATTAGTAACTTTTTTTTTTTTTTTTTTTTTTTTTTTTTTTTAAAATGAAGAAATAGAAGAAAAGACGATAAAAAGAAACAAAAGAAAAAAAAGTAGACAAAGACATTTGAAGTTGAAATTGTTGAACTATGGCGTGCGAGGCATGTGAAAATGTTGGCGGTTCAACATTTAATATTTACTTGTTTCAACTTGAATAAATTAAGATTAAATTTGAAAAGAAGTTCATGATAAGAATAAGGTAGGTCACATGATAGGTAACATATTTTTTTTATTTAATTAGAAATTTCATGTTAAGTATAAATGTAATTAGTAACTTCTTTTATGATATTAAGAAAGAGAAGAAAAGACGTTAAAAGAAAAAGAAGGAAAAAAATAGTAGACCAAGACGTTTAATGTTGAAACTTTTGAACTATGGTCTTTGGGTTGAACATGTGAAAATGTTGGCACCTTAGCCTTTAATATATACGATTCAACTTGAATAAAATAAGGGATAAGGGTCTTAAATGCCATGAAAGTTTTCACTTAGAAGCACTTGTAAGACGGAAGTTTTTTTCGGACAAAAAATGCCACGGAAGTTCACAAGACATAGCAATTTTGCCCCGGAAGTATCATTTTTTGCCACAGAAGTTTTTGCTGAGGAGCCATTTTGCGGCGGAAGTTTTCACTTGAGGAGAAATTTTGCCATGGAAGTTTACACTAAGGAGCAATTTTGCCTCGGAAGTTTACAAAACGTAGCAATTTTTCCCGTCTGTCCCCAAATATTAAATTTGACTATTAAATCAATCAAAGACCACACATATCATGCCTTGAAAAGGTCGAACTTGGAGTCAGAGAAAGAGATCCTTCAGATGTTGAAATCAAGGCGGCCAGAATTTGTAAAGCCGAACTGGTCAAAAGGACTAAAAGGTCTGTCACAAAACGCAAATGAAATGCAAAACGAGAAATGAATTGTTCCAAAAATTGGTTCAGTAAAACAAATCAATAGTGATAATATTTACGTTTGTATAGACTGGTCATTTGCTTAGATCATAAGTGATGCTTCCTTTGGGTTTTGTGACAATCGACCTTTCAGTTCCTTTGACCAGTTCGACTTCACAAATTCTGGCCGCCTTGAGCTCAACATCTCAAGGATCTCCATCTCTGGCTCCAAGTTTGACCTTTTCTAGGCATAACATGTGTGGTCTTTGACGATTTAATAGTTAAATTTAATATTTGGGGGACGACGAAAAAAAATTGCTCATTAGTGAAAACTTCCGGGGCAAAATTGCTCCTTAGTGAAAACTTTCGGGGTAAAATTGCTCCTCAGCGAAAACTTCCGTGTCATTTTTGGTCCAAAAAAAACTTCTATCTTACCAGTGCTCCTGAGTGAAAACTTCCATGGCATTTAACACCCTTATCCCATAAAATAACATTAAATTTGAAAAGAAGTTCATGATAAGATTAAGGCAAGTCGCACGATAGGTAACACATTTATTATATTGAATTAGGAATTTTATTTTAGGTATAAATTTAATGAGTAACTCTTTTTAAGATATCAAGAAATAGAAGAAAAGAGGTTAAAAAGAAAAAGAAGAAAAAAAATAGTAGACCAAGACGTTTAATGTTGAAACGGTTGAACTATGGTGTGTGGGGTTGAACATGTGAAAATGTTGGCAGTTCAGCCTTGAATATTTAGTGTTTCAACTTGAATAAATTAATATTAAATTTGAAAAGAAGTTCATGATAAGAATAAGGTAGGTCACATGATAGGTAACACATTTATTTTATTTTATTAGAATTTTTTTAAAGTATATATTCAATTACTAACTCTTTTTATGATATCAAGAAATTGAAGAAAACACGTTAAAAAGAAAAAGAAGGAAAAAACAGTAGACAAAGACCTTTGAAGTTGAAACTGTTGAGCTATGGTGTGCGGGGTTGAACATTTGAAAATGTTCGCAGTTTAGCCTTTAAAATATACCGTTTCAACATGAATAAATTAATATTAAATTGGAAAAGAGGTTCATGAAAAGAATAAGGTAGGTCACATGATAGGTAACACATTTATTTTATTTAATTAGAAATTTTATGTTACGTATAAATTTGATGAGTAACTCTTTTTAAGATATCAAGAAATAGACGAAAAGAGGTTAAAAAGAAAATGAAGAAAAAAACAGTAGACCAAGGCGTTTAATGTTGAAACGGTTCAACTATGGTGTGCGGGGTTGAACATGTGAAAATGTTGGCGATCCGACCTTTAATTTATGGTGTTTCAACTTGAATAAATTAATATTAAATTTGAAAAGAAGTCCATGATAAGAATAAGGTAGGTCACATTATAGGTAACACATTTATTTTATTTTATTAGAATTTTTTTAAAGTATATATTCAATTAGTAACTCTTTTTATGATATCAAGAAATAGAAGAAAACACGTTAAAAAGAAAAAGAAGGAAAAAAGAGTAGACCAAGGCGTTTAAAGTTGAAAGCTGTTGAACTATCTTTGTGCGGGGTTGAACATGTGAAAAAGTTCTCGATTCACCTTTAATATATACTATTTCAACTTGAATAAATTAATAGTAAATTTGAAACGAATAAGGTAGGTCACATGATAGGTAACACATTTAATTTATTTAACTACAAATTTTATTTTAAATATAAATTTAATTAGTAACTCTTTTTATGATATTAAGAAATAAAATAAAAGACGTGAAAAAGAAAAAGAAGGAAAAAAAAAGTAGACCAAGACGTTTAATGTTGAAACGGTTGAACTATGGTGTGCGGGGTTGAACATGTGAAAATGTTGGCAGTTCAGCTTTTAATATTTACTGTTTTAAATTGAATAAATAAATAGTAAATTTGAAAAGAATAAGGTAGGTCACATGATAGGTAACACATTTATTTTATTGAATTAGAAATTTTATTTTAGGTATAAATTTAATGAGTAACTCTTTTTAAGATATCAAGAAATTGAAGAAAAAAGGTTAAAAAGAAAAAAGAAGAAAAAAATAGTAGACCAAGGCGTTTAATGTTGAAACGGTTGAACTATGGTGTGCGGGGTTGAACATGTGAAAATGTCGGCAGTTCAGCCTTTAATTTATAGTGTTTCAACTTCAATAAATTAATATTAAATTTGAAAAGAAGTTCATGATAAGAATAAGGTAGGTCACATGATAGGTAACACATTTATTTTATTTTATTAGAATTTTTTTTAAGTATATATTCAATTAGTAACTCTTTTTATGATATCAAGAAATAGAAGAAAACACGTTAAAAAGAAAAAGAAGGAAAAAAGAGTAGACCAAGACGTTTAAAGTTGAAACTGTTGAACTATGCTGTGCGGGGTTGAACATGTGAAAAAGTTCTCAGTTCAGCCTTTAATATATACTATTTCAACTTGAATAAATTAATATTAAATTGGAAAAGAAGTTCATGGAAAGAATATGGTAGGTCACATGATAGGTAACACATTTATTTTATTTAATTAGAAATTTTATTTCAAGTATAAATTTAATTAGTAACTCTTTTTATGATATTAAGAAATAAAAGAAAACACGTGAAAAAGAAAAAGAAGAAAAAAATAGTAGACCAAGACGTTTAATGTTGAAACAGTTGAACTATGGTGTGCGGGGTTGAACATGTGAAAATGTTGGCAGTTCAGCTTTTAATATTTACTGTTTCAATTTGAATAAATCAATAATAAATTTGAAAAGAAGTTCATGAAAAGAATAAGGTAGGTCACATAATAGGTAACATATTTATTTTATTGAATTAGAAATTTTATTTTAGGTATAAATTTAATGAGTAACTCTTTTTAGGATTTCAAGAAATAGAAGAAAAGAGGTTAAAAAGAATAAGAAGAAAAAAAAACAGTAGACCAAAGACGTTTATTGTTGAAATGGTTGAATTATGGTGTGAGGGTTTCAACATGCGAAAATGTTGGCGATTCGAGGCTTGAATATTTAGTGTTTAAACTTCAATAGATTAATAGTAAATTTGAAAACAAGTTCATGAAAAGAACAAGGTAGGTCACATGATAGGTAACACATTTATTTTATTTAATTAGATTTTTTTTTTTAAGTATATATTCAATTACTAACTCTTTTTATGATATCAAGAAATTGAAGAAAACACGTTAAAAAGAAAAAGAAGGAAAAAACAGATAGACAAAGACCTTTGAAGTTGAAAGCTGTTGAGCTATGGTGTGCGGGGTTGAACATTTGAAAATGTTCGCGGGTTAGCCTTTAAAATATACCGTTTCAACTTGAATAAATTAATATTAAATTGGAAAAGAGGTTCATGAAAAGAATAAGGTAGGTCACATGATAGGTAACACATTTATTTTATTTAATTAGAAATTTTATATTACGTATAAATTTAATGAGTAACTCTTTTTAAGATATCAAGAAATTGAAGAAAAGAGGTTAAAAAGAAAAAAGAAGAAAAAAATAGTAGACCAAGACATTTAATGTTGAAACGGTTGAACTATGGTGTGCGGGGTTGAACATGTGAAAATGTCGGCGGTTCACCTTTAATTTATAGTGTTTCAACTTCAATAAATTAATATTAAATTTGAAAAGAAGTTCATGATAAGAATAAGGTAGGTCACATGATAGGTAACACATTTATTTTATTTTATTAGAATTTTTTTTAAGTATATATTCAATTAGTAACTCTTTTTATGATATCAAGAAATAGAAGAAAACACGTTAAAAAGAAAAAGAAGGAAAAAAGAGTAGACCAAGGCGTTTAAAGTTGAAATCTGTTGAACTATCTTTGTGCGGGGTTGAACATGTGAAAAAGTTCTCGATTCAGACCTTTAATATATACTATTTCAACTTGAATAAATTAATATTAAATTGGAAAAGAAGTTCATGGAAAGAATATGGTAGGTCACATGATAGGTAACACATTTATTTTATTTAATTAGAAATTTTATTTCAAGTATAAATTTAATTAGTAACTCTTTTTATGATATTAAGAAATAAAAGAAAACACGTGAAAAAGAAAAAGAAGAAAAAAATAGTAGACCAAGACGTTTAATGTTGAAACAGTTGAACTATGGTGTGCGGGTTGAACATGTGAAAATGTTGGCGGTTCAGCTTTTAATATTTACTTGTTTCAATTTGAATAAATCAATAATAAATTTGAAAAGTAGTTCATGAAAAGAATAAGGTAGGTCACATAATAGGTAACATATTTATTTTATTGAATTAGAAATTTTATTTTAGGTATAAATTTAATGAGTAACTCTTTTTAGGATTTCAAGAAATAGAAGAAAAGAGGTTAAAAAGAATAAGAAGAAAAAAACAGTAGACCAAAGACGTTTATTGTTGAAATGGTTGAATTATGGTGTGAGGGTTTCAACATGGGAAAATGTTGGCGCTTCGGGCTTGAATATTTAGTGTTTAAACTTCAATAGATTAATAGTAAATTTGAAAACAAGTTCATGAAAAGAACAAGGTAGGTCACATGATAGGTAACACATTTATTTTATTTAATTAGATTTTTTTAAGTATATATTCAATTACTAACTCTTTTTATGATATCAAGAAATTGAAGAAAACACGTTAAAAAGAAAAAGAAGGAAAAAAAATTAGACAAAGACCTTTGAAGTTGAAACTGTTGAGCTATGGTGTGCGGGGTTGAACATTTGAAAATGTTCGCGGTTAGCCTTTAAAATATACCGTTTCAACTTGAATAAATTAATATTAAATTGGAAAAGAGGTTCATGAAAAGAATAAGGTAGGTCACATGATAGGTAACACATTTATTTTATTTAATTAGAAATTTTATATTACGTATAAATTTAATGAGTAACTCTTTTTAAGATATCAAGAAATTGAAGAAAAGAGGTTAAAAAGAAAAAAGAAGAAAAAAATAGTAGACCAAGACATTTAATGTTGAAACGGTTGAACTATGGTGTGCGGGGTTGAACATGTGAAAATGTCGGCGGTTCGACCTTTAATTTATAGTGTTTCAACTTCAATAAATTAATATTAAATTTGAAAAGAAGTTCATGATAAGAATAAGGTAGGTCACATGATAGGTAACACATTTATTTTATTTTATTAGAATTTTTTTTTTAAGTATATATTCAATTAGTAACTCTTTTTATGATATCAAGAAATAGAAGAAAACACGTTAAAAAGAAAAAGAAGGAAAAAAGAGTAGACCAAGACGTTTAAAGTTGAAACTGTTGAACTATCTTTGTGCGGGGTTGAACATGTGAAAAAGTTCTCGATTCGACCTTTAATATATACTATTTCAACTTGAATAAATTAATATTAAATTGGAAAAGAAGTTCATGGAAAGAATATGGTAGGTCACATGATAGGTAACACATTTATTTTATTTAATTAGAAATTTTATTTCAAGTATAAATTTAATTAGTAACTCTTTTTATGATATTAAGAAATAAAAGAAAACACGTGAAAAAGAAAAAGAAGAAAAAAATAGTAGACCAAGACGTTTAATGTTGAAACGGTTGAACTATGGTGTGCGGGGTTGAACATGTGAAAATGTTGGCGGTTCGGCTTTTAATATTTACTTTGTTTCAATTTGAATAAATCAATAATAAATTTGAAAAGTAGTTCATGAAAAGAATAAGGTAGGTCACATAATAGGTAACATATTTATTTTATTGAATTAGAAATTTTATTTTAGGTATAAATTTAATGAGTAACTCTTTTTAGGATTTCAAGAAATAGAAGAAAAGAGGTTAAAAAGAATAAGAAGAAAAAAAAAACAGTAGACCAAAGACGTTTATTGTTGAAATGGTTGAATTATGGTGTGAGGGTTTCAACATGGGAAAATGTTGGCGATTCGAGGCTTGAATATTTAGTGTTTAAACTTCAATAGATTAATAGTAAATTTGAAAACAAGTTCATGAAAAGAACAAGGTAGGTCACATGATAGGTAACACATTTATTTTATTTAATTAGATTTTTTTTAAGTATATATTCAATTACTAACTCTTTTTATGATATCAAGAAATTGAAGAAAACACGTTAAAAAGAAAAAGAAGGAAAAAAACAGGTAGACAAAGACCTTTGAAGTTGAAACTGTTGAGCTATGGTGTGCGGGGTTGAACATTTGAAAATGTTCGCGAGGTTAGCCTTTAAAATATACCGTTTCAACTTGAATAAATTAATATTAAATTGGAAAAGAGGTTCATGAAAAGAATAAGGTAGGTCACATGATAGGTAACACATTTATTTTATTTAATTAGAAATTTTATATTACGTATAAATTTAATGAGTAACTCTTTTTAAGATATCAAGAAATAGACGAAAAGAGGTTAAAAAGAAAATGAAGAAAAAAATAGTAGACCAAGGCGTTTAATGTTGAAATGGTTAAACTATGGTGTGCGGGGTTGAACATGTGAAAATGTTGGCGAGTTCACCTTTAATTTATAGTGTTTCAACTTGAATAAATTAATATTAAATTTGAAAAGAAGTTCATGATAAGAATAAGGTGGGTCACATGATAGGTAACACATTTATTTTATTTTATTAGAATTTTTTTTTTTTTTTTAAAGTATATATTCAATTAGTAACTCTTTTTATGATATCAAGAAATAGAAGAAAACACGTTAAAAAGAAAAAGAAGGAAAAAAGCATTAGACAAAGACGTTTGAAGTTGAAACTGTTGAGCTATGGTGTGCGGGGTTGAACATGTGAAAAAGTTCTCAGTTCAGCCTTTAATATATACTATTTCAACTTGAATAAATTAATATTAAATTGGAAAAGAAGTTCATGAAAAGAATAAGGTAGGTCACATGATAGGTAACACATTTAATTTATTTAACTACAAATTTTATTTTAAGTATAAATTTAATTAGTAACTCTTTTTATGATATTAAGAAATAAAATAAAAGACGTGACAAAGAAAAAGAAAAAGAAAAAGAAAACAGTAGACCAAGACGTTTAATGTTGAAACGGTTGAACTATGGTGTGCGGGGTTGAACATGTGAAAATGTTGGCGGTTCGGCTTTTAATATTTACTTTTTTTAACTTGAATAAATTAATAGTAAATTTGAAAAGAATAAGGTAGGTCACATGATAGGTAACACATTTATTTTATTGAATTAGAAATTTTATTTTAGGTATAAATTTAATGAGTAACTCTTTTTGAGATATCAAGAAATAGAAGAAAAGAGGTTAAAAAGAAAAAGGAGAAAAAAAGCAGTAGACCAAGGCGTTTAATGTTGAAACGGTTGAACTATGGTGTGCGGGGTTGAACATGTGAAAATGTTGGTAGTTCGGTCTTTGATATTTAGTGTTTCAACTTGAATAAATTAATAGTAAATTTGAAGAAAAGTTCATCAAAAGAATATGGTAGGTCACATGATAGGTAACACATTTATTTTATTTTATTAGAATTTGTTTTAAGTATATATTCAATTAGTAACTCTTTTTATGATATCAAGAAATAGAAGAAAACACGTTAAAAAGAAAAAGAAGGAAAAAACATTAGACCAAGACGTTTAAAGTTGAAACTATTGAACTATCTTTGTGCGGGGTTGAACATTTGAAAAAAATTCTTAGTTCAGCCTTTAATATTTAATGTTTCAACTTGAATAAATTAGTAGTAAATTTGAAAAAAAGTTCATGAAAAGAATATGGTAGGCCACATGATAGGTAACACATTTATTTTATTTAATTAGAAATTTTTTAAGTATATATTCAATTAGTAACTCTTTTTATGATATGAATTAATAGAAGAAAAAACGTTAAAAAGAAAAAGAAGAAAAAAACAGTAGACCAAGATGTTTAATGTTGAAACGGTTGAACTATGGCGTGCGGGCTGAACATGTGAAAATTTTGGCGATTAAGCCTTTAATATTTAATGTTTCAACTTGAATAAATTAATACAAAAGTTGAAAATAAGTTCATGATAAGAATAAGGTAGGTCACATGAGAGGTAACACATTAATTTTATTTAATTAGAAATTTTATTTTAAGTATAAATTTATTGAGTAACTCTTTTTATGATATCAAGAGATAGAAGATAACAAGTTAAAAAGAAAAAGAAGAAAAAAAACGTAGACCAAGGCATTTAAAGTTGAAACTGTTGAACAATGGTGTGCGGGGTTGAACATGTGAAAATGTTGGCTATTAAGCATTTAATATTTACTGTTTGAACTTGAATAAATTAATACTAAATTTGAAAAGAAGTTCATGATAAGAATAAGGTAGGTCACATGCAATGGCAGACCTATGAAGATGGAATATCACCTAGAAGGGGGTGGATAGGTGATCCAAAAAAAAAAAACTTGTCGCGAGACACACACAGGCGCAAATGAAACAAAGCCAAAGAAGGGAAATAGACACAGAGCAATTTATACTGCTTCGGTCTAACACTTCGACCTACGTCCAGTCCCCAAGCATACCTTGGGATTTCCACTAACTCTTCAAATACGAATACAATTATAGACTCTGTAACTTAGGATGAACCTTTCACACTTGGACTCACTCCCCCGTACAAGTTGTAATTGTACACCCACACTTAAAGGTTCCACAACCTTAAGATTTAACAACTAAACAGATAATCAAATAGTGTTTAAACTCCTCACGAGTAGATGAATAATAAACACTGAAGTACAAGATATCCGAAGATATTAATGAAGCAGATGAAACAACAGATTGCAACAAGTTCAAATTCAATGTACATCGTTTCGGTAGGTGGCGAATTCAATGCTTCGGCTATTTATAGATGTTTCAATTAATGACCATTTGTGAAGCTTGAAGATTAACCGTTGTGAGTCTTGAATATAACCGTTAGACGAGATGAAGCTCGGTTAATATTTTCGCCCGTTGAAATAATTCAGATGGATTTGCGGTCACAACATTTTTTTCATTCCTATTCAATTTGCAATTCTTTGATTTATCCTGATGATGCTCGGGCATTCCAAGCTCCTTGCTCGGACATGGTTGTTAACTTGTAATTGTTTTCTCTTTGAGCCCGATGATGCTCGGGCATCCCAATCTCCTTGCTCGGGCATCCTTTACGAAAAATTTGAACAATCTATCGATTGAGTATGCTCGGGCATGGGTTAACCTCTGCTCGAGCAAACCCCAATTTAGACACATATTACTTAATTCAATAACTCAAAGTTCGTGATCATCGAAACATCGAGAGCTAACATTCTCCCCCTTTTTTATGATGACAACTCTAAGATGAGATTTTGAGATATACTGGATACAACAGTTATTGAATTCAGTAATGAATTGTTCAAAGTGGAGAGAGTTGCAAAGGTACTAAAATTGAACTTTTGATTTTCATACAAAAACAATTGTTAGTACACATAGTTCAGAATTACATATCGTCAAATTCAAATGTAAACAAACATTAAGCATTAAATTTCAAAAGTAAATATTAAACATAAATCTCAAAATTCATCAGCTCTTTCTCCCCTGTTGGCATCACTCAAGAAGGGGGAAGATTAGAATGAGAAGGGGGCTCAGAAGAAGGCATAGAAGACTGGAATGAGACAATGGCCAATGTAGGGTCAGAGGTAGTAGTTGGCTCAGAAGCAGAAGCAGGAGGCTGCTCTGAAGCAGAAACAGGAGGCTGCTCGGAGGTAGAGGCAGGAGGCTTAACAGAGCTCATCACAAAGGCATCCAGAGTTGTATCGAGGTCCTGAACCATCTATTGAAGACTAAGTTGCTTTGTTGAGCCGGAGTCCTGCACCTCCTTCTTGATCTCTCGATGCTCAAACAAGGTGCGGCGAAGTGAGAGTCCATTTCTTCTCGCAGAGTCTTCATCTCAGCATCAATTTGCAAATCAATGTGAGCTTTCAAATTTACCATCTCACCTTGCATAGCCTTGATCATACCGATATTGAGTTCCTTAAAGGAGTCCATAGCCTTTAACACCTTCTCAGTAAAAGGAGCCATGACATTTTGAACGGAAGTCTGAATGGAAGCCTGTGCAAATGACGGAGCAGACGTAGAAGGACCAGCCTTAGATGACTCAGCCTCAACAGGAGGTCTTGAAGCAGGTGGCTTTGGAGGCTTGAGAGGAGCAGGAGTTTTCATCTTCTTCTTCTTCAACAAAGCCTCAGTAAAAGAAACTCGTATCCGAATCAAATGCTCTTTGCCAAAACGAGGTGGATACTCTTCTTTGTCGTCCGAGAGATACCATACATTGTTGACTTCCAAGATGCGAGAAATCAACGAAGGAAATGGTACGGTGGCTCGAAGCTTGACTTGGGCCTCGAAAATGAAAGAGATCATCTCTTCCATAATCCATTTGCCAAGATTCCATGGTTCCTTGGCAATGAGAGAAGCGAAACACTCATAGTCTCTGCACGAAGTAAGTGAAGCTCGGCCTTTCGAACGAGACTTCTACTATGTATATACCACAAAGACCCGGTAGTCATCCTTCATCATGGACGAGATGAAATTGACCTTCTTTCCATCATAGGGAACATCCGAGAGAAGGATCTGGTAGTAAGCAACATCGAAAACGGCTTCGGGGATCTTCTCGGAGGATCAACAATGCCAAGAATGACATTAAGATCGTGAGCCGTGATCTTGATTTCTTGCTCCGGACCTTTGTTACTAAGGTATCATCGTCATCTTTTTGAACCTTGTCCTGTAGGTGCATGTTGTGGTAAAAAAATACAAACAACTTCAGGAGAGTATGGCTTACTAATGCCGAGAAGAGGCATGAACTGAAGAAGCCAATCAATTAAGTCGAAATTGCATTCCTTCTTGAAGTGCTCTAGATCAACGTACACAATTGGGCAAAAAGGTTTGTGCGAAAAATATTGTTCAAAGAGCAGAAAATCATCAACTGTAAGATTACCAGTAATCATCCATGGCGAAGGCTCTGGTAGTTGACCATTTGGTGGACGACTGGTTGACACTTGTTGTTTCTCTCTACCCGATGCCTATGATTTTTGAGAAACTGAAACTTTCTGCTTCTTGCTTTCTGAGGCTTGTGACTTCTGATCAATAAATGCCTTAAGATTCTGTGGGCGATCTGCTTCCTCCTTTGAATGGAGTTCATAAATCGTCTTCTCGGAGTCGTCGAAGTCCAAAGGAGGTGGAGATGGTGACTTTGCTCATTTGCCTCGGTCTAAAGGTAGAGAGCTAGTTTGAAAGCGAGTCGTCAGCTTTGGAGATTTTGAATCACTACACCCTTTTGTGAAGGTTTAGTGTTCTTCGGATTCTCGACGGCTTTGGGTTTGGAGGGTTTTTTGGAAGCTTGAACTTTGAGTCGATAATACCGAGACTTCTTCGTGGGAGACTTTTTGGAAGGAGTTTTATCACCGGAGCCAGCCATTGTGAGAATAAAAAATAGAAAATTTTGAGAAGATAGGTTCAACGGTGAGTTTGACGATCGGTCCAACGAGAAAGGGGATAAATTTGGAGGGAAGTGAGGGAATTTAAGGGAATTGAATCGGTGGAAATGTTTAAAACGTTTGATTAAATCGGTGTAATAGTTGAAATAGTCATAATGATTTGCAAACGGATGTAACGGTAGAGAGAATTTGAGAGAGGAGAGCCCTAAGGTTTTTAACGTGCGTCGGTACAAGGGAAAAAACAAAGCTGACGAAATGAAACAACATGCTTATTTAAAAACTCTGGTGCCCAATGTTGCTCGAGCAAGCCCTTATCATGCTCGAGCGGGGTTCATGCTCGAAAGGGGATGAACAAGAGTATTTTATTTATGAATTAAAGGATTAAGACGAACCTCCCATCGAGTATGTTACGTGAATACTTGATTTATAGATGATAATGGATTTCTTGGAGCATTGGGATAAAGTCTTCGATCACAAAATTCATCCATCAACCTTGCATGCTCGAGTAGACAGACATGGATGCTCGAGCATCGTTCCTCATATTTCATTCTTCTTTCACATATCCCGTTGTTGCTCGGGCAGGCTTCCAGGCGTGCTCGAGCATGGTCCTTTATTAACAATCTTTCATCCCTCTGTTGCTCGAGCATGAAGTGTAACATGCTAGAGCAGGGTTCATTGTCTCTGCTTCTTCGATAGGCTTTTTACGTTATTGCTCCAGCAGAGAGAGGTTATGCTCGAGCATCATACTCTCTGTTAGCCTTTATTTTACATCATCAGAGTAGAGCGTCCTTCATAAACATAAACTAGAAACTTCGATGCTAAAGTTAGTATCTTATTGAATTAAATCATTTGAGAAAAGAATACTTACAATTCGTTGGGATTTGCCATACCCAATTCTCTACGGATGAACATGAATTGTTCCTTAGCTAGTGGTTTGGTGAAGATATCAGCCAATTGAAGATGTGTGGGAATGAATATCACCTTGACATCTTTCTTTTGAACATGATCGCAATAAAGTGATGTCTCATATTAATATGCTTGGTTCTAGTGTGTTGAACAGGATTCTTTACCAAGCTTATTATGCTGGTGTTGTCGCAAAGAATTGGAATCTCCTTCAAATGGATCCCCAAGTCTTGGAGTTGTTGTTTGAGCCACAGGACTTGAGCACAGCAGGTTGAGGCGGCAACATATTCAGCTTTAATGGAGGATATAGCCACAATGGTTTGTTTCTTGCTTAACCATGATACGAGTGAGCCTCCGAGAAACTCACATTGTTCACTGGTGCTTTTTCTGTCATTTTCGTATCCAGCGTGATCCGAATCAGAATATGCAATCAAGTGGTCTGATTGTCCTTTAGGAAACCAGAGACCCAATTCCTTTATATTCGAAAGATATTGAAAAATTCTCTTAACGTGCTCAACATGAGATTCTTTAGGAGCGGATTGAAATCTCACGCACATTCCCACATTTAATTGAATGTCAGGCCGACTCGTAGTTAAGTATAGTAGGGATCTGATCATTCCTCGATACTTGGTTATGTTGAAGTCTTTGCCTTTTTCTTCATCCACATCTAGAGAGGCAGTTGAACTCATTGGAGTGTCGGCTCCATTACAATGTTCCATCCCAAACTTCTTGAGCAAATCACGGAGATACTTCGTTTGTGAGATAAATATTACATTCTTCCATTGTTTGATTTGCAAGCCGAGGAAGTAGTTCAACTCACCTATCATAGACATCTCGAATTCACCCTGCATTTTCTTGGAAAATTCCTCACAAAGAAAATCATTAGTAGCACAGAAAATTATGTCATCTACATATATTTGCACAATTAAAATTTCATCAAGCTTATTAGTTTTAATGAAGAGTGTTGTGTCAGTTTTACCTCTAACAAAGCCTTGATCCAAAAGAAATTTACTTAATCACTCATACCAAGCTCTAGGAGCTTGTTTAAGGCCATATAAGGCTTTCTTGAGGCGATACACGTGATCTGGATGGTGATCATTTTCAATGCCAGGAGGTTGTTCAACGTAAACTTCTTCTTGAATGAAACCATTTAAAAATGAACTCTTAACATCCATTTGATAGAGTTTAAATCCCTTGATACACGCAAAGGCTAAGAGTACTCGTATAGCTTCCAATCTAGCCACTGGAGCATAAGTTTCCTCATAATCAATACCTTCTTCCTAATTATATCCTTTGGCAACCAATCTAGTCTTGTTACGGACTATAATTGTAGATTCATCACGTTTGTTTTTGAATACCTATTTAGTGCCAATGACAGGATGATTTTTAGACCTAGGTAACAAGTCCCAAACTTGATTTCTATCAAATTGATGTAATTCCTCTTGGATTGCTATCACCCAATCATTGTCTGATAGAGTTTCATCAATCTTAGAGGGTTCAATCTCAGATATGAAGGCAGAGAATGTAACCTCATTCAAGGCACTCTTTCTGGTTCTTACACCTTGATTCACATCACCTATCACTTGGTCCAAAGAATGATTCCTAATGAACTTCCAAGCTTTAGGTTGAGATTGATCTGGATTTTCACAAGAATTTTTAGAATTGCTTTCAAAAATATATTCTGGATTTTCAAGAAAGGAAGGGGTAGTTTTTGAAAAGAATTGATTTTTGTAAGAATCTTCTTCATCATCATCTAGAGCATCAGTTTTGGATTCACAGAACACAAGATGAATTGATTCTTCAACTAAACGAGTACGCTTATCGAAAATTCTATATGCTTTACTTCTATTAGAATAACCAAGAAATATACATTCGTCAGATTTGGGATCAAACTTACCCAAATTATCCTTACCATTATTGTGGACGAAACATTTGCATCCAAAGATATGAAGGTGACTCAAGTTTGGTTTCCTTCCTTTGTAAAGCTCATATGGAATTTTGTTGAGCTTCTTTCGGAGATAGGCTCGGTTTGAGATATAACTAGCCGTGCTCATTGCATCTACCCAGAAGACTTGTGAAGTCTGATTTTCGTTCAACATTGCACGGGTCATTTTAGTGAGCACACAATTCTTCCTTTCAACAACGCCATTTTGTTGTGGTGTTCTTGGAGCCGAGAAGTTGTGATCAATGTCGTGAGCATCACAAAACTCTCCGAAGGCGTGATTCTCAAATTCACCTCTATGATCTGTTCGAATTGCTGAAATGCAAATACCTTTCTCATTTTGCACCTTTTTGGCAAACACAACAAACAGATCAAATGTTTCATCCTTAGAGAATAAAAAGATAGTCCAGGTGAAACGAGAGAAATCATCGACAATGACTAGAGTATATAAATTGCCACGTAGGCTCTTTACTCTTGCAGGTCTAACTAAGTTTATATGAAGTAGTTGAAGAGGTCGGTTTGTCAAGATTTCAAGCTTATTTTTTAAAGATGATTTAGTTTGTTTACCCCTTTGACATGAATCACAAATCATGTCATTTTTAAAACCAAGTTTAGGTAAACCAAACACTAAATCTTTTCTTAATAACTTATCCAGTTGGAACATGTTGACATGAGACAATCGCTTATGCCATAGCCAACTCTCTCTAAGTTGCCAACAAAACATTTTTCAGAATTAATTCTAGGTAAAGCCAAAGTATAACAATTTCCTTCACGAGGAGCTTTGAATAATATCTTAAGTTTACCTTTATCAATTGGGAGATTATTTTTGTTGACAATGAAGCATTCTTCTGAATCGAAGATGATCCAGTTGGTCTTGTCAGCACTTTGGCTTACACTCAGGAGGTTGTGACAGAGACCTTCCACAAGATAGACATCTTTGATCTAAGGTCCCTCCTTTGCACCAATCTCACCAATCCCTGTGATTTTCCCAGATTGATTTCCCCTAAAAGTGACTTTGCCACCATCTTTTGATCTCATTGCAATAAATTTGTCTCCGCATCCCCGTCATGTGTCTAGAGCATCCACTTTGTTGATATACCACTTGTTGATTCTTGATGCTCTCAAACACACTTGCAAATCAAACGAGATTAAGTTTTAGGTACCCATCCTTTTTTGGGTCCTTTGGGGTTAGTTTGGGCCTTAGGGACATAGGTTCCCTTAGATACCCACTGATAGTTGCCAACGAGGTCTATCTCTTCTATATTTCTTGTGGAAACAAGATGAGGTACTGTGTCCCTTTCGGTTGCGAATTACGGGGAGCAAAAGGATTGACGTATGAACGGTTTTTACGAAAATAATTCAAATAGGATTTTCCACCAGTTTTCTTCTTGTCTTTCTTTTTGTCAAAAATAGGATTATATCCTATGCCTGGTTGATCATTTGTAAAGCTTTAAGTTTTCAAAATTATGTTGAGCATTTCACCATCTTTAGTGAATTACTCAAGCATTTTTGTGAGGTAGACATTCCTTTTCTCTAAATCCGGGCATTCTTCACGAGACAAGGTTTTCACAAGAAAGATTTTCAACTTGTTGTTTAAGAGTTATGTTCTCCTTTTTTAAGGCTATACATTCCTCAACAACTTTTTCAAATTCAGATTGAATCTCATTATACTCATCAAATAATTCATCATATGTAGGTTGCGAGTTATAAACCTCATCGTCATTTTCAGGTTGCTCCTCTTCTCGCAACTAGACAAACGTTTGCGATTCTTTTTCCTCTTCGCTTTCTTCATCGAGGAACCATCTCCCCATATGGCGATACGTAGGCCTTCTTCCTGAATTGATTGAACTTCTTCTTCTTCTCCTTATCATCGTCTTTCACCGAGGACATCCTAATTTGTAATGACCCTCTTTTCACATTCGTGATGTAATTTGATCCTTATCCCCGAATTCGCGTACATTACTCGAGCTTCCTTTCTAGAATCTATTTTCGAAGCCTTGGTTCTTTTTGTAGAACTTCTTGAATCTTTGCACGAACATGCCCATCTCATCATTGTCCTCATCATCTTCGTCTTTATCTTCCTTTTCTTTCACGGTATTAAGGGTGATACCTTTGCTTCTACTAGTGTAACTTCGTCCAGGTCCTTCTTCAATTTTAGCTTGCTTTCATATTCAGATAAGCTTCCGAACAAAGCGCCACTTGAAGCCATTGATTCTCCACGGGCCTCTTCTATAGCCGTGACTTTGGCCTCCCGTCTTTTGTCAACACGTTGAGAATTTTTCTGACCCGAGGACCTTGCTCATATGTTTTGTCCAAGGCCGCCAATTGATTCGTCAGATGAGTGTAACTCAGTTGAAATTTGGCAATAGTTTCTCCAGACTTCATACGAAGTAAATCATATTCGATGGTTAGAGTATTTATACAGTTTTCCTTAATGCCGGAAGTTCCTTCATAAGCTATCTCTAAAGCCTTCCACATCTCTTTCGTGGTGGACATGTTGCATATCTGAAAGTACTCTTTTTGACTGAGAGCACTTTGTAGCATTAAGATGGCTTTACTGTTAAGAGTGATGTTCTTCTTGTCGTTCTCATTGAACTCAGCTTCTATCTTTGGAACTGCGATTCCGCCTTCAATCCTTATAAGAACGTAATCTCCAGTTCTATCACTTGCCAGAGACCACACTCGGTAGCTAACACAAACACTTTGAATTTTTCTTTCCAAAATGAATAGTGCTCGCCATTGAATCCAGGTGGTCGATTTATTGAGGCACCGTTAGGTAATATTCCTTTCGTAATCTATCTTGGGATGTTAAGCCCAACAGAGAAACCAGCGCTCAGATGCCAAATGAAGATGGAATATCAACTAGAGGGGGTGAATAGGTGATCTAAAAAAAACTTTTCATGAGACACACACAGGCACAAATGAAACAGAGACAAAGAAGGGAAATAGACACAGAGCAATTTATACTGGTTCGGTCTAACACTTCGACCTACGTCCAGTCCCCAAGCACACCTTGGGATTTCCACTAACTCTTCAAATACGAATACAATTACACACTCTGTAACTTAGGATGATCCTTTCACACTTGGACTCACTCCCCCTTACAAGTTGTAATCGTACACACACACTTAAGGTTCCACAACCTTAAGATTTAACAACTAAAGAGATAATCAAATAGTGTTTAAACTCCTCACGAGTAGATGAATAATAAACACTGAATTATAAAATATCCAAAGATATTAATGAAGCAGATGAAATAGCAGATTGCAATAAGTTCGAATTCAATGTACATCTTTTCGGTAGGTGGCGAATTCAATGCTTCGACTATTTATAGATGTTGCAATTAGTGATCGTTGGTGAAGCTTGAAGATTAACCGTTGAGAGTCTTGAATATATCCATTAGACAGATGAAGCTTGGTTAATATTTTCGCCCTTCAAATAATCCAAGTGGATTTGCAGTCATGACATTCTCGTCATTCCTTTTGTTTTACCCGTTGTGAAATATCATTTAATACGCGTGAATATCGTAAATGCTTTAGATTGATCGAGAGTGGTTACCGAGGATATCATCTATATGGCAACTGCATTTAATGCTTCTCTGACACACAAATTGTTTTATGCAATTTATTGTTAATCCATGATAAAATTATTTGAAACTCATTAGCAAACTGTTTAATTAGGAATAGTAATGAGTAATGTTATGTAGGAATGAGATTAAACACAATGATTTATTATTTACGAAGACGGTGATTTTGAAAACAGGAAATGATCATACTCGAGCATGACTATTAGTATGCTCGGGCACCAGTAGATGAGATACTTTGAAAGAGTAGAAATTACCCTATGCTCGAGCAACCAACTAAGTTTGCTCGAGCAAGCTTCTCCCGGTGTCTTTTGAAAAAAAACGGTTTCTATCGATGCTCGAGCAAGAGAACATCCATGCTTGGGCAACATTTCGTCGATGCTCGAGCAACCCAAAGAGTATGCTCAGGCAAGAGACGATTAGAGAGGAAAACTTACTAATTTAATGGTGTTGCTTGAGCATGACTTTTCTTCTGCTCGAGCACATGACATATTCATGCTCGAGCACAAGTGATCCGAGGCTACGAATGAAGGGTCGATTGATACTGCTCGGGCACCCTTTTACCTCTGCTCGAGTATAGTGCTCGAGCATGCCTTTCACTCTGCTCGGGCATGACTATTCAATTTACAATTCTTCGCTTTAGCCCGATGATGCTCGGGCATTCCAACCTCCTTGCTTGGGCATGGCTATTAACTTATAATTGTTTTCTCTCCGAGCCCGATGATGCTCGGGCATCCCAATCTCCTTGCTTGGGCATCCTTTTCGAAACACTTGAACAATCTATCGATTGAGTATGCTCTGGCATGGGCTAACCTCTGCTCGAGCAAACCCCAATTTAGACACATATTACTTAATTCAATAACTCAGAGTTCGTGATCATCAAAACACCGAGAGCTAACAATCTTCATACTAGAGAAGGGGGCAAGTGCCCCTTTGAGTTTGAGAAGTAAGATATTTATTTATTTATTTTGTATAATTAATACATGTTTGAATGATTGCCCACCCTTAATACATCAAGGCTACACTTCGTAATGGAATGGGGGATGAATGATTGTTTAGTGCCTTATATTGAAAAAAGATGTATTTGATAGCATTGATAATAAGGCAATTATAATAAAATTCCAAAAAATAAGGTCTAGATGGATGACATTATAATTATTTTTATTAAAATATATGTTCTTAAACTTATTGAGTGTCCTCTCTTCATTGTAATTTATGTAACTCTACTTCTAACCATACTTAGCCTTACTTTTTTAAATGACAGATTTGTAAAATAATTGCCTCTCTTATTACCTCATCGGTATTCACTTGATTTCATAAACATTTTTTTGATATATTTTTTTCCTTGTTTATATTCTTTTGTTTTTTAATATATTAAAAACTTTCCCTAAAAAAAAAATTCGGGCAGCCCCGAATCCCCTAACAATTGTGCCCCGTTACGTAATATTCGGGCGCCCCCGAATCCCCTAACAATTGTGCCCCCGTTACGTAATATTCTCGGGCTTGCTCCTAGTCACATGATAGGTAACACATTTATTTTATTTAATTAGAAATTTTATTTTAAGTACAAATTTAATTAGTAACTCTTTTTATGATATCAAGAAATAGAAGAAACGATGTCAAAAAGAAAAAGAAGGAAAAAAAAAAGGTAGACCAAGACATTTAAAGTTGAAACTGTTGAACTATGTTGTGTGGGGTTGAACATGTCAAAATGTTGGCATTTCAGGCCTTTAATATATATTGTTTCAACTTTGAATAAATTAATATCAAATTTGAAAAGAAGTTCATGATAAGAATAAGGTAGATCACATGATAGGTAACACATTTATTTTATTAAGTAAAAATTTAATCAAGTAACTCTTTTTATGAAACTAAGAAATGGAAGAAAAGACGTTAAAAAGAAAAAGAAGGAAAAAAAAACAATAGACCAAGACATTTAAAGTTGAAACCGTTGAACTATGGTGTGCGGGGTTGAACATGTGAAAATGTTGGCGCTTACGCTTTAATATATACTTGTTTCAACTTGAATAAATTAATATTAAATTTGAAAAGAAGTTCATGAAAAGAATAAGGTAGGTCATATGATAGGTAACATATTTAGTTTATATAATTTCAAATTTTATTTTAAGTATAAATTTAATGAGTAACTCTTTTTAAGATATCGAGAAATAGAAGAAAAGAGGTTAAAAAGAAAAAAGAAGAAAGAACAAGAGACCAAGACGTTTAAAGTTGAAACTGTTGAACTATGTTGTGTGGGGTTGAACATGTGAAAATGTTGGTAGTTCCGCCTTTAGTATATACTTTGTTTCAACTTGAATAAATTAATATTAAATTTGAAAAGAAGTTCATGATAAGAATAAGGTAGGTCACATGATAGGTAACACATTTATTTTATATAATTTCAAATTTTATTTTAAGTATAAATTTAATGAGTAACACTTTTTATGAAATCAAGAAATAGAAGAAAACACGTTAAAAAGAAAAAGAAGAAAAAAGCAAAGAGACCAAGACGTTTAAAGTTGAAATTGTTGAACTATGGTGTGCGGGGTTGAACATGTGAAAATGTTGGCGATTCCGCCTTTAATATATAGTGTTTCAACTTGAATAAATTAATATTAAATTTGAAAAGAAGTTCATGATAAGAATAAGGTAGGTCACATGATAGGTAACACATTTATTTTATATAATTAGAAATTTTATTTTAAGTATAAATTTAATGAGTAACACTTTTTATGAAATCAAGAAATAGAAGAAAACACGTTAAAAAGAAAAAGAAGAAAAAAGCAAGTAGACCAAGACGTTTAAAGTTGAAACCGTTGAACTAAGATGTGCGGGTTGAACATATGAAAATGTTGGTATATACGGTTTCAACTTGAATAAATTAATATTACATTTGAAAAGAAGTTAATGATAAGAATAAGGTAGATCACGTGATAGGTAACAAATTTATTTTATTTAATTAGAAATTTTATTTTTATTATATATTTGATTAGTAACTCTTTTTATGATATCAAGAAATAGAAGAAAGGAGGTTAAAAACAAAAAGAAGAAAAAAAAAACAAGAGACCAGGACGTTTAAACTTGAAACTGTTGAACTATGGTGTACGGGGTTGAATATGTGAAAATGTTGGGAGTTCGGCGTTTAATATTTACTTGTTTCAACTTGAATAAATTAATACTAAATTTGAAAATAAGTTCATGAAAAGAATAAGGTAGGTCACATGATAGGTAACACATTTATTTTATTGAATTAGAATTTTTTAAAAAGTATATATTCAATTAGTCACTCTTTTTATGATATCAAGAAATAGAAGAAAAGAGGTTAAAAGCATAAAGTTTAAAAAGTTTTCTCTTTAGACCTGTTATAAAGGACAACTGATCTAAAAAGTAAACAATTTTTTTTTTTTAGATTTGTTATGTTCAAAATAAGGTCTTAAGAGTAGTTTACCTTTTAGACCAGTTCCTTTAATATAAGGTCTAAAAGATATTATTTAGATCGGATTTGAACGAATGGATCTAAAAAGATAAAATAATAAAAAAAGTAAAAAAAAAAAAATCACTTACTTTTTAGACTTTAGGTTTATTATAACTGGTCTAAAAGATGGAGAATAAAATATTAATATATTTATTATTTTTAAGATCGGATTTTCCAAATAACCGGTTTGAAAGATGAAGTTTTAAGACCTTATTTTAAGCATAACAAGTCTAAAAGACAATAACAGCTTACTATTGTATGTATTAATATTTTATAGTCTAAAATAACACTTAGAGAACGTGCAGATATCTCGATGGCTAATCAATCTTCCCTTGTAGGCATTATTATGTTTAAGGTACGACACTAAATATAAGTATTTCTCCTCAATGGCTACTCAAACTTTTATTTTTTTCAGTTATGAATCTTGATAGATTGAGGTTTTTTCCCCCTATGATTGTGTGTTGTTCATCTACTCGGTTATTTTTTTTTAAAAACATTTTTCAGAAATAAAAAAAATGAGCTGAATTAGGACCACTAACAAGTCGTGATCTTGGGAATTTTTTTAATATTTTTAAGTAACATTTCAGTCATGATAATGTGCACTACTGTTGAACAGTCTATTGCTTCCTCAAAATAATGGCCATTAAATTATATATAATGAAAAAAAAAAATAACCAAGGCAATCAACTACTAATATCTCTAACGTCTTTCAGATGACAAAAACAGCTTACTAACTCATTATTAGGTCATAAACGCTTATGAAATCAAGCTAACGATTTCTATTACAACAGAAGTAGCTGCATGAAAGATACTGGTCTTATGATATATAACAAGTTGTAATCATGAATTATTACTTTAAACGTTTCGGCCTCAAGAAGAAAAGTATTAGTTTAAACATTTTGGGCCCAAAACATTTATTACTTTAAGCATCTTCGTCTACTGTTTTTTTTTTTTTAAACGTCTTTTCTTCTATTTCTTAACATCATAAAACAAGTTACTAATTAAATTTATACGTAAAATAAAATTTCTAACTAAATAAAATAAATATGTTACCTATCATATGACCTACCTTGTTTTTATCATGAACTTCTTTTCAAATTTAATATTAATTTATTCAAGTTGAAACAGTATATATTAAAGGCGGAACTGTCAACATTTTCACATGTTCAACCCCGCACACCATAATTCAACAGTTTCAACTTTGCCTTCATGAATTTAATGGCACCAAATATCATATATTACTGTTGTAACATATTTATTTTATTTAATTAGAAATTTTATTTTAAGTATACATTTAAGTAGTAACTTGTTTTATGATATGAAGAAATAGAAGAAAAGACATTACAAAGAAAAAAGAAGAAAAAACAGTAAACCAAGACGTTTAAAGCTGAAACTGTTGAACTATAGTGTGCGGGTTGAATATGTGAAAGTGTTGGCGGTTCAATTTTTAATATTTACTGTTTCTACTTGAATAAATTAATATTAAATTTGAAAAAAAGTTCATGATAAGAATAAGGTAGGTCACATGATAGGTAACATATTTATTTTATTTAATTAAAAATTTTATTTTATGTATAAATTTAATTAGTAACTTATTTTATGATATTAAGAAATAGAAGAAAAGACGTTAAAAAAAAGACTGTAGACGAAGACGCTTAAAGTAATAATTGTTTTGGGCCCAAAACATTTAAAGTAATACTTTTTTTCTTGTGGCCAAAACGTTTAAAGTAATAATTCATGATAACAAACTTACTATATATATCAAAAGACCAGCATCTTACATGCATCTACTTCTTTTGTAAGAGAAATCGTTAAACCGATTTCATTAGCATTTATGGCTTATAATGAGTTATAAAGCTGTTTCGGGTGAAAGACGTTAGTCATATTAGTAGTTATTGCCTTGGTTATTATTATTATTTTTATATCTAATTTAATGGCCATTATTTTGAGGAAACAATAGACTGTTCAACTCTTGTGCACATTATCGTGACTGTGTTACTTAAAAACATTAAAGAATTCCCAAGGTCACAACTTGTTAGTGGTCCTAATTCGATTGATTTTTTTTCCTAAAAAAATGTAAAAAGAAAGAAAAAAGAAAAGAAAAAGAACTGACTAGATTAACAACACACAATAATAGGAAAAAAAAAACACAATTTATCAGGATTCATAACTTAACAAATCAAAATTCGAAGCCGTTGAGGAGAAATACTTATATTTAGTGTCCAGTCATACACTGAAAATGAGGATAAAATTGGAAAAAAAAAATTCAATCAGCTCTTGGACGGGTAGAAAATTATTATGAATTGAAACTAACGGGGTAAATGTTATTTTTAAATTTGTAAAAATTTTAAATCATGTTTCTAAGCTATTTTTTTTTTTAATGTATATCTACCATTGAAAAAAACAAAATCTAGTGGTGAAATGTGAAAAAAATATGTAAATTTATTATAAAACTAAAAAAATTAAAATATATTTTTATAAATATTACATACCATAATTATTTCATTTTTATTTTCATTATCGTATGTTGTATGAAATTTAGATATTTTTTAATTATTTTAATTGTGCACTGAAAACGAATAATAAATTTTTTTCTAAATCGAAGATAAGACAACCTCTCATCTTATATCCTTTCATCTCTTTTATACTAATAAAAGGATATTTAATAATAAAAAATCATGTTAACGATTTCTGTTACAACAGTAGTAGATGCATGTAAGATGCTGGTCTTATGATATATAGTAAGTTGTTACCATGAAATATTACTTTAAACGTTTTGGCCCCTAAAAAAGTACTCCCTCCGGTCCTAATTATAAGACATAATTGACTTTTTTGGAGATATTAAGGAAGCTAATTAAATCACTTTAGAGTGTTTTTTTTTATTCAAACTAATTAGTTTGACTAATAAGCTAATATATAATCTAATGATACACAACATATGATATGATTAACTGACTTATTTAGCTTTCTTAATTTCTTAAAAAAAAAAGTCAACTGTGTCTTATAATTAGGACCGGAGGCAGTATTGCTTTAAACGTCTTGGTCTATTTTTTTTTTCTTTTTTATTTTTAACGTCTTTTCTTCTATTTCTTAATATCATAAAATAAGTCATTACCTAAATTTATACTTACAATAAAATTTCTAATTAAATAAAATAAATATGTTACCGATCATGTGACCTAACTTGTTTGTATTATGTTCTTTTCAAATTTAATATTAATTTATTTAAATTGAAATAGTAAACATTAAAGGCTGAACAACCAACATTTTCACATGTTCAACCTCACATACCATAATTCAACATTTTCAACTTTGCCTTCATGAATTCAATGGCACCAAGTTGAAACTTCTGAATCATGGTGTGCGGGGTTGAACATGTGAAAATGTTGGCGCTCAACCTTTAATATTTACGGTTTCAACTTGAATAAATTAATATTAAATTTGAAAAAGTTCATGATAAGAATAAGGTAGGTCATATGATAGGTAACATATTTATTTTATTGAATTAGAAATGTTATTTTAAGTATAAATTTAAGTAGTAACTTATTTTATGATATTAAGAAATAGAAGAAAAGACGTTAAAAAGAAAACAATAGACAAAAACATTTAAAGTAATACTTTTTTCGGGGCCAAAACGGTTAAAGTAATTATTCATGATAGCAACTCACTATATATCATCAGATCAGTATCTTTCATGCAGTTGCTTCTGTTGTAACAGAAATCTCTATTTCATTAGCGTTTAAGACTTTATAATGAGTTAGTAAGCTGTTTTTGTCAGGTGAAAGACGTTAGTAAGCTGTTTTTGTGGAAGCAATAGACTGTTCAACTGTGGACAGTAGTGGCCATAAATCATGACCGTGTTACTCAAATTTTTTTTTTTTGGTTTAAATTCCCAAGATCACAACTTGTTAGCGGTCCTATTTTTAGGTTAGCCGATTCGACCAAAATTGACATGTTGTTTAGTAATGAGAATAAAATTGGAAAAAAAATTCAATTAGCTCTATGATTGGTAGAAAATTATTGTGAATTGAAAATTAGTTTGAACTGGATAAATATTATTTTAATTTTTTTTAAGATTTAAATAATGTTTCTAAGCTACATTTTATGTATATCTACCATTGGAAAAACAAAATCTAGTTGTGAAATGTGAAAAAATATGTACATTTATTATAAAACTAAAAAATTTAACATATATGTCGTATAAATATTACATACCATAATTATTTCATTTTTATTTTAATTATCTTACATTGTATGAAATTTAGATATTTGTTAATTATGTTGAATTGTGCACTGACCACGAATAACAAATTTTTTGCTAAATTGAAGAGAAGACAACCTCTCATTATCCTTTCAACTCCTTTATACTAATAAAAGGATATTTAATAATAAAAAATTAATAGCGTATAAATTTAATTTTGTAAAATAATAGTTTGCTTAAAAAAATACTAATTCTAATGTTATATTTAACGTATAAAATTAGACTTTTTTTTCTTTTTATATAAAAAAGTTTAGACGGGGTAGACATCGATACCCTACCAAAACTTGGGTATGCCTCCGAGCTTAAAGAGTCTTCTGAGAGGTACTTACAGATCTCCCACGAATAAGGTCCTTATATCGACCAGCAGGTATTGAACCTCATTCTTTTTTTGGAATAGAGGCTGACGCCTTAACCAACTGTACCAATCCTCATTTACAAATTAGACATATATTCAATAATCGTGGTTGGTCTAACCACGGTTCCATGTGAGGCGGCCCAATGACTGAATACAAAAGCCTATAGTTTGCAAAATCAGAAGGCCATCCTCATTATTGTGCCCCAATAAGTTTTTCTTCCAACGTTTGGGCTTTCCGACAAACAGGCCCCATTTCGTCACCGCTAGAACATACATAATTACATATTATTTTCTCCGATACTAATTATAAAACCTAGTTGACTTTTTTGAAAAGATTAAAGAAGTTAATTAAATCACTTTAGAGTATTTTTATTTTTATTTTTTTTTTCCAACCTAATTAGTTTGACTAATAAACTAATATATAATTTAAGGATACATAATATATAAAATGATCAAATATCTTATTTAGCTTCCTTAATTTTTTTAAAAAAAAAAACAAGATTTTCGACCGTGCGATGCACGGATATGTTTGTACCAAAAAAGACTTGAAATGAATAAGATGGACTAATATGTAACAAATTAACCCTTCTATTAAATCAATACACTTTTACAAAGATCATAATATAGTACTCATTCTGAAACCTACCCTATTTCTATCAATGAAACAAAAGGTTTTGGAAAACTTCTCTATAAACAACATTTATTGTGGTATTACTGCATTTACCAAACTCGTTTAGTATAAGGATTTTTAAACCACTGAAATTCTTAACTCTAGACGTGGCAACATATAATTGCCCATGTGAGAAAATTCGGTTTGGTAGGTAAAGGCCTGCATTTGACATTGATTGACCTTGGCTTTTGTTTATCGTCATTGCAAATGAAATTATGATTGGAAATTGTCTTCTTGTCATTTTGAATGGCAGTGTAGTTTCAGAAGGATTCATATCCATTCTGTGTATCAAAATCTCCTCACCTGCGATTGTTCCATTCAATGCCTTAGCTTTAACGACATTCTTCCCAAGTTGTGTAATGTGAAGTCTTGTACCGTTGCACAATCCTGCATCTTGGTCAATGTTTCTTATTAACATAACAGGTACACCAATTTTCAAAACCAATTTATGATGAGGAAAGCCGAGCATTTAATTGCATTCGGTATTCTATGTCATATAAATTCGCAAAGCTTTCATTTGCATTGTCGACACGATTTATAGAATCTGAACTGAAGTGTTGCATTGCATCTCCTGGCAACAAAGAGCAAATGTAGTCATTCAATGTGTCGACACTCTCTATTATTGGTGTTAGGATTGACCTACTATGCAAGTAATCTTCATCAAATAGGTGCTTTATTAAATTTGGATAGGTAGATTTAACGATACATTTAATTGGATTATAATCATCATGAAGCGAAAAATCTTCTGGAATAACGATGTCTGCAATACCATCGTGTGGTAATCCAATGTCTCCATCTCCTACAAGTAACAACCATTCTGAAAATGGTTTTATTTTTTGTTGCTCAATTGGATCGTTGGAAGACTTCAGCCTCATGTTCCTTGTTAATCGCAGTAATTTGCAATTATTCCATAGATAAGAAGCGTTCATTGTTGCATCTACAATCTCTACTCGCCCACTTTTCGGTATGACCGGAAGGATTTACCTAAAATCACCACCCATGACGACACATTTTCCTCCAAATATGGAATTGCTCTTCAATAAGTCCCTCAACGTTCTATTAATAGCCTCGACACAATGTTTCTTCACCATGGACGCTTCATCCCAAATAATGATGTCAGTAGATTTTAGTAAATTTGCCATTGGCGATTGATGAGAAATAGAACAAATGTAGTCTTCTTGACGTCAATAGGTATACAAACCTAGAATGTGCGGTCCTACCGGATGGTATTAGAGTTGCATCTATTCCACTTGATGCTACATTTAGTATGATTACCCCATTTGATCTTACTGAAGCTGTCAATGCATTCCATACAAATGTTTTTTCAGTTCCGCCAAATCCATGCAGAAAGAAGAACCCACCTTTCTTTGAAGAAACAAGACCCATTATCGCATCAAACACCTCGCTTTTGCTCAACGGTCATCAACCGTTGCAACCTTTCGATTCTTCTCTTTCCTTTAGCTTGTTGTAGTTTAGTTCTTGAAGAATTAACTGGTTTAAAATATCAAAGATGTTATCCAGTATCGTGTAGGAAGTGATGGATAGTCATTTAGACTCCCCGCCATTGCGTAGCAAGAGTTTTTCAATAATAGATAAGCCCGAGCTTCTTTATCGGATGATATCTCGCAAATCTTAGTCAAACAATAAAAGGTATTTAAAAACATGTGATATAAACAAGTAATAGACATATATAATAATACGTGAACATGTTGATACATGAATATTTTGAATACTATTATGAATTGTTGAACATGCATTCGCGACCATATTTGAATTACTTAACTATCGTAGATATATTTATCTTGAAATGTTATAATGCACAACAAAAATAACAAAGTACAAGTACAAATTATAAATAATCAAATACCTGGAAAACGATTGTCATCATGACTAATATGTAACAAATCTTCACATAAAAATCCTTTCGTATGTTCCCAAACAATAGCGGGTTGAGATAAACAATGGCTTAACAACATGCTTGTGAAAAACTGACGTAGATAATTGTCTGATGCCCATGATGATGCCTCTTTAATTGCATCAATGTATTCTTTGTCATCATCTAATAATCCAAGCGTGTAACATGCTTCCCTGAATGTTAGATAAACTACAATATTCACATTTTTTATATCAGTGTAAGTCTTTGCGCCACGAACCTTTGTAAGAAACAAACGAAGATAATATAGTTCTCCTTGAGCTGGGGTACAATGACCACTCCTTCCAACTGAAAAGCCACGCTCACGAATTTTCCAAAACCTTTTTTCCCTAACAAACGTGAAGTGGTTAGGGAATTGAGAATAAGTCGGTGTTCTTGCGAAAGGGTCATCCTTGTTTTTTTCAAACCAAGCATTGAACATTGACTCCTTGACCCGGGGGTTGTTCAAAAGGGAGGACATTGTTTCACCTTGAGTGTAGCAAATTGATTGCTGTTGAGGCAGATGAAAACTGAGTCTCTCTACAGGTGGATGTCTATGGTGTATTTCGAAACCAAATATTTGCCACGACGCCTCACATGAAGATACATTCCTACAATTGAGGTAGTGAGAAACTTCATCAAAAGATTGTTGAGAGCCTAGACTATCATTGTTGTTATATGTACCAACAATGACACAGTCATTCCCTTTACTAATGTATTTGAACAGGTACTTGATGGCACGTGATTGATTTGTCTTCTCAATGTTCAAATGACAACAAAATAGTTTCAAAGAACCTAGCATTATAAGGGACGACAAATCTATTATCAAGCTTAACTCCCTTTCTTGAAACCGTACGACCATCATTTCTCTTACGATATGTTAGGTAACCTTTTTCATCCAAAATTGTATGTGCATTATATCTTTTTGGGAAATACTTTGAACATTTACCATCTTTAATGCAAGGCCCATTTCTTGATGATCGACCACATGGGCCATGAACCATGTAGCTCCCAACTAATTCATACAATTCAGGAAGATGGTAGATGAATGTTGAATGACACATGGGTGAAGTATATATAGAGACATACCTTTTCATCAGCCAATAATATACCAACTTTCCACACCGCATACAGGCGCGCACCTTTCTTTTGACACCGTACTTCCGCGAACTTTAGCGAGAATTGACCATGTGTCCTTGGTATCGTTGACATCGAGAGAAGAAAGTCTTATTCATCTCCCGACACATATAAAATAGGATGTTGATGCACTTTAGAAAAATATAGGATCAGGTTTCAAAGAATTGAAATTGTATTTTCTTACGTAAGGATGCTTCTACAAAATGTTGTGGGAGATATCTTTGGCCCAAAAACGGTATTGCAGAGTCCTTGTATGATCTGTTGCTTCATGACCAGAATATTATTATATAAACATTAATTTTGGCGGAAAAGGAATACGCTTAGGAGAGTAGCAGATTGTTCAAAAAAAAAAAAAAAAAAAAAAAAAAGGAGAGTAGCAAATTGATTGGCGCCGAAATTGAATAGAAAAAGTCAAGTATAAAGGTAATCGTAATAAATTCGTCATTAATTTTTTTCCTGGTGAAAATTTTGAATTGATGATGATAATTGATGATGAATTTATATTATTATGATGATGTATAGAAAAAGTCAGCATAATGGTAATCACAATAAATTCGTCATCAATTTTTTTCGTGGTGAAAATTTCGAATTGATGATAATTGATGACGAAATTCTATTATTATGATGATGTATAGAAAAAGTAGTATAATGGTAATCACAATAATTGATGATAATTGATGACAAATTTCTTATTGATGATAATTGATGATTGATTGATTGAGGTTTAGTGGACCAATAACTATGTTATAAAACGCATATTGGCGGGTCAAGGACCAATAACTCGAAAGTGGCTTAGAGATTTAGTGTTTTATAATTGATGATTGATGATGATGATGATGATTCAAATATGTCTTATAATTAAGATGGGAGAGAGAGTAGTAAATTATGTACAGATATGCAATCAATTTAGGTGGGGAAAAAAATAGGTGAAAAAATTTAGAACAATGCTATCCTTTAATCAATTGGGCCATTAACCATCCAGCCCAGCCTAGCCCAATAACTTGGACAAAAGACACCTACCCCTGACTCTGACTTGATCGCTGGTCACTGTCCTATCTGCTTCCAGATTCATCTGTGACCCGCGTGCGAACCGAACACCACTGACGAGTGACGCTAACAATGTCGTTGTCCCCCGCCACAGACCCGGAACCACCGTCACCGAGTCTCATCCCCTCCCTTCCAGACGACGTCGCTGTGAACTGCTTAGCTCGCGTTCCTCGTTCCCAACACTTATCCCTCTCGCTTGTCTCCAGATCCATCCGCTCTTTCCTATCTTCGTCTCTCTTCTTTGACGTTCGCTCTCTCTTTCACTGTACGCAACACGTTTTTTACCTCACCCTCCGCTCCCATGGTCCCTCTGGTTCTCTTCAATGGTTCTCTCCATCAAAACATTCTCAATCCTTCGCACACGAACCTTCTCGTCCCTATCCCGCCCATGCCATCTCAGTCGGTTGGATCCGCCTACGCCGTCCTCGGCCATAATATTTACGTCATGGGCGGTTTTATCTACCACGTCCCTTCTCCGCATGTATGGATCCTTGATTGCCGCTTTAATAAGTGGCGCCCAGGCCCTAACATGCGCGTCGGCCGTGAGTTCGCCGCCGCTGGCGTTGCCGACGGGAAGATTTATGTCATAGGAGGTTTCGTCCCTGATACTTGGGCTAGATCGACGAATTGGGCCGAGGTATTCGATCCGGAAACTGGTAGGTGGGATACCGTTCCGAGTCTTGTGGAGGTACGGGATAAATGGATGCACGCAAGTGCTGTCATTGACGGTAAGGTTTATGCCATGGCTTATCGCGGTGGGATCGTGTATGATACACGGAATAAGGTTTGGGAAAGTGTTGGGTGTGAGCTCCATTTGGGATGGAGAAGGAAGGCATGCGTGGTGGATGGTGTTTTGTATTGCTACGATTACCTGGGGAATATCAAGGGATTTGATGTGAAGAAAGGTGTTTGGAAGGAATTGAGATTGAGAGGCTTGGAAAAGGACACCAAGGGCTTGCCGAAGTTTTTGTGTGGGGCGACCATGGCTGATTTTGGTGGGAAGTTGCTTGTGGCGTGGGAAGAAGGGAGAGGGAAAGAAATACAAATTTGTTGTGCTGAAATTGAGGTGACAAAAAATGATGAAGGTGAATTATGGGGCGAAATTGCTTGGTCGGATAAAGTTCTCTCAGTCAAGGAAGGGTCGTCAATTGAGAATTGTTCTGCAGTACCGTTGTGAATTGATTATGAGCTAGTTGTCACGGCCTCCTGTGCTGGTGCGTGACATAGTGCTTAGCAATAAGGTATGATATCCTTGAGTTTGTTTCTTAGTTTCTTTCCGAATTAGTTCTTGGTTTTGTTTTATGGATGAAATGGTATTTAACCCTTGTTTTATTGATAGTTCCCCTTGGTTCAATTTCTTTGTTTTAGAAATGAAGCTATGATTGGATGTAGTTTCTACTCAGTTGCTTTTATGGGATGTCTAGTGGGAAAAAGGATTGATAACCTATATCCCACTTCTAGTTGAAGGAAATTAAAGTTCAGAAAACTGAATGACTATGAGGAAAAGCAGTATTTAGATAGCATCCCTGTCTCTCATCTGGTGGTGTCTTGAAATTTTGGTGTAGGTGAGAAGTAGTTTGATGTCTTGTTTCTTATCTACCTTTTTCCATCTATCTATCTTTCTTTCTTTTTTAGAATGTAAATCTTACCGACCTCTGTGTCTGTGTTTAATGTATGCACAATAAACTTCTGATATAACAAAATTTACGTTGCACCATAATATAACTTCAAATCTTCCATTAGCTTGTCTATAGGGGTACTTGAATAAAATGCCCTACAGCATCCGATATTTTAAAATCAATCACATTAGTTTGGGTGAGGCCAAGAAAAAAATAAGCATACAAAGATTGCTCGTGTTGTCCAATCAGTTCTTGCCTGTCTTGCTACAAAGTGGCCAAACTGATAAAGTAATCTAGTCCAACTCGACACCAAACTGAATGAGGCTGTGTTTTGGGGCCATCAATAAACCTAAATCAAATCTTACCTCAACTTATGGACATTTTTGCCAGTAGAGGTGTTTTATACCCACAAGAATAGTTGCATACATTTATTTCTAGGTTATTTTATAATTTTATGCAAACATGCATGCCAATTATAACCTAAACTAACTTGTACGATATAGTCTCTATTTATGTGTTAAACAAAGGCTATGGTATGAACCATACAAGGGAAACACAGCACAAAGAGCAGGATAAAGAACAAGACCATCATGTTCTAAGGATCTACAGCTAGCATCCTCAAGGGTTTCATACGCTGTGAGCGGGGCAATGGGCACAAAGCATTATAGTCCCGATAACCATGGTCCATGAATAAATTAACATTAAATTTGAAAAGAAGTTCATGCTAAGGAATAAGGTAGGTCACATGATAGGTAACACATTTATTTTATTTAATTAGAAATTTTATTTTAAGTATATATGCAATTAGTAACTCTTTTTTTTAGGATATCAAGAAATAGAAGAAAGAAAAGACGTTAAAAAAAAAAAGTAGACCGAGATGTTTAAAGTTGAAACTATTGAACTACGGTATGCGGGGTTGAACATGTGAAAATGTTGGTAGTTAAAGCCTTTAATATTTACTGTTTCAACTTGAATAAGTTAATATTAAATTTGAAAAGAAGTTCATGAAAAGAATAAGGTATGTCACAGGAGGGGTAACACATTTATTTTATTTAATTATATATTTTATTTTAAGTATAAATTTAATTAGTAACTTGTTTTATGATATTAAAAAATAGAAGAAAAGATGTTTAAAAAAAAAAAAAAAAAAACAGTAGACGAAGATGCTTAAATAATAATTGTTTTGGGCGCAAAACGTTTAAAGTAATACTTTTTTTGGGGGCCAAAACGTTTGAAGTAATAATTCATGATAACAAACTCACTATATATCATAAGACCAGCATCTTGCATGCATCTACTTCTTTTGTAACAGAAATCGTTAACCCGATTTCATTAGGCTTATAATGAGTTATAAAGCTGTTGTTTTCAGGTGAAAGACGTTAGTCATATTAGTAGTTATTGCCTTGGTTTGCTATTTATTTATTATTATATCTAATTTATTGGCCATTATGTTGCGGAAGCAATAGATTGTTCAACAATGGTGCACATTGTCGTGACTGTGTTACTTTAAAATATTAAAAAATTCCTAACGTCACAACTTGTTAGCGGTCCTAATTCGGTTGATTTTTTTTTCCTAAAAAAAGAAAAAAGAACTGACTAGATTAATAAAACACAATAATAGGAAAAAAAACCACAATCTATCAGGATTCATAACATAACAAATCAAAATTCGAAGCCGTTGAGGAGAAATACTTATATTTAGTGTCCAGTCATACATTGAAAATAAGGATAAAATTGGAAAATAATTTCAATCAGCTCTTGGACGTGTAGAAACTTATTGTGAATTGAAACTAACGGGCTAAATATTATTTTTCAGTTTGTAAAAATTTTAAATAATGTTTCTAAGCTATTTTTTTTTTTATGTATATCTACCATTGAAAAAAAAACAAAATCTAGTGGTGGAATGTGAAAAAATATGTAAATTTATTATAAAACTAGAAAAAAATTAAAATATATTTTGTATAAATATTAGATACCATAATTATTTTATTTTTATTTTCATTATCGTATATTGTATGAAATTTAGATATTTGTTAATTATTTTAATTGTGCACCGAAAAAAATAATAAATTTTCTTCTAAATGGAAGATAAGACAACCTCTCTTCTTATATCCTTTCATCTCTTTTATACTAATAAAAGGATATTTAATAATAAAAATATCAGGCCAATGATTTCTGTTACAACAGTAGTAGATGCATCTAATATGCTGGTCTTATGATGAATTATTACTTTAACCGTTTTGGCCCCTAAAAAAGTATTACTTTAATCGTCTTAGTCTACTATTTTTTTATTCTTTTTCTTTTTAACATCTTTTCTTCTATTTCTTAATATCATAAAACAAGTTACTACTTAAATTTATACTTACAATAAAATTTCTAATTAAATAAAATAAATATGTCACTTATCATGTGACCTACCTTATTCTTATCATAAACTTCTTTTCAAATTTAATATTAATTTATTCAAATTGAAACCGTAAACATTAAAGGCTAAACTGCCAACATTTTCACATGTTCAACCCCACACTATAGTTCAACAGTTTCAACTTGGTGCCATTGAATTCATGAAGATAAAGTTGAAACTATTGAACTATAGGTTGAACATGTGAAAATGTTGGCTGTTCAGCCTTTAATGTTTACTATTTCAACTTGAATAAATTAATATTAAATTTGAAAAATAGTTTATGATAAGAATAGGGTAACATATTTATTTTATTTAATTAGAAATTTTATTTTAAGTTGTAACTTATTTTATGATATTAAGAAATAGAAGAAAAGACGTTAAAAAGAAAACAGTAGGCAAAGACATTTAAAGTAATACTTTTTTCGGGGCCAAAACATCGAAAGTAATTATTCAGGATAACAACTTACTATATATCATTAGACCAGCATCTTTCATGCAGCTGCTTCTGTTGTAACAGAAATCTCTATTTCATTAGCGTAATACTTTTTCGGGGCCAAAACGTAGAAAGTAATTATTCATGATAACAACTTACTATAATATATCAAAAAAAAACTTACTATATATCATTACACCAGTATCTTTCATGCAGCTGCTTCTGTTGTAACCGAAATCTCTTTTTGATTAGCGTTTATGACTTTATAATGAGTTAGTAAGCTGTTTTTGTCAGGTGAAAGATGTTAGTAAGCTGTTTTTGTGGAAGCAATAGACTGTTCAAGCGTAGATAGTAGTGCCCATAAATCATGAGTGTGTTACTTTTAAAAAAAAAAAAAAAAAAAAAAAAAAAAAAAAAATCCCAAGATCACAACTTGTTAAAGGTCCTAATTCACCTATTTTTTTTAATTTCCGAAAAATGTTAAAAAAAAAAAAAAAAAAAAAAGAACCGAGTAGATTAACGGCACACAATAATAGGAGGAAAAAACTCGATTTATCAAGATTCGTAACCTAACAAATTATAGTTTGAAAAGCCATTGAAGAGAAATACTTATATTTAGACTTTGAGCATAATCTCTACAAGGGAAGATTGATTAGCCATCAAGATATCTGCACGTTCTCTAGAACCAGTGGCACCAATAGAATTGAAGAAAGGGAGGAAGGGACAATGAGAAGAAGGAGGAGTGGGAGTATAAATGAATTACAATTCTTATTAATGTTTTTAGGTTAGCCGGTTCGACCAAAACCGATATGTTTTTTTTGGTAATGAGAATAAAGTTGGAAAACAAATTCAATTAGCTCCAGGTTTGGAAGAAAATTATTGTGAATTGAAAATTTGTTTGAACGGGATAAATATTATTTTTAAATTTTTAAAATTTTAAATAATGTTTCTAAGCTACATTTTAGGCTTTTTTTATATACCAATTTTCCCCTTATTAAATAACTATTTACCAAAATACCCATGTCTGGAAACTATTCACCCATATGCCCCTGTTTAGTCGACTACACCCTCATGTAGTCGACTAAAATGCGAGGCAATTTTTTTTAAAAAAATATCCCCGTGATTTAGTCGACTAAGCTACAATGCTTAGTCGACTAAATCACGACAGAGGGGGTTTTTAAAAAACCCCAATCGTAACATTTGGAACCCTAATCGACTAAGAAAGCTGTTCGCCTCGCAAGTGTACGAGTTTCGCAAGTAATAAAGTGATAAATAAAGTATCGTTCCCACGAGGATTTGTTTAACAAATTGGTCAAGCAAGAGGCTTAGTGAATTTCATCAAGTTGAGCTAGAACAAAGTTTTGATTTGGAAAGACAATTTTTAAAGACTTTTTCTAAGACTAAAAATTGGTAAAGGCAAATGACTTTTGACTTCAAGGATAAAAGAGCCTAGGATTCTTCTTCCCTTTTGCACTTCATAAAACTTGGTCAAGTACCTCTCTAGTAGCATTTCAATACATACATGTGTTAGTCTAAGGTTCACAAATACTTGACCCGCTCTCTCAAGTCAAAATCAAGTTTCTCTTCTCATTAAAATGCACAATCTCTTGCTACAATTAATAAGAATCAATCTTTAAGCAACAACCCTAATGTGACAATGCAAGGTTAGTAAATATATCTCTATTTTACCAACAAACCATCCATTTATCAAGTAAACTTCAAGACAAGCATGATTTCAATCAAGTTCTACACCTAGATTAGCTCTCTCGAGTCAAAACCTATGTGAATAAATCATCTAAATGGAGGCCAATCACTTAGAAGCATTAAGCCAAGGTTGAAATCAACACATGTGTATATTTATCTACCAAAAGAGAGGAATATTCAAGTTTTAATCCATACAAAGGGTAAGAAGAACCCTAGAATGAAAGGTTTAGCTACTCATATTCAAATACAAAGAGAGTCTAAGCAAAGAAACTGAATACATGAAGAAACTAGGAAGAAAAGAGGAAGAACCAAGGTGAAATCCCCAAAATCTCTCTTGAGAAGAGTACCCAAGCCTCCAAAATGCTCCAAATCTCTCTCCCAAGCTCTTCCCTTGTGTGCCCACTTGTTTCCTTAGGTCAAGAGTGTGTTTTTCGGCCCTTCCCTTTAGGTTAAATAGGGTTTTTCCGTTTTACGAAATGTAAAACGCAGCCATTGTACTTTACTGCATTTTTTCCGACTTTTCGCGGCCGTTGCCACTTTCGCGGAAAGTACTTTCCACGACTTGCTTTTCGACTTTCCATGACGATCTTGCGGCCGGTTGTGACTTTCCATGGCGGTTGCACAGCTCTTCTAGCTTTGCAATGCTTCACCTCCTCTATTTCTTTCCTTGTTTCTTGAGTCTTATAGAGCTTCAAAACTTGTCTCCTCTTCTACAAAAAGAGGAAGCAATTATCAATTCTCAATTGCATCATAAACTCCATAGTAACAAGAATTTCTTTGATTTTTTTGCCTCATACTTTGATATGCACATTTTCCTCTATGACTTCATTTCTATGCACATTTTGAACCAAAAATAGGTAAAAGGAGAGAAAAATGTCTTTGGAATATTGTCAATTTCTAAGAGTTAACAAAAGCTCCCTAAACCTCTCCCCCTTGGTATTTTTGACCAAATCGTTGCTGAATCCGTTGGTGGATAGCGAAGGAAACTTCATTCTTGCGTCATTTACATCGATTTCGGTATGTTCTCATCTCTATTTCGAATTTCCGCCGTTGTTCTTTCGTTTATGCGGGGGTTTTACCTTTTCTTCGTCCGATTATTTATTTATTTATTAATATTTTAGTATAAATTATAGGGTTAAACGTGAAACTCTTTATCATGTTCATGCGTGTATAACACGCTCGATAATATTGTGGGACCCGTTAGATAATCAACTCTTTTGTCATGCGGTTTGGATTCTATTGGCGCGTGGAGCTATAAAACAACCATAAAATTAAAATTTTTTTAATTAAGTTTTTATATTGAGGATTTTTCATCCACAATCCTCACTGAACTTTGGAACCTTGTAAAACAATATATTATTAAGATTCAATCTTTTATAAAATTATTTTTATAAACATAAATAAGTAAATTTAAACTCTTAAAATTTGATCTATACCCTTCATAATTGAAATCTATAATAAATAAAGAAATTTTAAATTATAAAATATTATAATAATAATTTTATAAAATATTAAATCTAAAATATACATTTCATTATCTAAGGATGGAGATGAGATGATGATATAAAAGAGGGTAATGAGGACATCATTTTCCTAAAAAGAGCGTGTCGTTCTCTTCTTCTTTCTCTCTCTGTCGGCGAAACACTCCCCTACCCAGCGATTTCTTTTCTCCCTCATCTCGCCGGCAGTATGTTTTATCACATCTTTGTCGGCGAGCTCCTCTCTCAGCTCCTCTCTTCTCCACTCTTTTGCGCTGAGGCCATTCGGATCCCAGATCGCAGATCTGGGGCCTTCTCCCTCTGGGTTGCAGATGTGGATTATCGTCCCTGTGGCGATCTTCTCCCTCTCCTTCTTCAAATCTGATCTGTCGAGGTGAGAGTTTTCTGGTTTTATGTGTTTTTGCCTCTTCTTTTGTGGTATGGGATTTTGTGGTGGTGTTTTTGTCTCAGGAAATAATCAGATCGGTCAGATCTACTTTCAAATCCTCTTGGTTGGAAGGTCAGTTTGGACGTTATGAGGTCCGATTATCTCTTGGTAGCTCGGATCTCGTTCTTGGGGGAAGATTTAAAGAGGTGTTTTTTAGTGGGTGGTTGAGGTCACCGAATCTATTTGGTCAGAGGAGCAGATGTGTTCTTCCGGACATTAAGGGTTTTCTTTCTTCCAAGGTTGGGTTTACTGGTTTCTTTACCCTAAGATGGGGTACCCAGTTAACTAACTTAATTGCAGCTATTGCTTATAAGATTGTGTGCCATTTGGGGTGGGTTTTCCAACCAACACTCTCTTGCTCGTCACTTCTAACCTTAGGTTTCGAGGAGGCCGATTATGTCCAGGATTCTACTTCTACTCTTATATTGTTATTGTCTAGGTCTTTGGGCCATTATCGTATCTAGTTTATTTTGTTGTTATTGTTGTTGTGTTTGGTGTTTTTGTTGTAGATTTGTTTGTTGTTGTTTTTAGGATGTTGATTGTTTGTATTATGCTTGATCTTTGTATCGTGGCATTAGAATGTCATTGTATCTGTCTGTTTATGTGAAGTGGTAATAGAATACCTTCTTCGAGCAAAAAAAAAGGACATCATTTTCCTATATTTTGATATAGTAACTTTTTTATCCTCTATAATCTCATATACTAATATAATATTATAGCTAAGTAGAAAGATCATATTTTGAGGGGCTTCCCTTCCTGCAGGGGAATCATATGGCATATTTTATAATATACTTTTTTTAATATAAGACATATTTATTTAATTTAATTTAATTCGGAGAGTATTAATAGAGGTAAATTATGAAAAGATTGACAAACATGAAAATTATGTCTTATATTTAAGATTAAAATCAACTCCCTAAATATGTCTTATATGAAAAAACCGGAGAAAGTAAATTATATGTTTACCTTCCTTAATCTATCTAAATAAATAAGTCTTACAAGCGAGTAGAGATACTTTGGAAGGAGTTCATTCGATTTAATTATTTTGACCGATAAAAATAACAAAAAATAGGAAAATGACGAGAAAAAGAACTTGAAAATGAAAAATCCTAACCCAAGTTAGGTTACATAAAATGAGTTGTGATTTACTTATTAAGTATAGTCATTATCTTATCAAGTCTAGGCGATAAACATGATTTGGGGCTTTCCAATTTTAAAATTCTCTTAATGTCATTTTCTCTAAAATGATTATGATTATTTTCATATTAAAATTTAATTGAAGAATGAAGTACACTAAAAAAGAAATCCACTTCTAAGTTGATTTGAAATCTTAAATGATAAAAAATGTTTATAGTTTAAATATTGTGATTCATAGGTCAACAAAGAAGACATTTTCGGGTTTAAAACTTATATGATTGCTCGAAAATTTGTTTGACCAAAATATACTTAGGGACACAAAAAATGACCCTAGACCTTAAACCCCTCACGTGCTTCTAATTTTTTCAATTTTTAAAGTCATATATATATATATATATATATAAACTATAAATAGACATTCGAACTTACAAGCATAAATCATTTTCTATTTTTATGAAAATATAATTTTGTTCAAATATTACAAGTGATAGGTTAAATTTATTACAAGTGGCCCCCTAAATTATTAACCATTGTTATTACTCCCGTTCTTAATATAAGTAACGTATGAATTCTTCTTGAGGTAGGTGAGTACCTCAAGAAGTTGTTGATGAGTTTGAAAATGAAGACATCATTAGGGATTTTCATATATATTTTAAATCGGTATCTTAACTAATCAATTTGATATTTTGAATGTAATCAATATAAATTATAAATTTTGAAAAATATTTCTTCATATTCGTGTTTAAGAAACCATAAAATTAATTTTTTTATTAAGATTTTATATTGGGGATTTTTTCGGTAGGATTCTTAGTCATATCTCAGAAATGGAGCTATATACCCAAGAGGGGGGGTGAATTGGGTATTTTAAAAAAACTTTTAGAAATGTGCTCTGTTTTGAAGTAATGAAACCAGAGATAGACAGAGGAGGAAGGGAAGGAAAGCTTGCACAATGGAAATTATCCTGGTTCGATCTTATCTTTGACCTACATCCAAATCCCCAAGCCACACTTGGGATTTTCAATCCACTATACTCACAAACGATTACACACTCTGTACTCAAGAGTAGTTCTCTCTCTAGAACTCACTCCCCCTTACAAGTTGTAATCAATACACCCAACCACTAAGTCCCCGACTTATGGTTATCTCAATCAATAAATGATTCTGAGATAGAACTCTCTCTTAGAGCGAGATAAAATGAACACCGAAGTGCAAGTATCGATTGATACAATGTAGATGAAAGCTGAACACAATAAATAACAATCAATGAATTTTCGCTCTTAGTAGTTGTGTCAGCTTGAGAAGAAGTTAATGCACTCTATTTATAGGTAGAGAACATTAAATGACCGTTGAATGGTGAATCCAACCGTTGTAGGTGATTAGCATTAAATCTGGTCATCTTCTCTCTCTAACCTCCAACTAATCCAGGTGCTAATATGATCTGAGGTGGAACTCTGAGGATTTTCCCGTTGGAGAAGAGTTTACTTGATGAAGAAAGCATTCTTGACCGTTGAGAATGCGTGCTCAGGTGGGTTAACCAAAAGAAGGTTGATTTGCAGAAGTGCATTAAATGCAAATGTGACACTTTTTGCTTTATGGCTTTGACCTTCAATAATCTTCATCTCGTAACTGAAATTCACTCAATAAACTTGTTAAACTTATCTCGGGAACATAAGTGAATGATTCATGAAAGCAATTAGATCAAACAAGAGTGATATTCAAATTCGTATAATTCAAAAATTGGTTTCGCGTTGTTTACTCGAGTATGTTCTTCTTTACTCGAGTAAGTCATCAGGTGAAAGAGTCTTTACCGCGGTATCAAAAGGATACTCGAGTAAGCGACTTCCGAAGCAAACCATCGAGACTTGAACTTTTGAGACCAAAGTCTTTACTCGAGTAAGATAATGGTTTACTCGAGTAAGCAACTATTTGCTTGAAAACTCTAAGTGAAAAATGCTCTTTACTCGAGTAGACAAATTCATACCGGAGTAAGCACGAGCATGAGTTAAGTTGAAAAATATTTTAAGAGATCTTTACTCGAGTATGGGAACTCTTACTCGAGTAAGCACGAGTTTATAAAACTTTGGGAACTTTCGTAGAGACCCTTTACTCGAGTAAGAAAATTCTTTACTCGAGTATACACTCAAGTTCAAAAGTTCATTTGCTCTCGGTAAGTCCAATACTCGAGTATATATTTCTATACTCCGAGTATTGATTCATCTTGAAAAGATTGATTGCTCTCTGGATGGCCTTTACTCGAGTAAGCAAACCTTTACTCGAGTAAGTCTTAATTTGAAAAACACATTTGCTCTCGGGTTGACCTTTACTCGAGTATGTGAACCTTTACTCGAGTAAGTACCTTTTGAAAAATGCATTTGCTTTCTTCGGATGACCTTTACTCGAGTATATTTTCTCCTTACTCGAGTAAGTGCGTGTAAAACTCAATTGGGCAATCCTTTAACAGTCCTTTACTCGAGTAAACTTTCCTTTACTCGAGTAAGCAACTGATAAATGGTTTTCCACAGATTTTGCAGAAGCTTCAACATATGTTTACAATTGTTGTTAATCATCAAAACACATTGAGAACTAACATTCTCCCCCTTTTTGATGATGACAACACTTGTAAATAATCTTTTTAGATAATTTGAAAGATGAAGTTCCTTTGAGTTGAAGTTTTTCAAATATTAGTGCAAAGTGGTCAAAAACTATTTGAATGTGCATGTTAAGCTTGTAGTACTTTCGAGAGAATGGCAGCAAATATTCAATTGAACACATAACCAACTCGAGAATATAATCATTAAGCGTGCTTCATACAATGTTTTACCGATATCGAAATGACAAATACATTGATAACACTGATATCAGAGAATGAAACACAAAAAAATGCAGAATCAACAAGATATAATGCATGTTAGACACTACAACCTAGACCTCTAGATCCTATACATCTTTCTCTTCTTCTCCCCCTTTGTCATCATCGCATACTCGGGATCAAGGATAACAATAGGAGGGGTCCGTAGGACCATGGCGTGTGAATGGATCAAAGGTAGGGTCCCGGTGAGCCGCATAAGGAGAAGGTGTGGGGAATTTCTCGGAGATGGAGTAGATGGAGATGGAAATCATCGGGTAGGATCTGTGGTGGGAGTGATAGGAGAAGATGGAATTACGGGGTAGGAGTGGAAGCGGAGGGTGGGGAAGTGGTGTGAGGTGGACTGGGAAATGAGAAGGGGAGGTGATGAAGGTGGGGACATGTGAATCTCTCGGTGGCCGGGTCTCGGTACGGGAGAGGATGAGGATGGACCGGTCGTGAACCCAAATGTGGCGAGGATGAAGAACCAAGATCAAAGTCTTGGATCAATTTGGTGACCTTGTCCGGGCTTACGAAGCAATATCCATGATAGAATCAATCCGAGAGTCCAAGTCGATGCACTGATCAAAAATCTCATCCTGCCTCTTTTCAGTGTCATTCTTGAGTTTGTCCAACTTGGTAATAACCTCATTCTGACCAGCAATCACCTCATTTAGACCAAGCTTGAGATCAGCTCCTAGCTTGCCAAATTCAAATTGCATTCTGACAAAGTGAGAGGCAATGGAAGTGTCCACAATGGCTTTAACTTTAGCCTCAAAATCCGAGTGGAGGAGGAGCGGATCGAGCCTCGTGCGCAACTGATTGAGATGCACGGTGCGAGATCTCGAGGAGCTCTTGACCGACCGATCCTTACTCGGTTCAAGGTTTATCTGCATAAACTTGAGTTGAGTCTGGCCAAAGGAGGGGATAAACTTCATTGACGCAGGAGGGCCCACATACCATATCTTATGGTAAAATAAGATCAGAGATACCAAAGAAGCGAAGGGCATATACGATCCTTTTCGGAGGTGAACTTGAAGTTGCTCATTTCCTTGAAGACCCACTGCCCAATATTGAAAGGATGTTGCTTGACGAAGCGGTGAAAAAAAGCGGTAATCCTTCTTCGTGAGGTGAGTATAACTACCTCCCTTCTTCGACAAAATTCCGTGTATACACAAACCAAAGTACACGGTGCGGAGTTAGACATGTCGACGGTTTGAAGGATAGATGAGCTCTCCGATTATCGAGTACGTCTTGAGTGAGCAAAGTGTCCTATACACCTCTTCATTGTCATATCGGGGTGTAGAAGCCTCGGGGGATCAACAACCTTCGGATCCGGTTGAGAATTGCGCGAGAGATGGTGAAAGTGACTCCCGCACAGATGTGGTGAGCCTTTCTTCAATGGCTCGTCCTTCGAGTCTAGGATGTGATCAGCCTTCATGTTGAAATAGAACATTCTCACCAACTCCGGAAAGTAGGCCCTCGATGGAAATAAAGGAATCATAAGTCCGAGCCACGGCGACAGATCAATATTGCATTCCCGGTGAACTTGTTCAAGATTGACGAGACAACGGACAAAATCCTCGGGCTGAGTATTGCTCTCGAACATGGCATTGTGGCCGGGAGGAAGAGGAACCGAGGTGACTTTGAAACCCGAGGCGGATCCTTGTGAAGCTTAATCTCTTCAACTGCATTTTCGATGATAGATGGAACACCTTCGTGCTCATCTTCTTCAGTCGCAGTGTCTGAGGAGGAGCCTATAACTTCTACCGTAGAAATAGACCCAGAAGCAGGGATGGCCCTCTTGGTCCGCGCCTTTCTGTGAACAACGGTTCTTGGTCTTTTGGCTTGGCTTGACTCGGCCGTCTGCTTTCTTTTTGTGGTTGAGGAAGGAACCGGGTCCTTTGACGTCGAATCCCCTCTCTTGGGGTTCGAGGATGGATTATCTTCAATCACAACACCCACTCCGGGATCCTTGTATCAATGCCGCTCTTCAACTTCCTTGGAATCGTTTTGGACCTTGGAGCTCGTGGAGGCATTGGTTGAGAGGATTGAGAAGCTTCTTTAGACATTTGATTGGTTAGGGTTCGATGAAAATGAGACTAGGAAGGATTAGACGAGGTTTGGTAAAGTTTGAAGAGGATTTATGAGGGTTTGTGACTTTTACAGAGGAAGAGGAAGAGAGAAAGTCGCGTCTCCTAGGGCTTTACTGGAGTAAAGATGCGAGTATGCAAGAACACGTCGTTTCAGTATATATAGATGGACGCCCATACTCGAGTAAGTGCTTGCTTACTCGAGTAAACAATACTTTCATTTACATACTCGAGTAAAGATGGAAGTAAACTCGACTGGACTTCAAAAATGTCGCGTGAATTTTTGAAGAGCCCGATGGCCATACTCGAGTAAGCCACTAACATACTCGAGTAGGTTTCGCCATGTCTTTAGGTTTGGCTTAAATCGTCTATACTCGAGTAAGTTTCAACATACTCGAGTAAACCTTTCGTTGTTCTCGGCAATGCGCTTTACGCCTCTTGAATACTCGAGTAACCACCGCCATACTCGAGTAAAGCATTTCGAACCTCTCGAATTTGCTTTACGCATCGTGTTTACTCGAGTACAATATATTTTACTCGAGTAAGAAACCTCTCAAACATCGAAAAACCCCGCAAAAACAATTTCTATACACTCCGATGCTTAAGTTAGTAAGGATTAATCATCAAACACACAACTAACATTAAATTGGATGAGAAATGCTTACAATTCATTCGGATTTACCATTCCCAATTCTCTTCTTATGAAATTAAAAGGTTCTTTGGCTAGAGGCTTTGTGAAGATGTCGGCAAGTTGAAGATGAGTTGGGATGAACATCACTTTGACATCTCTTTTCCGGACATGATCCCGAATGAAGTGATGCCTCACATCAATATGCTTGGTCCTTGTATGTTGCACCGATTCTTGGCCAAGCTTATTGTGCTTGTGTTGTCACACAAAATTGGGATTTCCTTCAAGTGAACTCCCAAGTCAAGCAAGTTGTTGCTTCAACCATAGCACTTGAGCACAACAACTTGAAGTGCCTACATATTCAGCTTCGGTAGAGGACACGGCCCGAGATGTTTGCTTCTTCAAACCAAGAGACAAGTGAGTTGCCAAAGAATTCGCATTGGCCACTTGTGCTCTTTCTATCTGTCTTGTAGCCGGCATGATCCGAATACGAGTATGCCACCAAGTGTTCCGGTTGACCTTTGGGAAACCACGGTCAAGAGTCTTTGTGTCCGAGAGATATCTGAATATCCTCTTTACTTGTTCAAGATGGGACTCTTTTGGAGCGGATTGGAACCTTGCACACATCCCAACACCGAATTGGATGTCCGGCGACTTGCTGTAAGATAGAGAAGTGATCCAATCATTCCTCTATACTTTGTGATGTTGAAATCTTTGCCCTCCTCATCAGCATCTAGTGAAGCAGTTGAGCTCATAGGAGTGTCAGCACCATTGCACTGGTCCATCCCAAATTTCTTCAAGAAATCATTCAGATATTTGGTTTGGGAAATAAATATCCCATCTTTTCTTTGCTTGATTTGCGGTCCAAGAAAGTAGTTGAGCTCTCCCATCATGGACATCTCAAACTCTCCCGCATAGTCTTTGAAAACTCTTCACACAAAGCATCATTAGAAGCACCAAATATAATATCATCCACATATATTTGAACCATTAAAATTTCATTTAGCTTATTACTCTTTATGAAAAGAGTTGTGTCTCGCTTTTCCTCTAACAAAGCCTTGATCTAGAAGGAATTTGCTTAATCGCTCATACCAAGCTCTAGGAGCTTGTTTCGGCCATATAGAGCCTTCTTGAGACGATACACATGATCTCGGACAATGTTCATTTTCAAAACCGGGAGGTTGTTCCACATAAACTTCCTCTTGTATAAAACCATTCGAAAAAGCACTTTTCACATCCATTTGATATAGTTTAAAACCTTTTACACATGCAAAGGCTAGAAGTACTCTTATGGCTTCCAATCTTGCCACTGGAGCATAAGTTTCTTCATAATCAATTCCTTCTTCTTGATTATAGCCTTTGGCAACCAATCTTGCCTTGTTGCGGACAATGATTGCAGACTCATCACGTTTGTTCTTGAATACCCATTTGGTGCCAATGACCTGGATGATCTTTGGGCCTAGGTACCAAATCCCAAACATGATTTCTATCAAATTGATGTAACTCCTCTTGCATTGCTATCACCCAATCATTATCCGAAAGGGCTTCATCAATCTTAGAGGGTTCTATATGAGATATAAATGCGAAAAAGTTACTTCATTCAAAGTACTATTTCTCGGTTCTTACTCCGATTAATATCACCTATAACTTGGTCTAAAGGATGATTTCTAATAAATTTCCAAGCTCTAGGTTGAGTCTCGATCGGGATTTTCAATAGAGTTTTGGGGATCAGCCTCAAAAACATTTTCAGATTTTCAATAGAAGTAGGAGTAGTTTTCGAAAAGAATTGATTCTTGAAAACATTTTCTTCTTCATTGTCCAAGGCTTTATCGATTTGGATTCACGAGAAAACAACATGTATTGACTCTTCAACAATACGTGTGCGAGTATTAAAGACTCTATAGGCTCTACTCCTATTTGAATAACCAATGAAGATACCTATATCGCTTTGGAATCGAATTTACCAAGATTCTCTTTACCATTGTTGTGCACATAGCACTTGCATCCAAAGACATGTAGGTGGCTGAGATTTGGCTTCCTTTCTTTGTAGAGTTCATATGGGGTCTTGTTCAGTTTCTTCCTCAAATAGGCTCGGTTGGAGATGTAGCAAGCCGTACTCATCGCATCAGCCCAAAACACTTGAGAAGTGTTGTTTTCATTTAACATTGCCCTTGCCATCTCAGTGAGGACTCTATTCTTCCTCTCAACCACACCGTTTTGTTGAGGAGTCCTTGAGCTGAGAAGTTGTGATCAATCCCCACATTGTCACACGGAACTCGCGAAGGCGTTGTTTTCAAATTCGCCACCATGATCGGTCCTTATACCGAAATTGCAAAGCCTTTCTCGTTCGGACCTTTTTGGCAAAGGTAACAAACTGATCAAATGTTTCATCTTTAGATGACAAAAATATCGTCCAAGCAAATCTAGAGTAATCATCAACTATGACCAAGGTGTAAAGATTTCCACCAAGACTTTTTACTCTAGCTGGTCCAACTAGATCCATATGAAGTAATTGAAGAGGTCTACTAGTTGAAATCTCATTTTTTGCTTTAAAAGAAGATTTGGTTTGTTTTCCTTTTTGACAAGCATCACATACTATATCATTTTTGAAATTCAATTTAGGAATACCAATGACCAAATCCTTTTTCAAGAACTTGTCAAGTTGAAACATATTAACATGAGCTAATCGTTTATGCCACAAAATAACTCTCATTCAAGTTACTAACAAAACAATTTTCGAAATCAAGCATTGCTAGAGAGGTTAAGAGTATAACAATTTCCATCTCTAGGTGCTCTAAATAAGGCTTTAGTTTTCAAATCGTCAATGGGGACTAAATCCTTTCTAACAATCAAACATTCATTTGAATCAAAGATAACTAAGTTACCCTTGTCGGTGCTTTGGCTCACACTTAGGAGGTTGTGACACAATCCTTCTACAAGGTAGACATCTTTGATGAGAGGACCTTCATTGTTTCCTATCTCACCAATTCCAAAGAATTTTACCCGATTGGTCTCCTCCAAATGTGACTCTACCACCATCCTTTGATTTGATTGAGAGAAACTTTGATTCATCTCCGGTCATGTGTCTTGAGCACCCACTATCAATGTACCACTTGTTGGGTCTTGATGCTCTAAGACAAACCTGCAATTTTCAAGGGATCAAGCCTTAGGTACCCATCTTTTCTTGGGTCCTTTGGAGTTAGTTTTGACCTTAGGAACATAAGTTCCTTTTGGTACCCATTGATAATTTCCCACCGGTTTAACCTTTCTTTCCTTTTTATGAAAGCAAGATGAAGTAGAATGACCCTTCTTATTACGGTAATTGCAATGTGCAAAGGGATTTGAAGAGTGAACTGATTTTGTAAAATAGTTCATGTATGTTTTCGACCACTCTTCTTCTTGCCTTTCTTTCTATCAAAATCTGGTCGTAACCAATGCCGATCTATCATTTATAAAGCGTTCTTTGTTTCAAAATGACATTGAGCATTTCACTTCCTCTAGTGAATTTCTCAAGTGCCTTTTTGTAAGATATGAATTCTTTTTCTTCAGATCAGGACAATCTTTACAAATAGTATTTTCTGAAGAAGACAACTTTTCAACTTGTGATTCAAGAGTAAGATTTCTGTTTTTCAGTTTGAAATATTTTTCAGCAAGTTTTTCAAATTCAAATTGCACAAATATATTCATCAAACAGATCATCATAAGGAGGTTTGCAATCATATACCTCTTCAAGTTTAGCACGTTGCTCTTCTTCTTCACAACTAGGCATATATTGGCTTTCTCTTCCTCATCCTCATCATCTTCATCGATGAGCTATCACCCCAGATCTTTGAGACATAAGCTTTCTTCTTGTATTTGCTTGAACTTCTTCTTTTCTTTATTTTTGTCGTTCACCAGGGCATTCGGACTTGATGTGGCCAGCTTCGACATTCGTAGCAGATGATTGGCTTCTTTGCCTCATAACTTGGAGCTACCCTTGTGAAACTTCTTAAAGCCTTGGTCCTTCTTGTAGAACTTCTTGAATCTTCGGACCAGCATGCCAATTTCTTCATCTTCGTCTTCATTCTCATTTTCCCCATCTGAGTCTCTAACTTCTCTTGCAGCCTTGAGGGCAATTCCTTTGTTCTTGCCATGAGCTTCATCAAGTCCCTTCTTGAACTTGAGTTTAGCCTCATATTCAAGAGACTTCCGAATAGAATGAGCCCTTTTGACGTCATTGACTCTCCTCGAGCCTCTTCAATAGTCGTGACCTTTGCTTCCCATTCCTTGTTAAGGATATTCAAGATCTTCCTTACTTGACTGGTTGGTCATATTCTTTTCCCAAGGCAAAGACAAGTTGATTGATGAGATGGGTGAACCTTAAGCTGGAACTCACCAATGGATTCACCATGCTTCATTCGTAGAAGGTCATATTCGGTCATGAGAGTATTGACTCGTTTTGCTTTACTCCAAATTTCTGTTCCTTCATGAGCTATCTCCAGAGCATCCCACATTTGTTTTGCAGAGATAGATTGCAAATACGAAAGTACTCTTGTTGGCTAAGAGCACTTTGAAGAAGTAGGACGACCTTGTTGTTGAGTGTGACACTTCTTCTTGTCATTCTCATCATATTCTTCTTCAAGCTTAGGAACTCTAACTCCATCTTCAACGGTTGATGGCTCATAATTTCCTCTTTCAAATACTCTCCACAGCCCATACTCGTAGCATTCACAAAGACTTTGAATTTTGCTTTCCGAGAAGGAGTAATGCTCTCCATTGAAACCGGTGGCTTTGTTGATAGAAGCTCCATCGGGTAAGATACCTTCCATAATGATCCTTCTCGAGTTGTTAAGCTCTTAAGAGAAGACCTTGCTCGATACCAAATGTAAATGGAGCTATATACCCAAGAGGGGGTGAATTGGGTATTTTAAAAACTTTTAGAAATATGCTGTTTTGAAGTAATGAAACCAGAGATAGACAAAGGAGGAAGGGGAAGGAAAGCTTGCACAATAGAAATTATCCTGGTTCAGTCTTATCTTTGACCTACATCCAGTCCCCAAGCCACACTTGGGATTTTCAATCCACTATACTCACAACCGATTACACACTCGTACTCAAGAGTAGTTCTCTCTCTAGAACTCACTCCCCCTTACAAGTTGTAATCAATACACCCAACCACTAAGTCCCCTGACTTATGGTTATCTCAAACAATAAATGATTTACAGATAGAACTCTCTCTTAGAGCAGATAAAATGATCACTGAAGTGCAAGCATCAGATTGATACAATATAGATGTAAGTGAACACAATAAATAACAATCAATGAATTTTCGCTCTTTGTAAGTGTGTCGGCTTGAGAAGAAGTTAATGCACTCTATTTATAGGTAGAGAACATTAAATGACCGTTGAATGGTGAATCCAACCGTTGTAGGTGATTAGCATTAAGTCCGGTCATCTTCTCTCTCTAACCTCCAACTAAACCAGTGCTAATATGATCGAGGTGGAACTCGAGGATTTTCCCGTTGGAGAAGAGTTTACTTGATGAAGAAAGCATTCTTGACCGTTGAGAATGCGTGCTCAGTGGGTTAACCAAAGAGGTTGATTTGCGAAGTGCATTAAATGCACTTACCGCACACTTTTTGCTTTATGGCTTTGACCTTCAATAATCTTCATCTGTGCTAACTGAAATTCACTCAATAAACTTGTTAAACTTATCTGGGAACATAAGTGAATGATTCATGAAAGCAATTAGATCAAACAAGAGTGATATTCAAATTCGTATAATTCAAAAATTGGTTTCAGCGTTGTTTACTCGAGTATGTTCTTCTTTACTCGAGTAAGTCATCAAGTGAAAGAGTCTTTACCGCAAAGATATCCAAAAGGATACTCGAGTAAGCGACTTCGAGAAGCAAACCATCGAGACTTGAACTTTTGAGACCAAAGTCTTTACTCGAGTAAGATAATGGTTTACTCGAGTAAGCAACTATTTGCTTGAAAACTCTAAGTGAAAAATGCTCTTTACTCGAGTAGACAAATTCATACTGGAGTAAGCACGAGCATGACTTAAGTTGGAAAATATTTTAAGAGATCTTTACTCGAGTATGGGAACTCTTACTCGAGTAAGCACGAGTTTATAAAACTTTGGGAACTTTCTGTAAGACCCTTTACTCGAGTAAGCCAATATTTTACTCGAGTATACACTCAAGTTCAAAAGTTCATTTGCTCTCGGTAAGTCCAATACTCGAGTATATATTTCTATACTCCAAGTATTGATTCATCTTGAAAAGATTGATTGCTCTGGATGGCCTTTACTCGAGTAAGAAAACCTTTACTCGAGTAAGTCTTAATTTGAAAAACACATTTGCTCTCGGGTTGACCTTTACTCGAGTATGTGAACCTTTACTCGAGTAAGTACCTTTTGAAAAACGCATTTGCTTTCTGGATGACCTTTACTCGAGTATATTTTCTCCTTACTCGAGTAAGTGCGTGTAAAACTCAATTGGGCAATCCTTTAACGAGTCCTTTACTCGAGTAAGCTTTCCTTTACTCGAGTAAGCAACCGAGAAATGGTTTTCACGATTTTGCGTAAGCTTCAACATATGTTTACAATTGTTGTTAATCATCAAAACACATTGAGAACTAACAGTTAAGCTCTTTAGAGAAGACCTTGCTCTGATACCAAATGAAAATGGAGCTAAATACCCAAGGGGGTGAATTGGGTATTTCAAAAACTTTAAAAACTGTTTTGTTTTGTAACGGCAAAACGAGGGATGGGACACGAGTGTAGAGAAGAAGAGCTAGACACGAGAGATTTATCTTGGTTCGGTCCAACCACTTGACCTACGTCCGAGTCCCCGACTCTCTGGGATTTTCACTATCACAATTGATTAAACACTCTTGCACTTAAGAGTAGTTCTCTCCCTTAGAACTCACTCCCCCTTACAAGTTGTAATCAATGAACTCCAAAATCACCAAGTCCCCTGACTTGTGATTCTTTACAATAAATGTTTTACAAATAGAAACTCTCTCTAAGAGTGGGTAATGATAAACACTAAAGCTTATAATGTCAAAAGACACAATATTATTGGCTGAAGGTAGTTTAAGAACTTTGAATGCTATGTGTTTTTCGGTAGTTGTAGTTGTTGAGAAGACTTGAATGCAACCTATTTATACTCAAAGTGCATTAAATGACCTGTTGGATTTATCAATATAACTAGTTGCTTTGATTAACCAATGTTTTGGTTAAGCTTTGGTCTTCTTCTCTCTCTAAACTTCACTTAATCCAGGCAGAAGTTCGAGTTGACTCTCTCTTGCAAATTTATCAATATTCAGCAAATGCATGATTCTCGAATTCTCCTCCATGATCGGTTCGAATTCTGAAATGGAGAATCCTTTCTCGTTTGGACCTTTATCGGTGCTTTGGCTTACAGGGGAGATTGTGGCAAAGTCCTTCTACAAGGTAGACATCTTTGATTTGTGGTCCTTCATTATTGCCAATTTCACCAATTCTAGCAATCTTTCCAGTTGGTCTCCACCAAGGTCACCTTGCCACCATCCTTCGGCTTGATTGAGGCGAATTTGGATTGGTCTCCGTCATGTGTCTAGAGCATCCACTATCAATGTACCACTTGTTGGATTTTGATGCTCTTAGACAAAACCCACAAAAACATAGCAAATCAAGTCTTAGGCACCCATCTTTTCTTGGGTCCTTTGGGTTAGTTTTTGTCTTAGGAACCTTGTAAGATCCGTTTGGCACCCATTGATAGTTCCTAGGTTTACTTCTTCTTTCCTTTTTTATGAAAACGGGAAGAAGTAGTATGACCTTTGATTGCAATAATTGCAATGAGCAAAAGGATTTGAGGAATGAACAAATTTTCTAAAATAGTTCAAATAAGATTTTTCTCCAAATTTCTTTTTGCCTTTCTTTTTATCAAAATCGGTGCGTAACCAATCCACGATCTCGTCATTTGTAAATCTTTGATGTTTTGAGAATGACATCGAGCATTTCTCAAGTGCCTTTGTGAGATGTAAATTCTTTTTCTCTAAATCAGCACAATCTTTACAAACATCATTTTCGAAAGATTTTTTCACTTACGGCTCAAGAGTTATATTCTTGTTTTTCAAAGGAAAATACTTTTCAGCAAGTTTTTCAAATTCGATTGAACAGTTATACTCAAAAAAGTTCATTATAAGGTGGCGGCGAGTCATATACCTCGTTATACTTTTCAGTGCTCTTGTTCTTCGACTACTAAACAGATATTGGCTTTGTCTTCCTCATCATCTTCATCTTCATCAAATGAACTATCTCCCCATATGGATGAGACATAGGCTTTCTTTTTGGATCTATTGAACTTCTTCTTTTCTTTGTCCTTATTTTTCAGATTCGGACACTCGAGACTTGATGTGGACTTTTCTGATCATAGCGAGATGATTGACTTCTTTGCCTCATATTGGAGCTACCCTTGTGAAACTTCTTGTAACCTTGGTCCTTCTTGTAGAATTTCTTGAATCTCTGGACCATCATGCCTAGCTCTTCATCTTCATCTTCTTCTACATCATCATCTGATTCCTTAGCTTCTTTGACAACTTGAGGGCAATTCCCTTGTTCTTGCCATGTACTTCATCAAGTCCCTTCTTGAACTTAAGCTTTGCCTCATATTCAGAGAAGCTGCCAAAGAGGGCTGATACAAATGCCATAGAATCTCCACGAGCTTCTTCAATGGCAGTGACTTTGGCTTCCCATTCCTTGTTGAGGATATTGAGAATCTTCCTCACTTGGATAGGTTGCTCATACTCTTTGCCCAAAGCGATGTTTGGTTGATCGGATAGTGAATCTTAAATGGAACTCGTGATGGATTCGTCGGGCTTCATACGAAGAAGATCATACTCTGTCATGAGAGTATTGACTCTATTTTGCTTCACTCCGGCGGTTCTGTAACATCCCAATTTTTGAAAGCGTTTTCACGGTATCATGATCGAGTTGAGCATCGGAAGTAAATAGTATTGAAAAGTAAGCGATAAGTAACCACTTTGTAATGTATGTGTTGGTGTGTTAACGACGCTACAAAATTTTCAAATGTCATCGTCATTGAGTACGAATAAAAAAGGGCTCTCTCTCCCGCCCGGTTCCTATATCTTTGTTTTACCCTTGTCTTGGTCTGTTCGCTCCGGAACACGAAGCTATGGTAAGAGCTGAGGTTCAATACCGATTGAACCTCGAGGTAGCGATTAACCTCATGTTCAAGTACAATCATGTATGAGATATTCATGATACCACAGTAAAATCCACATATACCAAGTAATAACACACCATATACACCTGCATATGAATGTTATTACAGTGCGCACTATTCACCGGTGCCACGATGTCGTCGTGTCCTCGGCGCTAGGAAAACTTAACGGCGTTATCATGACTATAACCCGTATAAAGCTGTATGTGCACAGTCAATAACTTTTGAAAACAGAATCTCAGTTCAAAAACATCTCATCACATATAGGTATACAATGAACATCGAGTTAGTGTTACGTACGCGTCCAAACCTTCGTCGCGTTAGCGGTACATTTGTCGAATGGTGATCGCGTTGATCCTATAATGGTAATACCGTATTTATTAATTTGTAAGTAATATCCTAAGAGATATTTTGGCCCCTAATGACCATTTTGCCCTTACAACTTTTATCTTTCACTTTATTCCCTCAAAATTCGTACAACAACGCTGGTATAAATCTGGGCAGCATTTTGTCTAACTTTGAAAAATCATAATTAATTCTACAAAAATTGAAACGAGGATCCGTAAAATTCCTTGGAATCCTTAGGATGTCTAGTTTCATTTAAAAATAACCACTTCTACCCAGATCACACGGATCATTCCCAGGTTTAAAGTGTTGAACCTCTGCCCAGAATTTTTCCAGAATTTCGTAGCCTAACTTTGAGGAATTTTAACTCTCTGTACAAAAATCATTTTGACATGTTCTTGACATATTTAAAAATCCCTATATATCTATTTTAAGAATGAATTTTCTCAGAATTTTGTGATCATGATTTCAATATGAAATCCTGGCGTTTTCATGGCTGACTTCAGAATTTCGAAACCGATGAAATTTCGCGAACTTCGTTACTTTCATGATCTCTCCCGAAATTTTGCTATAACTTCTTCTTTATCAATTTTTCGAAATAAAGCCAATTTTAACCATAAAAACATCTAAATAAAATTATCCTAGCATATTTAAGATCTAAGCTACTTCTATCTAAGAATTTAAGAACTAAAACTTAAAGAACTTAAAGCTAGAACTAGAAAACTTACCAAGAACTTTGCTCCTTCTTTCTTCAAGGCTCTCACTCTCACTTTCTCTCTATGTTTCAGCTTGTAAGCTTTGTGAATTGGTGAGAAAATATGAAGAGCAAAGCCCTATTTATAGCAAAAGGCTATGGCATTTGTGTAATTGTCTTGCTAGCTTTCATTGGTGGATTCCAAATGAAGTTTAAATTGTGACAACTTCTTGACTTCCTTTTAAGTTAGAATTTCCTACCTCTTCCATTCCACTAGATAGAATAACTAGATAAAAATTCATTTGAGTGTCTTAATGAAGTTGGATTCAAATTTTCTTTTTGGTTTTGGACTCTTGAGATTTTTGGCTTTAATTAGAGACCTCAATCTCTCATTTTCTCAATTAGCAAATTCTTAAAAGTTGAGAAAATAGCTTTGGTTACCATCATCTTGAAGCTTGAATTTTGCTTGTTCATAATCACTTTTTATCTTTGATTTATGATTAGTAGATTTCAAGATACAATTTATTTTGTATAGATTTCCCTTTGATTAAATCTTGAATTAATCCCATTGATTATCCTAATTATCCTATGTGTAAACACCTCATTGGCTAATGGTTGGATATTTCCTCTTGATATTTCATCTCACCACCTTTTCCTCTATATGCAAGTGGACAACTTGATTTTTAGCAACTCTTTCTCTCTCTCCAAGTGCCAAAACAGACCCCCTCCCCTTTGTTCAGTTTTAGTTGCATTTTTATGCTCTAATTGATTGCATGTGGGGTTATCTAATTGGTTGTTTGCTTTAGTTACATGGATTAGGCTTTATAAGAATTAATTAGGGCCTTTAGATAATCTTTATGAAATTAATTCTTGACCTTTAGATCTTGTTGCAATTGTTGACTTTTCAACTCTTGATTAATTCTTGATTAACAACTTAATTATAAGCTTAATCATCTCTTGTTGTTGTATGATTGGTCCATGAAGTGGTTTATGATTGCTAACAATTCATTTAATGCTAAATCTTACTCCTTATTAGCTCTTGACATTTGATTAGGCTAATACACTTTTAATCAATGGCTATTTTAATATAAGTTGCTGAATAATTACCTAAATATTCCATTAGGGTAGTTTTAATTGCTCATTAATTATTAAAAATTGCCCTTAATTATTTCAAGTGTCTTGGTAATTTTTTTATGGCCTTTTATAAATTAAACATGAGCTATTTATTGATATGGTATTTGTGGTATTTTATGGTATTTTATGATGACTAATATAATTCCTTACTTATTGGCTATTCTAATGCTAGGAAAAATTGCCTAGAAAATAAAATAAACATGTCTCAAAATTTTGAGACCACATACTCACCTATTTAAATAGGCTTTAATTATCAAAAATATTGTATTTAAGATAAATGGAAATTTTGGGTATTACATTTCTCCCTTGTTTGAATAAAATTTCGCCCTCGAAATTTGCCCTATACTAACTAGACTTTGAACCATAGATTCTAGAAATGTACCCTATTAGAATGTTTTCACATCTAAAACGCTTCTCTGGTGATCGAGAATTCACTTCACCCTAATTACGAAGGTATTTGTCATGTCGTACTTTGACACAACAAAAATGTTTCCGTGGCGCCTACATACGGTGGCCACTTAAAACACCTCATACTCTTTGTCATCGATTGCGGTCTGATTGGTATAATTGAGAAACACGGGAAGTGTTATGGAGATTAATCGGGTTCGGGGTAACGTTATCGGTAAGTGGCCAGTTCACGTTTAACTAAAATTTTCGAATGGTCTTACGTAACGTGGACTAAATTTTCTCCCACAGACCTTCTCTCTTTTGTCGTCGTAGCTCTTAATCGCATTGTCTTTGCTAGAAGTTGTCTTTTGAATAAAGCGATTTGTTCGGAGGTCTAGTCAATCGAGATGCGGTCCCAACGACAAGCTCGGATCACGTGTACGACACGTTCGCCCTTGACGTTCCATCGTATAAACCCCGAGCGCTTAGACATCTAGTCTATTTCCTTACTATGCATGCTTACTTAGTATGCACTCTAATATTCAAATAATAATTTTATTCATTTAAACTTAAGTACGAGTATTCAAACATAGGACCTTCTCGTCCTTCCTCATCGTGCTTGGTTACGCGGGCCTTACCTTTGACCCATTAAAACTCTCGGCTTAACACATATTGGCCTTCCGGCTCAATTCATTATCACAATACTAGGGACCTTAGCCCTACTACAGTATAGTAAATATTTTAATAGACTCGGGACGTACTTATAGACATACTAGTCTAAGGTCACTATAACAATTCATATTTCATACGGTGATAAGTACTACTGTCTTAAGGCCTAGGGACACGGCCCGTGTACATTCGTACACCTAGGTTTTCAAGCATCTGCTTTCGTCTATTCTATCTAAATCTCTCCCAAGTCTAACTCTTAGACTACATTAGAAGCTTGATACTAGTTTCTATACAAGAATTATTGATTACAACGGCAAATCTTTTTTTTTGCTAAGGTAATTACTATGCCAAATTCCTAACATAAAATGAGGATTTTATATTCCATATTTTTATCGGGAGTGAGGAGAAGTCAACATACGAAGTAATCGGAAAATAGTTTCAACGAAACCCAAAACAACTTGTAAGTACTTTTTAGTTTCTATGAAATTCACATGCTACTTACAAATTTCATGTTTAATACTTATCAATAGATGCAAATAATAAGAAAGCAAAATTTCAACTTCGTTACTACGGTAACCCACACATTCCAATTTATGTTTTATATATCTGAAACCTAACGGTTTGGACAGGGTTTCAACACAACATATTCGTACGGTGGTGTACTAAAGTAGGATTTCAGGAGTATTAACAACAATAATACTAACTCTTTAATTAATCTTTGATTTACTAGAGTGTACGCTCAAAATTTCATATTTAGAGCTTTATTTCTTTAAAATCTAGGAATATAATCCTTATGGTTTGTTCTTACCAAGCACCAAAGATAAATTCAAATTTCTTCAGCCAAATAGTTCATGTATGTTAACTTGAAGACGCTCATCAAAAATTCCAAATGAAACAAGGATATATGATGCATGGTTATCTCATTATGTTATAGTGATAAGAAATCTTAAGTTCAATGGATCAAAAGTACAATGTATTTCAAAACAGGGTTCCTATGCAAAGTATGCCACAAAATTTCACCAAGTGTCATTTCAATAATCAAAACCAGTTTATCCCTCAGGTTTCATCTAATTCAACATACACCATTTGAAACTTATCTTGTTTAACATACCAACGACTAACAATCACAGAGATTACCAAAAACAATAGTCGATCAGGTGTTTTGAGAAAAATGATATCAACCACATCCATTTGTCCAAATTTCATACAGTGTGATAGTAGAAATTCAAAGAATGATAATGCACATATAAAATGGAACTTAATATAGTATACTCCAAGCCACTTTCATAAATTTAATTCGTTAAAGATTTTCTTGTATAATGAAGTAAAATTTCTGAACTCAGATTTTCCAATATAATTAAATGAAGCAAGTAATATCACAAGGATGTACAAGTCATAGCATCATTAGACATGCTATTTTTTTATTTTAGAGTAGGTTAACACAAAACACCTAGACTTTCAACTAACTATTTAAGTGTTACTTCCAACATATTTCTAACACCTATGCAAGTGTCACCATTTAGAGTTCTTACAAACTTAGGTTGGTTGGACTACAATAGTTGCATGCATAAACTTTAATGAAATACTGTAACAGTGTGCACTTAACAATATTTAACAAATTTAAAGAAGAATCACTTTCAAAAACATAGTTTCAAACTAGCTTAGTTTGGAAAATTTAAGTGAAATGCTCGGGTTAGATTTCTAAGTGAACAAACAATTGGTCAACATGTTGTTTATGAGTTATATCTGGTTGGGAATTTTCAAAATAAAGTAAGCATTTAAACATATGTGTAACATACTTAATATATTAACTCATACAAGTTTCAAGTCTTAACAACAACCTTAAAGCGCAAATATCCCATGCAATCTCATATCGTACAAAACATGTTTAGCGGTAAGCATATGAGCACAAAAAGGTTTTCAACGTCAATCTAGAGAACACTAGATTCTAATCATGCAAATGGTCCAAATGATAAGAGAGAGTTGATACAAAGCATTGCTTGATTTATCATAAACTTCATGATGATGCTTAAATTCTATTCAATAAGATATATCTCTTCACAACAACATAAAGAAAGGGATTTTTTTTTTTTTTGAGTTTTGGCAAGATATATCTAAAACATTTAAAAACAAAATCAATCATGCATACAAGGAAACCAACTTAATATTATATATACCACATAATCCTCACTTCTCCTCTTATGTACTTTCAAGTTTTTATTATAACACCAATATGGATGCCAACAAAGTTAACTAACTCTGTTTTCTAGACATGTCTCCTAACATATACTTAGGTACCAACTTACTATTTGATTTTTTCTTCCTTGAGTACATACTCCATAAAGAGTATTTCGATACTAGCTAATTTGTCCCTTACCATTAAGGTATCTCACCCTATCTATGAAGACAACCGACCTAGAGGGGTAGAGCAAAATGGACCACCTATATTAAGCCCTCAATGATGCCTTGATTATGATTATGCCGGGTTCATAACGATGATCAAGACCCCAATGAAAAGTATTGCTCTAGGTACTGGAATTGGTTTTATTTGTGGTTGTCTAACTCTATCTCTATCTCTACCTCGGCCTCTAGGAACTCTAGTTCCTTGCAAATTTGTAATCCTATCTTTCTACTAAGAATGACACATATTAAGGAATAACTTAATTTTCTAAACAAATACATACTCCACACAAGGTAATATACCTGCCATAACATCTAACTGACTTTAATACTCGTAGTCATACTTAACATTTCCGTATTGTCGTACTAATGACTAATTGTTTACACGTTGCCTAAAATGTTCTGCCTTTAGAAAGTTCATTCATCGAGGGCTTATCAGCTCTTTGTGTGTACTCAAGACACATCGCGGGGTATTTGGGTTTATAAAAAAAAGATTCACTAGGAATCATCTTGGTAGCTTAACATTTGAAATACGCGGTTATTATTGATGGATGAATGATCGACCTATAGGTCTTTTCTGCTCCGAGGGTCTACTCGGAGGGTATACTAGCTATTGGTTGGATACACCTTGTGTTCGGGGATCTTGAATGAAAAGGTCCTAGGTCATATATGGTGTTGTAAAGATATTCGGATTGGAAGTATTCGGGTTCGGATCGATTATCGGAGCAATATCATATTCGGGAGCGAAAAGGTGTATTAGCTCAAGGTTAAGTTCTAGAGTGGGGTATAACTAATCGGAGTTGAAGTATAGGTTCAGGGTTGTACACTAGCTTAGGTTGGTATATTCCGAGGGTTTATGGTTATGAATGGATACAAGGGGTTTTTCGGGGCTTGGGTGATCTACTTAGGCTCAGGTGGTACACTGGTTTAGATTAATATACTAGTTCGAAATGATACAACTTTGGTCTAGGGTTGTAGGATTCGTCAAAATACTGTCCGAAATGGTATTCGGGTTCGGACCAGCTACGGAGTTCGGGCTCATTTATTGGGGCGATGTCTTTGTTCGGTCGTATTAAATGGCTCTGGTTCGCTCATCGGGGTAGTTGGCATATACTCGTGGTCTAAATGGTATTTTGGAGTGGGGAAATATGGTTCGGATTCGAGCATAGGCATAGGGGTGGATTTGTTGGTTACGGGTTCGGTCTTACTTTTACGTTTACGAGATCTTTGTCCGGCGTGCTACACGTCTCCTTCTCCCATAATAGTCTACGTAGGGAAACTCGTTTGTTTATCACTACAACAACACCAGGGTTTTATCAGTACTTGTTTTCAAAATATGCTCTAAGATAATGGCTTAGAGCCTAACTTAGTTAATCAAACCGATTAGCCGGGTAAGTGTCTATCATGGGAGCCTCACCGAGCTTTTACGACGGCGATTGATCACCCACATAGACTAGCCTTGCCTTCGGCACCAATGGTTTGTTATAACGAGTCGGGTTCATACCAGATAAAATGATTTTGGTTGAAAACTCGAACCTAACTCCGTTACTCAAACAATACGCCGTGGTGTATATCATGGGGGCCTCACCGTGCTGGTGTGATTGGCTGATCCACAATAAACCTTTCTAGACACCCGGACCGTTTGGAGTAGCATAGTTAAATTCGTGCCGGATGTAACGCTTTCGATACCAAAATGTAACATCCCAATTTTTGAAAGCGTTTTTCACGGTATCATGATCAGAGTTGAGCATCGGAAGTAAATAGTATTGAAAAGTAACTGATAAGTAACCATTAATGTATGTATGTGTTGGCATTAACAGCGCTACAAAATTTTTCAAATGTCATCGTCATTGAGTACGAATAAAAAAGGGCTCTCTCTCGGCCAAATCCCTATATCTCTTTGTTTTACCCTTGTCTTCGGTCCTGTTCACTCGGAACTGAAGCTATGGTAAGAGGCGAGGTTCAATACCGATTGAACCTCGTGCAGCAGTTAACCTCATGTTCAAGTACAATCATGTATGACAGATATTCATGATACCACAGTAAAATCCACATATACCAAGTAATAACACACCATATACACCTGCATATGAATGTTATTACAGTGCACTATTCACCGGTGCCACGATGTACGGTCGTGTCCTCCAGTAGCTAGGAAAACTTAACGGCGTTATCATGACTATAACCCGTATAAAGCTGTATGTGCACAGTCAATAACTTTTGAAAACAGAATCTCAGTTCAAAAACACATCTCATCACATATAGGTATACAATGAACATCGAGTTAGTGTTACATGAGCGTCGCATTCCTTCGTCGGCGTTAGCGGTACATTTGACGTCGAAACTGTGATCGCGTTGATCCTATAATGGTAATACCGTATTTATTAATTTGTAAGTAATATCCTAAGAGATATTTTGGCCCCTAATGACCATTTTGCCCTTACAACTTTTATCTTTCACTTTATTCCCTCAAAATTCGTACAACAACGCTGGTATAAATCTGGGCAGCATTTTGTCTAACTTTGAAAAATCATAATTAATTCTACAAAAATCGAAACGAGGATCCGTAAAATTCCTTGGAATCCTTAGGATGTCTAGTTTCATTTAAAAATAACCACTTCTACCCAGATCACACGGATCATTCCCAGGTTTAAAGTGTTGAACCTCTGCCCAGAATTTTTCCAGAATTTCGTAGCCTAACTTTGAGGAATTTTAACTCTCTGTACAAAAATCATTTTGACATGTTCTTGACATATTTAAAAATACCTATATATCTATTTTAAGCATGAATTTTCTCAGAATTTTGTGATCATGATTTCAATATGAAATCCTGGCGTTTTCATGGCTGACTTCAGAATTTCCGAAACCGATGAAATTTCGCCAGAACTTCGTTACTTTCATGATCTCTCCCAGAAATTTTGCTATAACTTCTTCTTTATCAATTTTTCGAAATAAATCCAATTTTAACCATAAAAACATCTAAATAAAATTATCCTAGCATATTTAAGATCTAAGCTACTTCTATCTAAGAATTTAAGAACTAAAACTTAAAGAACTTAAAGCTAGAACTAGAAAACTTACCAAGAACTTTGCTCCTTCTTTCTTCAAGGCTCTCACTCTCACTTTCTCTCTATGTTTCAGCTTGTAAGCTTTGTGAATTGGTGAGAAAATATGAAGAGCAAAGCCCCCTATTTATAGCAAAAGGCTATGGCATTTGTGTAATTGTCTTGCTAGCTTTCATTGGTGGATTCCAAATGAAGTTTAAATTGTGACAACTTCTTGACTTCCTTTTTAAGTTAGAATTTCCTACCTCTTCCATTCCACTAGATAGAATAACTAGATAAAAATTCATTTGAGTGTCTTAATGAAGTTGGATTCAAATTTTCTTTTTGGTTTTGGACTCTTGAGATTTTTGGCTTTAATTAGAGACCTCAATCTCTCATTTTCTCAATTAGCAAATTCTTAAAAGTTGAGAAAATAGCTTTGGTTACCATCATCTTGAAGCTTGAATTTTGCTTGTTCATAATCACTTTTTATCTTTGATTTATGATTAGTAGATTTCAAGATACAATTTATTTTGTATAGATTTCCCTTTGATTAAATCTTGAATTAATCCCATTGATTATCCTAATTATCCTATGTGTAAACACCTCATTGGCTAATGGTTGGATATTTCCTCTTGATATTTCATCTCACCACCTTTTTCCTCTATATGCAAGTGGACAACTTGATTTTTAGCAACTCTTTCTCTCTCTCCCAAGTGCCAAAACAGACCCCCTCCCCTTTGTTCAGTTTTAGTTGCATTTTTATGCTCTAATTGATTGCATGTGGGGGTTATCTAATTGGTTGTTTGCCTAGTTACATGGATTAGGCTTTATAAGAATTAATTAGGGCCTTTAGATAATCTTTATGAAATTAATTCTTGACCTTTAGATCTTGTTGCAATTGTTGACTTTTTCAACTCTTGATTAATTCTTGATTAACAACTTAATTATAAGCTTAATCATCTCTTGTTGTTGTATGATTGGTCCATGAAGTGGTTTATGATTGCTAACAATTCATTTAATGCTAAATCTTACTCCCTTATTAGCTCTTGACATTTGATTAGGCTAATACACTTTTAATCAATGGCTATTTTAATATAAGTTGCTGAATAATTACCTAAATATTCCATTAGGGTAGTTTTAATTGCTCATTAATTATTAAAAATTGCCCTTAATTATTTCAAGTGTCTTGGTAATTTTTTTATGGCCTTTTATAAATTAAACATGAGCTATTTATTGATATGGTATTTGTGGTATTTTATGGTATTTTATGATGACTAATATAATTCCTTACTTATTGGCTATTCTAATGCTAGGAAAAATTGCCTAGAAAATAAAATAAACATGTCTCAAAATTTTGAGACCACATACTCACCTATTTAAATAGGCTTTAATTATCAAAAATATTGTACTTAAGATAAATGGAAATTTTGGGTATTACGGTTCCTTCACGAGCTATTTCCAGTGCATCCCACATTGCTTTAGAAGAAGTTAAATTGCAAATACGGAAATACTCTTGTTGAGAGCACTTTGCAGTAGAAGAACAGCCTTACTGTTGAGTGTGACATTTCTTCTGTCATTTTCATCATAATCTTCTTCATCCTTTGGAACCCTGAGACCATTTTCCATAACAGTTTGATTGTAGTCTGCCTTTCACAAACTCTCCAGAGGCCATACTTTGTAGCCATCACAAAGACTTTAAACTTGGCTTTCCAGAATGAGTAATGCTCTCCATTGAATCCTGGTGGTCGGTTGATCGAAGCTCCATCAGGTACAATGCCTTCCATAGTGATCCTTCTAAAGTTGTTAAGCTCTTAGGAGAAGACCTTGTTCTGATACCAAATGAAAGTGGAGCTTAATCACCAAGAGGGAGTGAATTGGGGATTTCGAAAACTTTTCAGATTACTCTCTTTTTGGACACTAAAAATAGAGCTGAATAGAGTATAAAGAATAAGAGCAAGACACACGAAATTTATACTGGTTCGGTCCAATCTCTTGACCTACGTCCAGTCCCCAGACTCTCTGGGATTTTCCACTATCTCAATTGATTACACACTCTATACTCAAGAGTAATTCTCTCACTAGAACTTACTACCCCTTACAAGTTGCAATCAATGAACCCAATCACCAAGTCCCCTGACTTGTGATTCTTTACAATAAATGATTTACAATCAAAGACTCTCTCTAAAAGTGGAAAATGATAAACACTAAAGCTTAATGTATCAGAAGATACCTTACAATTGAAACCTGAAAGTAGTTGAAGAACTTTGAATGCAATTCGTTTTTAGCAGATGTGTTGGTAGAGAAGAATTGAATACAGCTCTATTTATACCAATAGGTCATTAAATGACCGTTGTAATCTTCAATATAACTGTTGCCTTCATTAGATAAGGATTAGGTTAAGCTTTGATCTTCTTCTCTCTCTAATCTTCACTTAATCCAGTTGTATAGAAGTTCGAGTTGACTCCTTGAATATTAATCCATTGGAATAGTAGCTCTTGGATGTGGAAAGAAGACATTAATCCTTTGCGAGGTGTGTGCGAGGGATTACCCAAAAGTATGGAACTTTTATGGGTTTTGCATTTAATGTCTGATGTCACATTTTGCTTTTACTTTAAACCTTCGTTTAATATCCTCATAAACATCCTCAAACTCACTAACAAAGTGGTTAAAGATAGCTAGGAATATTAATGAATGATAATGAGAAGTATTAAGATCAAACAAGAAGGTTTCACAAATTCGTCAAATTCGAATTTCAAGCTGCGATGAAAACTAGAGTTTTGTTTCTCAAAACTCGAGTTTTGGACTTTGACATGTAAAATCGATTTTAGTCCGAAACATCAAAACTTGAGTTTTCATCCAAAACTAGCGGTTTTCAAACATTGAAATATTGTAATGCTCTCGGGTTGGCCAAAACTCGAGTTTCCAAAACCAAAACTTGAGTTTTCATTTAAGTATGAAAACTTAAAGAAAACTGGGCCAAACCAAAACTGGAGGTTTTCATGAAAACTGGCGGTTTTGAAATCGTGTAAAACTTGAATGCTCTGCGCCGAGGACAAAACTCGAGTTTTCCATAAAACTTGAGTTTTCATTTAATTATGAAAACTTTGAGAGAAACTGCGCTAAGTCTTGAAAACTCTATGCCAAGTCAAAACTCGAGTTTTGAAACAAAACTCAAATTTTCACAAATCTTATGAAAACTCGAAAAAACTGAAAAAGCGGAGGTTTTCAATAGTTCTAAACTTATGAGACTCTCTGTATGGCCACAACTCGAGTTTTCAAATGTAAACTCGAGTTTTGCATTTTCGAAAAACGTTGAGAGGTCTGTATGATGAAAACTTGAGTTTTCCCTGAAAACTGGCAGTTTTACTTAGATCATAAAACTTATGCTCTTCTGTAAGTAAGGGCAAAACTCGGGTTTTCCTTTGGCATAGGGTTTTTCAACTATAAAAATAAAACTTTCCCATTTTTGTTTACAATTTTCGGTTATCATCAAAACCCATAGAGAACTAACACTTCGTATTAATTGGGCCATGGTTGTACGTGACTATGTCCTTCATAAACTTCATGACATAGTACCCACAACAAGAACTCCAATCAGGTTGCCATGGACACCATAAACAAACAAATGAAATGTATCAGTCTAATTCGAAAAATAAACTCTGACAAGGCTAACACAAAATAGCATGTATTGGTGAATTACCGCTTGTCTCTTCCATTTGTAAACGGTTGTAATACCTTTGGCTTTTAATATAATGAGGGCAGCCAAGGCCTTTTTGTCCATGGTGTAATAGTAAACAATTTTGATAATATGTGTCACAATAAGAAATTAAAGCACAAAATCATAATAAACTCGATGGAATGATAAAATGGAAAAATTCTGATTCTCCTTCGAGAATCTGTTACCTCGGAAGTGTACAAGTTTCAAGTAATAAAGTGATAAGTAAAGTATCATTCCCATGAGGATTTGTTTAACAAATTGGTCAAGCAAGAGGCTTAGTGAATTTCATCAAGTTGAGCTAAAACAAAGCTTTGATTTGGGAAGAAAATTTTTAAAGACTATTTCTAAAACGAAAATTGATAAAGGCAAATGACTTTTGACTTCAAGGATAATGGAGCCTAGGATTCTTCTTCCCCTTTTGCATTTCATAAAACTTGGTTAACTTCCTCTCTAGTAGCATTTCAATACATATATGCGTTAGTCTAGGGTTCAAAAACACTTGAAACGCTCTCTCGAAGTCAAAATCAAGTTTCTCCCTCTCACTAAAATGGACAATCTCTTGCTACAATTAATGAGAATCAATCTGTAAGCAACAACCCTAATGTGACAATGCAAGGTTAGTAAATATATCTCTATTTTACCAACAAACCATCCATTTATTAAGTAAACTTCAAGGATTTCAATCAAGTTCTACACCTAGATTAGCTCTCTCGAGTCAAAACCTATGTGAATAAATAATCTAAACGAAGGCCAATCACTTAGAAGCATTAAGCCAAGGTTAAAATCAACACATATATATATTTATCTACCAAAAGAGAGGAATGTTCAAGTATTAATCCATACAAAGCGTAAGAAGAACCCTAGAATGAAAGGTTTAGCTACTCATGTTCAAATACAAAGAAAGTTTAAGCAAAGAAACTGAATACATGAAGAAACTAAGAAGAAAAGAGGAAGAACCAAGGTGAAATCCTCAAAATCTCTCTTAGGTTGAGCACCCAAGCCTCCAAGATTGTCCAAATCTCTCTCCCAAGCTCTTCCCTTGTGTGCCCACTTGTTTCCTTAGGTCAAGAGTGTGTTTTTCGGCCCTTCCCTTTTGGTTAAATAGGGTTTTTCTGTTTCTGAAATGTAAAAGTCGTGGCCAGTACTTGCTGCGTCCAGTTGTCAACTTGCTGTGGCCAGTTGTCAACTTGTTGCGGCCAGTTGTACATGTTCTTCTAACTTTGCACTGCTTCACCTCCTTTATTTCGTTTCTTGTTTCTTGGTTCTTATAGAGCTTCAAAACTTGTCTCCATCTTCGTACAAAAGAGGAAGTAATTCTCAATTCTCAATTGAATCACAAACTCTATAGAATATAACAAGAATTTTTTTGATTTTTGCCTTATACTTTGATATGCACAATTCCCTTTTATAAACTTCATTCCTATTCACATTTTGAACCAAAAAAAGGTAAGAAGAGATGGAAAATGTCTGGAATGTTGTCAATTTCTAAGGGTTAACACACCCCCAAACTTAAATATTTGCTTGTCCTCAAGCAAAAACATGTATTCTCACAATTTTTTCAATATTTGTCATTGATGCATAAATAAATTTGTCCTCATTTACTTGCTCAAAAAGTTATATAAAGCGGAAACCAAGTAAACATGCAAAAATGAACATTCATAGATTTAAAACTTGCTTTTCAAGAATCTCCAAATGTGAGTGTGTGAATGGAGTTGACATGTACTCCTTTTGCACCTGCTAAAGTTAAAAGCAACAATTCAAGTCATATAACTATATTCAAACAATCAATTCCATCATTCTCTAATTTCTCCCTCTTTTCTTCTAATTCACTTCAATTGACTTAAAAATCAAAGGGACTTTCCAGCTTGTAATGAGGTTAGGGGATAAGGTTCTCAAAAGAAAAGGTAAAGGATAATCAACAAATACCTCAAGATAGATGATAACCACTCAAGGGGTTTCTTCCTTTTCTCATTAAACATCCTCCCCAAACTTAAATCAAATTGATATTTTCCATATCAAGCCTTCTTGGATTTTTTATTTATTTATATACACATTTTTTTAGCTTTTTTTTAGCTTTTTTTTTTTGCTTGATTTCTATACATTGTGAACCCTTTTACTTGCTACATTCTTTTCTAATCATTTGACACTCTACTCATCACTATATTCCACAACCCCAACAAATTATCATCTATCTCAATGCAAAGGAATCATGGTTTTTTTCACATTGGCTAAGGTAGGTAGATGTTAGGTCTTTCAAAAAGAATCTATAATTGGTTTTTCAATAAGGCTCAAAATAAAGGTTCAAAAGGGAATAGAATCAATTAGGTACGCTTGAAAGGCTCAATCGCATTTTATGAAGTTCCCTAATCTTTTCTTTAAATCTTATGAAATAAATCAAAAGCTTTATAGAAGTCCAAAGATTATTTTGAAATCAACAATTTGAAACAAAAGGCATATAACCTAATTTGCCACAAAGCCCTTCAACAAAAACATCCATAATAAAGTTAACTTAAATAGTGCTTTCTTAGCTTAAAAATTCCTAAATAGCATGATTTATCACTACAATACATCCACCAATACACATTAAACAAAATTGCCTATCACATATAAAAGATTGAGCAGTAAAGCAAATTTGACAAATAACTTAGAACTTCAGTTCATTTTTAACATCTTCACAAACAAAAATTTAAGCATGAGAAATTTCAAACATTCTAACAATTTTCTTTCAAAAGCTATTCAAAATTTTCACTTTGTGCACTCATCAAAGTTTCAAAAATTTTCAGAATTGCAACAAACTTTCACCCCCAAACTCAAAACGGACAATGTCCTCATTGTCAACAAAAAAAATGGGAAAGTAAAGAAGTAGCACCTGTACCTGATTCAGCTCATATCCACGGCATTAATAAACTAACAACTAGGCCCTCAGTAGATGAGCCACAACATTTTCAAAATTGCTTGCATTACTAGCTATCAGTAGCTAGGAAATTAACAATCACAACAGGCAAGTCAAAGAGCAAATGATATGAACCACTCAAAATAGCCATCAATAGCTACGAAAGTCATATTCACATGCTAACAAGAGTGTCACATAGTAGTGGCAATCAGTAACCATCAAGAACCATAAGCAGATAGCCACATCAAAAACCTATCAACATTCTAATCCAAAACAGAGGAACAACACCGACATTTAATCATTGGACACGGGATGCAAGAACATCAACAACATGAAGATTGGCACAATGAAGCATAAGTATGAGCTCAGCTTAACCTTCACAAACCTAAGCAAAATTCTAAATGAAACAAACAAACAAACAAAAGCATAAAAACAACAGAGCACACTCAACAACAAACACAAAAAAAAAAAGAATTTATTTAACCTATCCTAAAAAGAAAAGAAAGGACCCCCAAAACTTAGAATTAAGCTAAAACCAAGCCTCCAATCAACATTCCAAGCCTACAAATTTGCTCCTCACCTGTCTCTTAAAGCTACCAATTTAGCTCAATGATGTCACTCTACAATAGTTGGCTAAATGTTTTTTCAAAATTTGGCACAACTCGATTTTCACAAGCATGAAGTACTCGTTTCTTTACAATGGAAGTCACTAACCAAAGTTTTTCATGCTCCAAAAATGGAGTTAAACTCCTTTCATTTGAAATCACTAACCAAAGTTTTGTGGAGTATGTGAAAGTGCTTAATGAACCATTTAAGCTAAGAACAATGTGGACAATGCATCAAAATGTACCAAACTATCCCAACCCATTTTCATAAGCATGAATCAAGATGAGAACATACTACTCCTCAAATCACCATTCAAATTGAAGCCTAGATGCTAATATGCTTCATAAAAATTCAGACCATTTTTCTCAAAAACACATTCCAGAAGCAACCATGTGTACTCAGACTTCCACAATGAGTCAACCTTGAGCACTTGTCAATTGAGTTAAGCACATAGTAAAACTCATACAGCTACTCCAGGACTTAATTCACCAAACACTAGTTCATCAGTACGCAAGAAAAAATGAATTTCAACTTTTCCATTTAAAATTAGCAACCAAAAGATTCAGAGCAATTCATAGATTTAAAATTTACAAAGTGCTCAACCCCAAAATTATGCTTGAAACAAGGTCAAAGAGGCACCCAAAATGACTCAACGACTTCAAGACAAATGTAACAAGCAACCGAGAAGTAGTTGCAATATGCTATTCCTCAAATCACCATTCTACATTCAAGCCTAATTCTCAATGGTCCCAATCATCTCGTAGAGTCAAAAAAATTGTCAATTCCATGAAATAGATGCGAGTAATTAATAGAACATTTCCAAACATGATCACTTTCAAAAATATCCACTTTCACAGAGAAATTTTCATGTTTAATTCCTGTAGGTTCAGCTTTAAGTTCTGCAAACTTGGGGTTAGAGTAAAAGACAGCATCCAAGAAACCTATAATCTGCATTTATAACAAGAATTCAAGGGAATTTCACAACTGAATTTTCCAAAGTGACAGTAAGGTTCAAAGAGAGGTATCCTTCATAATTCTCAAGATAATAGGCAAAAATGTAGCTGTGAAAACCATTAAACTCTTGATATAAAGTTGGAAACCTAATCCCAGTGGGGATCAAAAAAATTTTGAAATACTTCTACAGCAGCTTCAAGTTTCAGAAAGCAATATTATTTCATTTATTTCTCAGGATAACCAAGTAGATACAAAGCCATCTAGAAAATCAACAACTCAATTTTTTCAAGTCCAGAGACTATCAAAACTAGCAATGGAAGCTAATATTTAGATTACCATCTGTTGGTCGAATTCCTTGATGGCAAGTGAACCAGTCGAACAATTAATAAAGAGTAAGTAGAGTATCGTCCCACAGAGACTGAGATACCGAGGAGTGATGCGCAATTGCTATGACAGTTGTGAAAGTATGAAGTAAATATAATGGTTGTGAGGGTTGTGTGCTTATGCTACTAGCAAACGTAAACAAAATAACTGTAACGAGAGAAGATATCAGTGAGAAGTTAGGCTAGACTCAGACTCATCCTTAAGTGCATCAATCCCCCAGTTGCTCTACCCAATGCTATAACATCTAGAGTGTACAGCTTCCGCAATTGCTACAGCATAGCTACCATTTGCAAAGATATTTGGTTAACCTACCTCTATAGTCTATCGAAGCTTCCACGTTCGATACTTATGATGCTAACTATACTCCTTCCATATTCCTATGGCAACTTTCTAGTCAGAAGATCCGTGCTACGCTCAGGGTGTTATGGTTATGAGAGGTAGACCCATTCCTGAAGCCTACAACAATAGGTCTAGCCGTGCACGGGCCGCCTAGCAAACACTATTTTTCAGAGGTCTAACTCCAACTCCTTGCCAGTAAGCTGAGGCCACAAATCTAGCCCTTAACTTCCGTTAACCAACTAGTAATTAGCACACCGATATGCAAACCAAATTTATTGAATTAAGAAACTGCAACTAGGGTTCATTCAACACTTAAAGATTCATCCTCGTCCACCATATAAAGTTCGAGTTCATGACCGACGATGGACGCATAAAAATGTACACTAACGTAATGACCCATGATCGAGAAAACAAAGATAAAAAGAAAGGAAAATAGAAAGCTTGATGGAATTTCTGATGACGTGGTCGAGGTCATGTCACGTCACCACTCCACGTCTTCTTCGTTCTATCGTACTGTAGGGAAGCATACTAGGTTGTCTGGAAATCTCTTGCTCTTGTGAGCTCTCTCTCTCTCTTCTCTTGAGTCTGCCGAAAGTTAGAATCTTGTTCTAGGGCTATCCGACTCTCTTAGGGTTGGCACTGCTGTTTCCTTTTATAATCAGACTTTTCTTGTGGTGTAAGTTACAGCGAGCTGGGCCTTTCCTAATCCATTGGGATCTATCATATCTCTTGATCCGAGTAGTTTGCTTCTGTTGATTCTGTGGGATTCTCCAAATCTTTTAGTTCTGATCCTCCGTTTCTTCTATTCTGTCATATCAGCAACCTATCTGTCAATATTGCCCTTTATTTATTCCTGAAATCATCTAGGTAAATAGTCAAAAAATATGGCGCATAGCATTGCGTCCTTTAGTTTGCTAAAGCATTCGGGATGCCTTGTATTGCACTTCGAATCGCTGTCAGAATGCTATAGCATCGTATCAGCAAAGCTATATGATTTCCCTTAAAAATAACGTAAATTGTTCCATTCTTAGCACATACAAATGATTTCTCCTCTTTAGTCCCTATACCATGAATGTATGTCTTTTTGCTTATATTATTTGCAGTTAAGCTTGTATTTAACATTTAATTCAGTCAAAAAGTATAGGGAAAACGTGGTACGAATTGTGCTCATCACCATCGCAGTTCGATCAAAACACTTTTCCTTCAGTTCTCAAGCAACAAGAGAGCATGATCAGTCCAGAATCAAAACTGCCCTCTAATCTATCCAGACAAAACCCAAAAATAGAGAAAGGCACGAGATTTACCTTAGGAATGAAGAACAAGGACAGACCAGATACGCAGATAAGCTAGAGCCACGAATAGGGTTGCACCGAAAGCACAAATCTTAGAAGAGAGTTGAAGGAGAATCGACGACGGTGGTGGTGGATGTGTGATGGTGAAAACGAGAGGGAGTTGTATGAGGGTCGAGAGAGAAAGGGGAAGAGATCTGGATCATGAAAGGGAATGGGCGGTGATGATGAAGCTAGAGAGAAGAAGAAGGTCGTCGACGGTGGAATGGAGGGAAGAAGGATGACGGTGACTAACGCAGATTGGGCGCAAGAGCGTCGGAGGAGAGCAAGCTTGTGAAAGAGGTGAGTTTGTGAAAGTTTAGTTGAAAGATTAGGGATTGGATGGAATCTGGGGAGAGCCGCCGGTTGAGGGAAATTACAATTAGGATTAGGGTTTTGAAATTTGGGGATGAATGTGGTTCTATTTGAGGGCTAAATTCATTTGAGTAAAATGAGAATTAAATTAGACAACCGAGGGCAGAGTGGGAAGAGAAAACAAATATTTTAAGTTCTTTTTAATCAAAAATAATTCTTAATTAAAAGAAAAAACATGTGCCCCAGAATTGATTTTTTTACTTTTTTTAGCTTTTTTTAGAATACTTGCTACAACGGTTGCAACACTTTCCACGGAAAGTGAACACGAGAGCAACTTTGAGCCACTTTCCACACGCCGGTTGTAACACTTTCCGTGGAAAGTTAACACGAGAGCAACTTTGAGCCACTTTCCATAGCCGGTTGTGGAACTTTCCGCGGAAAGTGAACATAGTGAGCAACTTTGAGCCACTTTCCACAGCCAGTTGTGGAACTTTCCGCGGAAAGTTTTGCTGTAAAAAACAAAACCAAACAACAGACTTGCAAAACACAAGAAACATTCCCAAATACCACAAGAATCCCCCAATAAGCTTTATACCAATCATTATCAACCAAATTACTCAAGATCAAGCATTTTAAACCATCAAAGACCATAAGGCATACATATACACATATTCATAGGGAATATCACAACACATCAAATTTGAGCACTCAAGTAATGGTCACAAGTGGATTTCACATAGAGAATCAACCAAATATTCACAACAGCCACAATATTACTCAAAATTGACTAGTCATCACAATTTCACCCCAGAATCATATATATATGAGCTTAGAGTCAAGTAAACTTCCCTCAAAAGCATTCCCCTTGGCACTCATGAGTTCTTCCTCCTTCATTGATATTCCTCTCAACTACAAAAGTCCATATCTAAGTTGGGTACCTTTTCTTCCTACAAAACAAAAAGATCAAACATAAACCTACTAAAGAAAAAATAAAGACATACACACACAAAATGAAAAGATTTGGTTTAGAGCTTGGGTTGCTTCCCAAGAAGCACTTAGTTTATAGTCTTTAGCTTGACTCTTCATGGTGGTCACTCCTCATTAACTAAGTAGATAGTGGACACAAGCCTATGCACATATCCACCCCAATAATGCTTCAATCGTTGACCATTAGCCTTGAATATTTTACCTTTCTAATTTTCCAGCTCCACATCACCAAATTGAGATGCTTGAACCACAGTGAATGGACCAGACCATCGAGATTTTAGCTTTCCCAGAAATAACCTCTACTTGGAATTATATAGGACGACACTTTGACCGGGTTCAAAACTCGGGGGTGAAAGTTTGCTGTCATGATCCCGCTTGGTCTTCTCCTTGTATACCCTTGCATTCTCATAGGCATTTAGGAAAAATTCATCTAACTCATTGAGTTGAAGTCGCCTCTTCTTCCTCACAGCTTTAGAATCAAAATTTAACTTTTTGATAGCCCAATAAGCTCCATGCTCCAATTCCATCGGTAAGTGGCGTGCCTTCCCAAAATAAGCATACTTGAGATGAGAAGGAAATGGCTTCAACTCTAGAACCGGAGGAACTTCAATAGAAGGCTTCAATGGAGTATTCAAGGCATTAGACACTTCAAGTTGTTCAAAAGTCCTCGGTCTAGAATGAGGAACTGGGTCAAAATGAAAGATTTCTTCAACAAGATCTTCATCAAACTTCTCAAAGCTCTTCTCACCAATCAAGAATGCCTCTAAAGGGTCTTTGATCATGGAAGCATATGATTCTTGAGGAATAACTTTGTCTAATATATCTACAAAAGAACATTGAGTTGAATCATCATGAAATTTCAAGCCCTTTTTCATGTTGAATATCACTTGTTCATCATCAACCCTCAAAGTGACCTCACCCTTCTCTACATTAATGAGAGTCCTTGCAGTGGCTAAGAATGGACGCCCAAGGATTAGAAGAACTTTCCAATCAACTTCACAATCAAGCACTACAAAATCCATAGGGAAGATAAACTTGTCCACTTTAACAAGGACATCTTCAATGATTCCTCTCGGTTTAGAAATGCTTCGATCGGCCAAGAGCAAAGATACCGTAGTAGGTCTTGGCTCTCCTAAGCCCAATTGGTTGAAAATAGCTAGAGGCATCAAGTTAATACTTGCACCCAAATCACAAAGAGCTTTACCTTTAAAATTTGTCCCAGTGTTGCAAGGGATGTAGAAGCTTCCCGGATCTTTAAGCTTAGCAGGTAACTTCCTTTGAATCACCGCACTACACTCTTCAGATAATGCCACAGTCTCAAATTCATTGAATCGCCGCTTCATAGACAAAACATCTTTAAGGAACTTAGCATATTTAGGCATGCTCTCCAAAGCTTTAGCAAAAGGAATATTCACATGGAGTTGTTTAAACATGTTCACAAACTTTTTGAACTGAGCATGTTCCTCTTTCTTCTTGAATTTTTAAGGAAAAGGTAATGGTGGCATAAAAGTAGGAGTGGTTGGCTTTCTCTTTTTCTCATCATTCATCTCTTGCTCTACCTTCTTTTGTTTGCCAACATCTTGCAAACTTTCTTCAATTTGCTTTCTCTTCTTAGTGACATCTTCTTCCATTGCACTTTCTTCATCAACATCAACAATCACTTGATCATATTCCTTTGGTTGAGGAGTACTTGAGCTAGGCACATCCAGTAGCAATTTGCCACTTCTCAAGTTAATGGCATTGCATTCCTCTTTTTCAACTCGTTTTGTATTAGGAATGGTGTTACTAGGAAGACTGCTTCTTGACATAACATTTACTTGTGATGCCAATTGCCCCATTTGCACTTCAAGATTTTTAATAGCGGTTTCATGGAGAGAAAAAGTAGCCTTAGTTTCAACCCTTGAAGATTCCACCTCAGACAAGATTCGAGCTAGCATCTTGTCCATTTTAGACTCCTCTTCCTTGATAGGAAGCTGCCTTGATTGCATTTGAAAACTGGGTGGAATAGGCTTAGTACCAGATGTAGACCCATGTGCTTGATTCAAACTGTTACCTTGACTCCAAGAAAAATTTGGGTGAGTTCTCCAAGCACTATTGTAGGTTTGTGAATAGGGGTTGCCTTGAGGATGTTGAAACTTGTCCATGTAGTTGACAGATTCAGTGGTCATGTAAAGAGGAAAATAGTCAGGCATATGGACATCATGGCATTGATCACATATAATTGGTGTGGCATGAACCGAATGTACACCTTGAGAAGTGGTCTTTTGCATTTGAGACTCTAGGATATCAAAACGCTTATTCAAAGCGGATAAGAGAGTTGCAATTTGTGAGGAAGAGTCCTCTTTTGCATTAAGCAAGGTCTAGTTAGTCCTCCTATCATTACCTTGAGTATTGTTTGCAGATAACTGATCCAACAATCGAATCACCTCATTCACAGGAACATTCCGGTATCCTCTATTGGTTATAGAATCAACCATTGCTTTAGATTGAGGATTAAGTTGAGTACAAAAAATTTGTACTACAACCCATTTGTCCACCCCATGATTAGGGCATTGCTTCATTAACATCTTATATTTCTCCAAAGCAACATAAAGATGTTCATCTGGATGTTGTCTAAAGCTTAGAAATTCATCCCTAGATTCCACAGATTTGTCATCAGAAAAGAATCGAGCTCTAAACATAGCCTCAAGATCAGCCCAAGAATTGATAGATCCTTCCGGAAGATTGTTGAACCAATCCCTAGCCTTGCCTTGTAAAGAGAGAGGGAATAAATGCAGCCTCAAACATCTTTGGGAACTCCATTCTGCTTGAAAGAATCATACATTTCCAAGAAATACATCAAGTGCTTGTTGGCATCTTCATTGTAAAGACCATGGAACATCCCATGCATTTGAAGCATTGTGATCATAACCGTCTTGATCTCAAAGGTACGTGCTTGCATTTCCGGCATCCGAATGCAAGATTGAGGACCTTGCATATTCCGACTAGCAAAGTCATTGACGATAGCTCTATCATATTCATCGTCTGCCATGGTCTCAGATGTAGATTAAGCCTCTTCTTCAATGAGAGTCTCTTCTTCAATGAGAGGCACTTCGTCAAGCACCACTACCAATCCATCGATGCAAGTTTTACATCTACAAAAATGGTACCTACAAGAGAAACAAGCAAGAGGGAGTATCAAACTAAAACAAAAGATCAAAAAAGGAAAGAGAGAAAGAAAAATTGTAAACCTAACTAAAATCTCAAGCGAAATTTACTAACACAAGCCTAAGGTTGACCAAAGGATTTGTTTGCACAAATCCCCGGCAACAGCGCCAAAAACTTGTTCGGCTTGCAAGTGTACGAGTTTCGCAAGTAATAAAGTGATAAGTAAAGTATTGTTCCCACGAGGATTTGTTTAACAAATTGGTCAAGCAAGAGGCTTAGTAAATTTCATCAAGTTAAGCTAAAACAAAGTTTTGATTTGGAAAGAGTATTTTTGAAGACTATTTCTAAAACTTAAAATCGATAAAGGCAAATGACTTTTGACTTCAAGGATAATGGAGCCTAGGATTCTTCTTCCCCTTTTGCATTTCATAAACCTTGGTTAACTTCCTCTATAGTAGCATTTCAATACATATATGTGTTAGTCTAGGGTTCAAAAACACTTGAAACGCTCCAACTCAAAATCAAGTTTCTTTTCTCATTAAAATGCACAATTTCTTGCTACAATTAATGAGAATCAATCTTTAAGCAACAACCCTAATGTGACAATGCAAGGTTAGTAAATATATCTCTATTTTACCAACAAACCATCCATTTATCAAGTAAACTTCAAGACAAGCATGATTTCAATCAAGTTCTACACCTAGATTAGCTCTCTTGAGTCAGAACCTATGTGAATAAATCATCTAAATGGAGGCCAATCACTTAGAAGCATTAAGCCAAGGTTAAAATCAACACACATATATATTTATCTACCAAAAGAGAGGAATGTTCAAGTATTAATCCATACAAAGGGTAAGAAGAACCCTAGAATGAAAGGTTTAGCTACTCATGTTCAAATACAAAGAAAGTCTAAGCAAAGAAACTGAATACATGAAAAAACTAAGAAGAAAAGAGGAGAAAAGAACCAAGGTGAAATCCCCAAAATCTCTCTTAGGTTGAGCACCCAAGCCTCCAAGATTGTCTAAATCTCTCTCCCAAGCTCTTCCCTTGTGTGCCCACTTGTTTCCTTAGGTCAAGAGTGTGTTTTTCGACCCTTCCCTTTAGGTTAAATAGGGTTTTTCTGGTTTCTGAAATGTAAAACGCGTAGCTGTACTTTTTGCATTTTTCCACGACTGGCTGCAGCCAGTTGTTGACTTGCCGCGGCCAGTACTTGCTGCGGCCAGTTGTCAACTTGCTGGGCCAGTACTTGCTGCGTCCAGTTGTCAACTTGTTGCGGCCAGTTGTACAGGTTCTTCTAATTTTGCATTGATTCACCTCCTTTATTTCTTTTCTTGTTTCTTGGTTTTTATAGAGCTTCAAAAATTGTCTCCATCTTCCTACAAAAAGAGGAAGTAATTATCAATTCTCAATTGAATCACAAACTCTATAGAATATAATGAGAATTTCTTTCATTTTTGCCTTATACTTTGATATGCACAATTCCCCTCTATACACTTCATTCCTATGCACATTTTGAACCAAAAATAGGTAAGAAGAGATGGAAAATGTGCTGGAATGTTGTCAATTTCTAAGGGTTAAAAAATACCACAGTAGTCTTGTTGGAAAAATGAAAACATTTCATAGGAGGAATTGGAAGAAAGAAGGAAATTAAAATGGATGCCACTGAGAAAGCGTTACTGGAAAGTACGAATGTTTGGAGGCTCTAGCATTACTATACCAACCCAAGAAATTTTCCGGTGAGCTATATGTCACAGATATGGTATGCAACTGGGTAGAAATATCGCCATCAATCTTGAAGTCAGGGTTGCCAAAGAGAATAGAGATGTAGGAGTGCTTGAAAACTTCACATAGGGTGAGAGACATTCATAACACTTCCTGAGGAAGTTTGCACATAGCAAGGCCCTTGAGATCATGCCTTCCATCAACAAGTTATTCTCGGATCCAAATAAGGCCCTCTGTTTTTTTAAAAAAAAAAAAAAAAAATTAAATGAATTAAGGAAAAGGACCTCTGAAATATTACTTTAGAATTGTTTTTCTCGCTACTACAAATTACACTTTTAATGTCTATTTTTAAGATCCTTAGATGATTATTTTCAATGGGTCGTATATAATAGGTGTCTTTGAAAGTTTATGACTTACAATGACTGTTATTTAAATAAAAGTGGTTGAATATAATGTCCTTTTTTTCCAAATAGCGGTGGCAAAAAAGCATTGTAGCGGGAAAATTGAAAAGCCAAAAAACATTGGAGCTGGAGAATTAAAAAGCCAAAGATAATAACGACAATAAGAAGAAGACAACACCAACAATTCCATAAAAAACAACATGAAGCTTTGTCATGTCCGCCACCACACAACAAAACAGGAAGAGAAAGAAAACCGAAAAGGTTCCTTTTTTCAACTAGGGAACAGAGATACCCCAACTTTAGCAATTGATCTATCGAGACCTAAAGCTAGACTCTATGATTGAAGCTAGCCGACACTACAACTCTAGAAAAAAAAAAACCAAAAGAAAGAAAACATATAGCATCAAGAGCAAACCAAAGAAAAATCAAAATCAAAATTTTAATTAAAGACAAAAGAACCATAATATTGAAAAGAACTAGTTGAAAAAAATCAAAAATCGAGATCCATATCAAAGAGCTAGCCAAAATCGAAAAATCCAGAAAATTGAACAATCAAGAATAAAGGCGAAGTATAATCATTGAAGAAGGAGAAAAAATTAAAATAAAAAAGAATTAGCCATAGATCGATGACTTCGGCGCAAATATGGGGATCTGGAGAAATGAAGCTAAGAAGGGTTTCCCAAATCCTGATATACGTGGGGCTGATCTAAATCTTGTAGGCTACTTTTGCACCTCACAACAAAACTAGCAGAAGGAGACTTCCCTAGAAATGAAGAAGAAATTTAGCATAGTGAACAGGGTGTGCAAAAGTAAGATGTTCGAGACTCTTAATGAAAGGTTGTGTTTAGAATGGATTTGAGGAAGACGTTCTGCACTGTTAGGTTTTGAAGAGAGAACTTCTTATTTTTATGGAAGAGAGGGAACAAAAAATGTGGAAGGCGCGAGATTAAAGTTGAAATATCTAAAAAATTTGAGTTTCAACTACGGTTTTAAAAAACCACGTTGTAACTCAAAATAAAAAATAAAATAAATTGAAATATTTAAAAAATCGAGTTTCAACGATCGGTTTTAAAAAATCAAATGATTCTAACTCAAAATAAAAAATAAAATAAATTGAAGTGTCTAAAAATTCAAGTTTCAACGACCGGCTTTGAAAACCAAATCATTGTAACTAAAAAAAAAAAAAAAAGGCATGAGGGAGGCTTGAACTAAATGATATTGATATGTTTTTGTAGATATATATAAAAGAGATATATTGTTTAATTTATTAAATTTAATTAGGAACTAATTAAATGAAAATACGATTAGATTTCTTCTCTTAACTATCGAAATTCTAGGCTATTTACATACTAGGAAATAGCTATAAATATGGGATAAAATTATATATATATATATATATATAAGATATATTGTTTAATTTATTAAATTTAGTTATTAGGAACTAACTAAATGAAAAAACTGTCAGATTTTTTCTCTTAACTATCAAAATTTTAGGCTACATATTAGGGAATAGTAACGAATATGGGATAAAATCACAATGGTTATATAATCTTGAAGATTTTATTCTAACCATAAGTAGCACTAATTTTTCACAAAATAAAATTAAATGGTGTCTCAAAATAAAATAAATGGTATCTAAGATACAACAACTGTTTTTATTAAAACAGTTGTTGTATCAAAACATTTAACGTCCGTTTTTAAAAAACGAACCTTAAAAGTAAGGAGAAGATTACAATAGTGACACCACCTATTTTTTAATGTCCATTTTGTATGGAACAGTCATTGAATATTCTCGCTAAAATTTCAAAAATGCCACCGCCTCATTTTCTATGTCTGTTTTCATTTAATTGGTCATTAAATGAGAGTCGTTAAATCTACTTTTTGTAGTAGTGTCTACAGATGAAACATGTTAGGATTGTATTTTGCAATATGCATCTTGGTGGCACCCAACTGATTTGTTAAATAATATATTGATATACTTTGCATTCGCAAGTGACTTTAAAAAAAAAATTCAAGAAAGGAAAAGGGTGGGGGGTTTATATTTACAAAGAAAATCAATGTTGCTTTGGATTCGGCCTGTGACATCCCAAAATTTAGAATTAGGGAATTAAGAAATGGAAAATTGGCCTTAATTATTTTAAGGATTAATATTTGGAATTTAAGACATAATTTCCTGTAAATTAAGGACAAATTGTGTAGGGAATAATTGTTGGCCTAAATATTTTGGACATAATATTTTGTGGCCTAAATAAATTAATTGAGAAAAAAAAATCCTTAAATGGAATTAAGGATTAATTTTGATTTTCTAACTAATGTTTGCAATTTAATTATTAAGAGAGTATATTGCAAACAAAAGCCATGTAGGAAATCAAGTGGAATAATTTTGGAGTGGACCCCACATATCTCTCAATTTGCACTTCTTATTTGGCCTAATATTTACACACCACTTATTCTCTCATTTTACATTATTCTTATTTTGTGCAAGTCAACGTGCCTCTATTCATATTAAACATTAATTGATATTTCCAACAGAAGCATAAGGGCACCAAGACAAACACATACTTCTTCAATACATTAGTAAGTTCAGCCATATTCCCAACAAACCCAATCCAATCCAGCGCCATTTTCAGCCCATTATTCATTCAGTCCATCATCCTTTAATTAGCCCAAACCTTCCTTCAGCTGATCCAACACTTCATATACTCCATTACTCCATTATTCCCATTTCATCATCCATATATTTCGGTCAAACTTGCAGAAGGAAAGAGAGAAAAGTGTTTTGCATGTTTGCCACTGTACTTCCTATCTGCGCCCAATTCTTTCGGCCAAATACACCCCCTCCCCTTAATTATTCATTGTTTCATTCTTCTCTTCGGCCGTACAAGAAAATGCAGAGCGAAAGAGAGAGAGAGAGAGAGGGTCCGAGAGAGAGCGAGAGGAAGAAGAATAGGAAGAAGGAAGGAAGAAGAGGTCTGGAGTTTCACATGCAACCTTAGAATCTGATCTAGGTGTGTCGAAAACCATGGTAACCGAGAGGTGAGATGGTGAAGAAAGGGAGAAGACCGAAGAGCTTGAAGAGGAGGTATCATTTAGACATGCAAGCTTGATCTTGGACAGAGGTAAGTCTCTAATCGTCCTTTTATTCTCTGCATATCTTTTGGAGTGATGGATTGGGAGTTGAGTGTATTGGGTAGCTGAAGTTCAATGTTAAACCAAGAGAAAGAAGCAATTAGATTAATTAATGGAAGATTGGAGAAGGTTAGAGCTATAGTTGATGCATTGCACTGTTGCATGCATATAATTTACTTTGGATTGCTATTTTCTAATCTGATGGTAGTTGTTTCTGGTTGTGAGGTTTCGAGTTCTATATTAGAGAAGGAAATGAACATTTATAAAATGGTATGTATGGGGATCGAGTGATTGTATGTGGGTTGGTCTGATTATGTTAGGAATTACTTGGGATATCGGAGTTTGGTTCCAGAGGTTGTGGTTGTTCGGATGCTAGCTCCAAGAAGGGGAAAATATGTGTTTCAAGTAATGGAATTTATGTGTTGAAAATATAGTTAAGGTTGAGGGATGGAATTAGTTAATGCAAGTCAACTTTAGAGTCTTATTTAGTTTCTGTGTAGCTGCTATTAATACACCGAAACAGAACACTACTAATATAAGGTTTGAAGTTTATGATCTGCTGAGAATTTAATCGAACCAAGCCATGTTGTGTCAAGTTTATGTTGGTCCCTCATGTTGTCCATATTCTGAAAAATGAGAGTATTGTGGAATCAGAACAGAAATTTTAAGAGTGGTAAAAACAGATTAATTGACCTCTTTTGACAATGAAATTTTGTGAACATATAGTACTCTCCTTAAGGTTTAAAATAAGCTTTGGTTCACCTAAAACGGAGGTCTACAACTCCAGTTATGATTTTTAGAAGTTGAGCCAAAAATCTGGAAAATTTCTGGTATATTTCTGGAATCAGGGGATGACGTGGCATTTCGGATTGACTGAACAAAATCATTAAAATGTGAAATTTTCCATTTAAATAGTAGACACATAGAGGTTTAATTCGATAGGTAATTCGTCGAAATCCGATAAGTATTGAAGGAGTTATGGTTTCTCAAAGATTGGTCAGAAAATCTGAAGAATTTCTGAACATGGTTTATGTTTTTGAATTATGAGAATTTTTCTCAGCCATAAATCAACTTTGTGACTTTAATTTATGAAAATAGACTTATCAAGGTTTAAGTAGAAATTGGAATCACTCCATTTGGAGTAATATTGGTTGAGTTATGAATTTTCCAAATTCTCGGAAAAGAAGCACGCTGAATTTTTGATAAGTCTTTAAAAAGTCACATAAGTTGTTAATTGTGTTAAACCTTTAAAGTAAAGGTTTCTTTGGTTAAAATAAAAGGTTAAATGGTTGAGATGATAATTATCCATAGTGAATAGTATTTAATTAAATAAGTCCCAATAAGTATACATCTCTAGTCATAAGGATATTAAAAGACAAGTATTTTTGGGATGGGTTTAGAGGAGTTGAATTTATAATTGTGTTTGGATTGGTTAATGACCCATCACTATATAAATATTAATTATACGACCTGAGAATCGCCCGTGCCTGAAGGACAAGCATAGTGATAAGAATCTGATGGAAGGGGTTTTGTCGGTAAGACCAACAGGTAGTAACTCTAATCTCACATTCTTTGCATAGCTGTATATGTTTATGTATGCCATATTTGTATGTCCCGCCTATATGAGGCCAGCACCACTCGTGGCTCGATTGAGCGGAAGGGCCGACCATGGGGCTAACTTCCCGGTGGCTAGGCAGGGCCTAATGCATTCATTGAATTGGTATTGAATTGCCAAAATGAATTTCCTTGCGCCAAGGTATTTGAAATCTTTGAATGAACACTTGTATTACAAGCTGCATTATATTGGGTATGTAATACTTGTTGTTTGAATTTGAATGCTTTATATGCTGTGTGGACTACTTTGTTTGGTGAATTTACATGTATTGCATATGCTAGAATTTGAGATTAACCTGTTACTCTGGGATTCATTTATTTGAATCTCAGAGCCTTCCATAAATCCAGGAAATGGACGAGACTAGTAGGCAAAGAGGAAGAAGGCGGGCGTAGATATTGATTGGTCTTGAGAAGAAGGTGGAGTTGATGATGCAGATTGAAACATATAGTTTCACTTTTGTATATGAATAATTTTATTTCCTTATGACTTAGCTATTATTTTGAGGAAGCCATATGTGGCTATTGGGATGTATATATTTAATTAGATACACATGATTACGTAGAAGTAGCAAGATATATATATATGCTCTTTAACGATTGCTTTGCAGTGCGGGCATGTATGTAACAAGCCCAAGTTATGGTGAACGATTAGTAGAGCATTAGACTAATTGGAGAAATAAGGAAAAACTCGATGAATTTTGACAAGGTTCTAAGTATGATGGAATTTTAATGACAAGTTTGAACCACCGATAGAATGTTTTCAAAAGTTTTAAATGGTTCGAAAAAGCCCAACCGAATTTATTTATTATTTTGAAATTTCTTTTTAAAGAAGGGCTTTCTTTGCAAGAACCAAAACTAGCCAGGTGGTTTCGTTTTCATTAAATATTACATCTTTACATAATAGGTGAAGATGCCACTCTGTTCTGGGCTCAGAACAGTGGGGTGTTACACGGCCTCTCACACGCCGTTGAAAGGCTGTTGAAGTTGAGACAGGGGAGGAGCATGGGAACCGCGCGCAACTGTTTGCTATAAGATTCCTAGAGAAGGCAGATCTGTGATAGAACCGAGTCCTCTCCCATGGTTTTTCCATTACATTCCTCTCATTTACCCAAAGCTACACCATTTTGTGTGTGAAAATGGAGGATAGGCCTTTTTTCTTTTCTTTTTTTCAAAATTGAGATTTAGCAGCCTAAGGTATTTTTCCAGTGGCACCCAGTATCCTAAAATAATTTTTTGTCATCCAGTACTTTAAAATATTTTTCTAATTGCAACAAGGTCCCTAAACTTAAGATGCAACGTGCTGATGGAAAAAAAATATTTCAGAGGATTAGGGAAAAAAACTATTTTAGGATACTAGGTGTCGTTGAAAAATTATTTAGGGTGATGAGTGAGTTAAAAATAAATTTATGATACTAGGTGTTACTAAAAGAATACTTTAGGGCGCAGCTTGCTAGATAGTTATTGCTTTTGAAAAAAATATGAGGATGATCATGCATAAAAATATATTTTAGGATACTAGTATTGGCGTTAACACGTAAATGCTCATACAATCCAGTGGATCTTCCAACTTCTCCTTAATGTTGTGCATATCTTGTTGGCAACAGCACCTGCAAAGAAAATGAATAATCCGAGTCACATCCTAGGACACTGTCCTTGAGCAATTTCGCTACTAGCGGTAGATAAGAAGTACAATTCCCAAGATAAAACGGATCCTTCTTACACAGGAGAACAAAATATAATAGAACTCAGCAGGCAAAAAATTAGAGGAGGAAAGAAGAGCTCAAAAGCTCAAGAGCTGGGTATGGACCTCTTGAAGACACCTATTTTTATAGACCCAAGGATCAAAGACGTTGGAAGCATGTTAACCATTAAATCACCATAAAACCATTTAAACTATATATAAAGCAAACTTATTTCTGAACATTGGTAGACATGAAACGCTTTAATAGGATCAGTTTTAAACGTTGCAAAATGAAGACCATTTAAGGCAATAAATATATAATCTTAAAAGCAACAAATGAGTTAAGGAAAACTACAAACGTCTCATTCCATTCAATAAAAATTGATCCACAAAGTTCGCTTATGAATTCAATGCTTTCAACGTCCAGACTCCAGACCTCATAGTAAAAGCTAGTCATAATACCATTAAAATTGATTGAAGATATCAGTTAATCACTCCAACGTTTGATTACCATGATTAAGGCTAGAATGATGGCTTGTTCCATTGAGCTCTTGAATTCCATGATAAATAATGTCTGAATTTTCACAAAAAGCATCCGATAAAAGGTGCCAAGTCCATTTTTAACTCAAACACAAGGGGAGGGGAGATATCGCCGGATTTCAACTGATGACCTATTGTTGTGCGAGTTCATTACTCCTTTTAACCCATTTAAGAGTCCATGATTCCTTAATACTTGGAGGCCCCCCCAATCCTAAACAAAGTGGGGCTTATTCCTTATGGCACACCCACTCATTATTTCAAACAATCCCCCACATTTGTCAAAAGGAACGTCATTAGCTGAGTTGCACAAATGGGTATAACCATCGTATCTAGTGGTCTTTTACATTATAATCTAGACCTGCACTAATAACACTTAGTACACAAAGATATCAATGGTCCTTTGAACTATGAACTTACACCTCTTAGGTGTATACTAGAGGCATTAGTATTCACATTGTACCCCACATTTCATTGTTAATGTTGTTTTGCACATTAAACGCCCATGTGCGTGCCTGGTGCATAATGAATGCTCTAGAGATTTCTCCACAATCTCATAGGAGAGGTCCTACCTCTACATTTATACCCCTTTGAGCCTTATAGACTATGCTATAACAGAACCAGTTAGACAGGAGAGTATGAAGAATACTGTGAAGAAATGCTATGGCAATGTGCCTCCACTAAAAATGTTGCAAGAAAGTTGTTTTGCTCAAGTTTGTTTTTGCTTAAAAAAAGAGAGAAAAAGAAAAAAGAAAATAAAAGAATAGAATAAAGAAGCAGCAAAGCAATGCAAGGTTCAAATGAGGCATTCGGCTAAGTTAAGAATCCTATCTAATACCCTGCTATAGCATTGACCATCGTTTTGCATCTCCACACATATATAGCCATCCACACCATTACAACTCAAAAAGCCATTTTGACGAATGAAAGCTCAGATGCTAGGAAGTAATCTTAGAATTTTGACAAGATTATAGAACTTCTAGGTAAGCATGGCAAGAGAGAAAGTTAAATCCCCAAGTTGAGCGAGTCTAAACACTAAATCTGAGAGTCTCTTGACACTTCCTTGTTTAAGCGATATCTTGCATCACGAGCCACTAGTACTAGGCAGTGCGATTGCCTGCACGGGGACGTGACCTAAGAGCAATAGTGCAAGCATAGTTATGTGGATAGGCGTGCTGCTGCTATTAGTTGACATTCTGCTCTATTATCTCTGTCTTTATTTTTCCCCAGAGTGCAAAAAGCTGAGTGTGGAGGTATTTGATGAGAATTATTTATGTCATGTTTTCCTTGTATTATACGACTGAATTGTATGGTGAATATGAGCTTAATTGCATTTAATCTAAGCAAAAAGGCATTAATTCATTGTACAGGGAACTCAAGGATAAATTCCACATGCATCCTAAACATGTCTTTGAAAAGAACAAGTTTTGATGTTTTATGAGAAAGTCGCATAAAATAGCCGATACTATGCTATAGCATCATGACAGCTTTATCGAAGTGCAATACAATGCATCCTTGAAGCTATAACAGAGTAAGTGACGCAATACTATGCGGCATATGTTCTAATCTTTTGTCAAGGTTGTTTCAAGAAATATAGTGTAGGTCGAGAACAATGGTTAGATTGCTAATGTATTGGAATAGAAGATGCGGAGGATCGAAACTAAAGATTTGAAGAATCCTGCAGGATCAGCAGAATCAATCTACCGAGATTGGAAAGAAAGATATGATTGGACCTCGACAGATTAGGAAAGGCCTAGTTCGTTGGACGTACGTTGCAAGTAGACCAGACTATATAAGGAAACAACAGCCAACCCTAAAGGGAGTCGAAGTCATCGAGAGTAAAAGACCAATCCTATATGGCCAAACTCGAAAGAAGAGTGAGAGAAGTTACAAAGCACGAGGACTCCAAGAGAACCCAGCATCCTTCCTTGTGGAAGATGTGGAGTTGTGACATGACAGGGCTTCTTCCACGCTGTTGGAACCTCCATCAAGCTTTTTCTTTCTTTTTTCTTTGTTTTAATTCCAGTCAATCTTTTTTTCATGGGCTATTTTGTAGTACTCTGTTTAGTGATTCCCTCGTCAGTCATGAACTAAACTTCCTATGGCTGAGCGAGTATGATTTCCTATGTTTGGAATGAACCCAGTTACTAGTTCTTAATTAATACATTCAGTTTGCTTATTACTGAGTTAATTTCTTGTCAATTAGCGAGAGCTAAGGGCTAGATTAGTGGCCTCGGCTTACTAAGAGGGAGTCAGGGTTAGACATCTGAGAAACAGTGATTGTTAGGCAGGCTGGTGCAAGGCTTGACCTATTATTATAGGCTTTAGGAATGGGTCTACTACTCATAACCATAACACCTTGATTTGTAATGATAATCCAACTTGAAAAATCGCCATAGACATATGGGAGAAGTACATATTAGGATTGTACATATCGGACGTGAGAACTTTGGTAGATTAGCGTGGTGGGTTAACTGAATAACATTGTAAGGGGTGTTTATGTTGTAGCATTGCGATAGATGTGCAGCATAAATGCTATAGCAATACGTATAGGTAACTAGGGGATTAACATGCTTAGGAAGGATTCTGAACTCAGCCTATCTTTTACTGATATCTTCTTACAACTACGATCATTTGGTTAGTTTCTTGTTTATTAGTATAACTATCAAAACTCCTAAACCAATCAGATTTTACTTCCTGTTAAACACAACTATTTCTATAATTCAGTGTCATCATTCGGTATCTCGATCTACGTGGATGATACTCTACTTACTCTTTATTACTTGTTCGACTGGTTCACTTGCCATCAAGGAAATCGATCAACAGTTACTCGAGTACTCAAAGAGCTTTACTCGAGTATGATTCACTAGCTTTTTGAAACCTTCACTATAACAGTAATCGTAAATTCAAATGCTTTTGGGTTATGATTGGTTTCTATTTATTCCTACTCAATCTTAATTAGACCATTACAAATCATCTTTTTGAGTGAATTTCAGATCATTAACAAATGTTTAAATGTTGATTAGCCAAAAAGCAACTTCGTGTGTCAGAGCATTTAATGTTTTCATAAAACAGAGCACACACACGGAATGGAAATCAGTACAGACCAAATCATTCGTACGAGACATACCCATTCCAGCGGAAGAGCTAAAGTATCTTTTCAGAGTCAACTTATACCTAAAGACTATCGAAGGTAATCCGAAAAGTGCATTAATCAAGCAATGTTTGACTATGTCTAGCGGAAGCCATTCATCTCTAACGAAATAGTTGAAGAGTCTCAACGACTACATTTAAAGCTCTTCAACGATCATTAATGGCAATTAGTATAAAAGCTCTGAGCATTCAATTCGCCAACTACTGAAACTCGGTGTATTCAATTTGAAGTTATTGTGAATTATTGTTTCATTCATTTCATTTAGTATCTTCGGATATTTGTACTTCAGTGATTATTTTCTATCTACTATGTGAGAGAGTTTAAACATTTAATTCATTATCAGTTTACTCTCAAGGTAGAGGGACCTTGAGTATAGGTGTACGATTACAACCTATAGGGGGAAGTGAATCCTAGTGTGAATGGATTACTTCGAGTACAGAGTGTGCAATCATTTGTGTTTGAGAGATAGTGAAAATCCCATAGTGTCTGGAGACTGGACATAGGTCAAGGAGTTGGACCGAACCAGTATAATTTTTGTGTGTTCATATTCTCTTCTCTTTGCTCTATCTCTGTTTCTATTGTTCTTCCACTTAATCAAGAAAGAATTTGAAAGCACCCTATTCACCCCCTCTAGGTGATATTCCACTTTCATGATGTGCCTTTCTTTTTGCCTTGCTACTGATCCCGTTAATTTTGGGGACTTTATCCAAATGTATTTTTCATTGCTCTTTGAATCATTACTACATGAAATGAGTGACATTTTGATATCTTATGAGCAAAATAGGAATTTTTTTCATTTTTTTTTTTTTACGATTTTCCAAAGATTTAAGACTCTAAATCAAAATGAAACTACACATTCTTTAACATTTAAATATTTAAAAAATCATAAAAAATGAAAAAAATTCAATTTTTTCTCATAAGATATCAAAATGCATGTCCCTCATTTCATGTAGAATGTAATGATCTAAAGAAACATAAAAAGATATATCTGGGAAGGTCCTCAAAATTAAGGTGCATCTGGAAAGCCATATTAGCCACCCCTCGCCCTTCATTGCTATGGGTCAAATCATCAGAATATTGAACAGGTTGTCTCATTTTCATGGCCTAATTCATATCAGCACCCCTACAATCTATTTTGCTATTATAGGAATGAATTTGTAAAATTAAAACAAAAAGGAAGAAATAAAAAATATTTGTTATGATAAGAATGTAAATCTAGATAAATCTAGATATTTTTCTATAAAAATAAACAGTACAGTGTTTAAAAAATAATTTAATATTATATGGAAATAAATATTTATTTATTTCATCAAAAATAAAAAGCATAAAACAAAAAATAATTAAACTAAAAATATCAGGAGAATCTCAACTAATTAATATCGTTCAAATGATCAAATTGGAAATCAGAGCCTATACGTACCCTCAATCTTCCTTATTAACAATAGAGGGGCATTATGGTCTTTTAACAACATTTAAAAATCCCTAATTAGGCCTTTTAATCTTATTGAGAATTTGTTAAAAATGTCGACCTAAATTGATTTTGATATTTCAGCTGGATTTAATTGTGATTCTTATGATGCCAAATGTTACATAGTCTCTAAATTTGATTAAATTTTGGTTTTGATCGTCCTTATAGTTTTATTATTTGTTTTATTCTAATTATATGGACTAACATTAAAATTTGTTAAAAATATAGGGACTAGCCATTAAACTCAAACCATATCCATATGAAACTATAAGGACCATTTAATTTTAAAATAGGAAATCAAAGTTCTACTTTTAGCCATATAATATCAAAATATGAAATTCAGTATCATTATATAGTTAAGAAGATTAAAATAGATGACTTTTGGCCATACAAGAAGGTAATAACATCAATCAAATATGTAAACTTGTGATAAGAATTAAAATAAGATATAGGGATAGGATATTGTTACTACCAATGTTACTACCACTTTTCCACCGTTAGATCAGAATCTCATCTACCTTTATAATTTCTCTCTCCTATTAAGATTCTGATCTAACGGTGGAAAAGTGGTAGTAACATTGGTAGTAACAAAAAATGGTAGTAACAATATCTTATCCTTAAGATGTAATAGAAATAATGGTCTTCAATCATAGCCATGGAACGCTTTCTCTAGTAACCCTAAAATTTGAATTATCTCTTCTGCCTCACGACCCTCTTAACTCTTTCTCACTGGTGGCTTGTGACACCATCACAAGCTATCGGCAAGTATCATTCTATGCCACAACTGCGTCGAGTGGTAGATCGGTTTGTAGATCTTTGATCTGTGGCCTTCTTCCTCTTATTTCTGGCAGTTACGGACTTCTCTCGTCGTTGTGGTGAGTTTTTTCCTCTCCTTCTTCAGATCTGTTTTGCGGCGGTGAGAGCTGTCTGCCTTTTGTTTCTTTTTTTTTTGTGGTGCTAGTTTTTGTGGTGGTGTTCTTATTTTCTCATGAAATAAAAATATTTGTGACATCTGAGTATAAATCCTCTTGGTTGGATGGTTGTTTGAACGTTATTAGATTTGACTATCACCTAGTGGATCGAATCTACATTCTTAGGGGAAGATTTCAAGAGATGTTGTTCGATGTGTTGTCGAGGTCACCATATTTGCTTGAATGGATGGGCAGAATTGTTCTTCAGGATATCACGGGTTTTCTTCCTTCTGAAGTTGGGTTTTCCAAGATCGTTACCCCAAGTCGGGGTATCTGTGTAGCTACTCTAATTGCAACTACGGCTTATAAGGAGGTGTGCCCGTTAGGGTAGGCTTTACAACCAACACTTTCTTTCACATCACTTCTAACCTTGGATATCAAGGAGGCTGGTTTTGTCCATACTTTTACTTCTATTCTTAAATCTTTAATGTACGGTGATTGGCTGTTCTTGTATTTGGTTTATTTTGTCGTATTTGATTTGGCTTTGTTTGTATTCCATCTTCAGTTTGTTTTCATGTATTGCACCGGTTTGCAGTAATCATCTAAATAGCTTTTGACCCAAAAAAAAAAAAAAAAAAAAAACTCATGGCCATGGAATCCTATGTCTAAAACAACAATAAAAGATCATTAATGGCTTTGGTTGTGTTAGATAGATCAAATAAAGATGTAGTGAATTAGGCAGATGGAATGTTCAAGCAATGAGAGGATCAAAGTTACATCATAACCTAGTTAGTGACTTGTGCTAGTAACGTGTTATAAAAATTTAAAAAAGAAAAGAAAAAAGAAATATAATAAGAGAAATTAAGAAAGGATAGAGAATTTGAGAGTGAAAAAGAGTAATAATTATCATTCACTATTAGGGTTACAAAACACATAACATATACCTTTTATTTATATAAACACAACTTTTCAATTTTCAATTAAAAAATTCCATAATCACAGGAGATAGTGGAGGGATAATACGAAATCATGTTTGAGGCACAAGTAATAGGAAACAGTGTGCGCATCGGACTTGGTTTCCCTACTAAACACTTTGATTGGGAGGGAGAGCTTATCAAATCTAGACCATCCATATTTGATCTTGATGGTCCAAATTTAAGTTTTAATAGAATAATGATTTCTTAAATAATAAACCATTTTTTGGAAAAAAAATTATAGTTAAGATAGTAAAACAAGGGCAAAAATGCTCATGTCGTTAAACGAGGCTAACTTTTGTTAGTAGGACCCACATTATTTAAAAAATATAAATGTCTACAATTTTGAAAATTCCTCTTTTTCCCTTCACTTTACCTTCTCTTCTTCGTCTTTCATCTTCTCCATTTTGTGCCACTGACTTTACCCTTCTCCATTCTGCATCTTCCTTCGTTGTTTCTTGGACCCCCAAGCAAGAGAAAACCTACTTAGAAACTTGAAATCAGAAGTCAAATGAGGAAGCTGAAGAGTTGCATCTTTTCCACCTTAATTATTTTTGTTGAATCTAATTTCGACTTTCATGGTTTTTTCTGCCTCAATTTCCAGAGGTCGCTGAATTCTTCCAAGTTTCAATAATTGTGTCTGCTAAATCGGGGTACGTTCTTCCCTGATTTCTTTTTCCCTCTTTCTTAGACTTTCATTTTTCCTTTTTCCAGTGCCTAGTTACTTCATCCGATTGTTTTGTGTAATCAATGGGTTCATCCTTCATCGTGGCTTAAAATTTGAATTTTGGCAATTTTCCCTAGTCACAGAAGGATATTTTGTGCCTAATCCTGGGGATTAGTTCTAATATGGTATAGTTTAATTACCAGTTATAGTTCTAATATGGTATAACTTAATAGCTAGAAATAATTCTAATATGGTATAACTTAATAGCTAGAACAATTAAAAAGTTTCTTGTTTTTGCTTTCATTTTCACTAATTTCCTTTATCACTTGGATTTTAGGCACTTGTTTGGCTCTCAAAACTGCTTTTTTGAATGGAGGATGCTGAAGAGAAGCCATATCTCTTAGAATCGCCTCAAAAAAGTGCTAAAGATATATCATTGTCTGCCTAAAGAAAATAATGAAGCAGGAAACTTGGTTGATAATCGCCCTTATGTTGAAACTTGGAGGTATGTTTGTTCCTCTGTTTTTCCATTATTCGTCGTCGTCATCACTGTTCTTCGATGGAAGAGTTGCATCTTCAATGGAAGAGTTGGAGGTTGGGAGGAAGAGGGCGTTGGTGAGGGGCATTTTGGTATTTTCATAATGTACTTAACAAACGTTAAGGCAATTTAACTGTGATGAGATTTTTGCTTTAGTTTTATAAGCTCGTGTGTATTTTTGCATCTAAAAAAAGCATTTGGTATTGGGCGCTCCTCGGGGTAAAGCTCATGTGTATTTTTACCCCGTAACCCTTTAAAATATTTTTTAATAAAATATAAACCTTTAAAAAATCAAATATAGACCATCAAATTAAATCGGATGGTCCATATTTAATTAGCTCTCTCAATATTAATTCAAACTTTGATTCATGATATTGTGAGGGACTAATCCTTCTGCTAGACCCAATGCCAGGTACCTTAGTTCTTAATTCTTATACACAACTTTTCCTTCAAGTTTTAAATAAATTGGTTTAATTTAGACATTTTGTAATGAGTAAATTAACAATAAATGATAGAAAATCGTTCGAATTTTTTTCAAACTTACCGGATGAAAAAGTGAAACTAAACAAATTTCAATTACCAAATTAATACTAATAAAAAATTTTAATAAAAATTGTTTAAATTTATAGCAAAATAGTTTCATTACATTCGGGGTTTTTTATTTTATTTTATTTTATTGAATCTATTGCTCGAAATATTATCCAAAACTTTTAAATTATAAAAAGTAACTACGAAATTCTATACATGCTGAAATTTTTGAAGAAAATATTCAGAATAATTTCAAATTGAAATACAAGATCAAGTTTTTCTTACTTATTAGAAAATGTAATATAACATCACTAAAAAAAAAAAAAAAAAAAAAAGCTCAACACCATAGTTTCTAAACATACAAGTTGACTCCCCAAGTGTATTGTTTTTATGTTTATAACTTACAAAATCCTGCCAACTCGGTCTTAACTCATGGTAATGGTAGACTCAGTTGGACTCATGAATTCACATATCGAGTATACCCTTACTACATTTCTACCTTAAGTGTCTCAAGTTGTCCACGCACTCTTAAACTCATGCTAGTTAATATAAACCTTAGAGAAATTTGAGTATGATAAATTATAAATGTTGATGGATTTATATTTAATAATTCATATTTAAAATATATTTAAATTAAGTTATTAAATTTTTTTTTTAGATTTTTGGTATTTAGTTATATACCTTTAACACATTTATTAATAAAATGAAACTTTTACGATTTAAGTTCACAATTAAGTTTATATTATTAGCATGAGTTTGCTTAAATTTATGGGTTTGACAACGTTGCTCTATACACATTGCAAAAAAGAAAAAAGAAAAATCTTATGAAATTCAATATATTAATCCATGAGTTTTTCTTCCTACATATATATAACATTAAAATAAAAAATACTGAATAATTCAATATTGGAAGTAAATGCTCTACACATTGAAAAGAATCTAATCAAATTCAATATATCGTGAGTTTTATTTTTTTGGGAAACATTATAAAATATTACAAAGTAACTGCTGATTCAAGAAAATCAATATTGGAAGTAAATCTTCAGAATTAATTCAATGTTAAAAACAGAAATACAAAAATCCAAGCGACGAAAACGGTTGGAAAATTAATGACTTCCAAGAGTTGCTAAAAAGATGCAGAGTATTGAGTTTGTCTTTATCTAAATGTTTTTATTCTTCCGAAATTTCTGTAATTACGGATGCGATAAAGATATTTTGGAAGATTTTAAGAAATTTTTTTTAAGGGAGAACAACTAATTATTTAAGGGATGACAACCAGTTAAATACGGATAATTTTTAGAAAGATATTTTTAAAATGTAACAAAATTATGAACTATTATAAAAATAGACAGACTATAAAAATAATGTCTTATATTTAGGGATATTGTTGCCAAACTCGCGAGTTGACTCTCCGAGTTTACCGATTTTACGTTTCTAGTTTACCGAATCGAGTTGAGTCACTGGTAAACTCGTGACCGTTGTAAACTCGGTTAAACTTATGAGTTTGTACACTGAGTTTTTCATTTTTACGCTTCAAATTTACAAAACCATGTTAACTCACCCTTAAACTTGTGTTAACTTTTTTATTTGATCATGCTCAGTGGCTTTATATGTGAGTCTTATACAAATTTCTTTGTTGAATATGGAAAATTTTGAATGTTGACAGATTTCATTTCAATTATTTGGATTGAAAATATATTTAAATGAAATTGTTGTCATTTTTAATATTTTAATTATTTATTATATACAGTTAATACCTATTTAATAATGAAAGTAAACTCTAACGAGTTTAAGATTTGAGTTCAAAAATACGAGTTTATATCATTGTAACAAGTTTACTTAAACTCGCGAGGTTGACAACCTTGTTTAGGGATGAATGATGTACATGCTTGCTTCACCTATAAATAAGGACTCGGTAAGCAGACCCATCACAAGTTCATAAAACATGGGCAAAACTTCTGTTGCGGGAGCTTTCCTTCTCGTATTTTTGTTTTCTGCTTCAGGTAATAGCAACCTTCAGTACGTTTTTTCTACCAATATTGATAATATATATATATATATATATATATATCAATGTAGCCCTTTGTTTCACTATTGCTCTTTCCAATTCCAAATAAAGTACGAGTCTACTGTGATATTGATTTTTGAAGAAAAAATTAGTGACACATCCTTGTCTGGTTTTTTTTTTTTTTTTTTCTCTCCCGTAAAAGCCATGTTTAAAATTTTTATTAGGTAGAAGGATTTGATATGATTTTCATACATATAAAGTATCGGTACCCGAGGACTTTATACGCTGAAATTATCCGTACCCGTATTCAGGTTCTTCTACTGAATAGACTTTTTAAATAGAGACTTTTCTCTGAGTGTTCATTTTTCAAAATAATTGAATATTGTAACTAACTGTTAATTTCAAAAGTTAGGTTTTGACGGTTCTGTCAGGAACCTGATCTAACCCGATGGTTTAGTCAATCTAGTTTGCCTAACAGGCTGTTAATTTTTTTTATACCTGACTCATGAGTCGGGTTGCTCCAAGGTGGACTGGATTTATCAGGTTCTTTTTTTATCATAAACAACCCTAATCCAAACACAGAATAAATAGTTCACCAATTGACAATTCTGCGAAAACTCAGTCTTGTGTTCGTTATGATTGTCACATGATAATCAGGTCTGGTTTTTTCCCCCCCTTAAGCGATCTTATATATATATATATATATATATAACTATGTATGAATTCTGAGTGCATATATATTTTATGCAATACATCAAAATTCAAAAATTTCACCAATGAGAGTTTGGTCTGGTGAAAGAGGATAGTCTCTCACTTTGATCCCTTTTTATTTTAAAAACGCTCTTGAAATAGGCTTTGGCTGTTTAAGCATGAGCTTTTCCTCTCACTTTGATCCCTTTTTATTTTAAAAACTCTCTTGAAATAGGCTTTGGCTATTTAAGCATGAGAGGTTTCGATTTCAAGTCTTTGCAAATGTAGAAAATGCTTTTGGGATCACTGCCATCAATAAGTGGGACGCTCGAATCTCACCTAATGTGATGAGAAATAAATTAATAAATAAGATTTATTCTAATATATTTTTAATTAAAAATATACCTAAAGTAATGATAGAATATCCCTTGATGGTGTTAAATGTTTGAACCAAAATCTATATTCTTTAAATAGTGGGGATGTATACAAATATATAAAGTTTTTTTTTTTGCCTTCGTATACAAATATATAAAGTTGCTAAAAGAAAATATCATATTTGTAGCTTTGGGGAATGTAACTGAAGATGTAGAAATCAAGCTGGAGATACCATGCAATGGTGATTGGCAGTGCCCTGGTTGTCTTTGTTTTAATGCTCAATGTCAATGTGGAAAAGATCCCCCTCAACTTGGACAACATGATTCAGAGCCCAATGTATCCTTCGCGCACAATGCCTCTCAAAACAAATAATCCCTAGCTTGACTCTTTTGTTGGATCATCTCTCGTTTATTTTATATATATATGTGTGTGTGTGTGTGTTTGTTTGGGAGTTGAAAAGAAAAATGGCAAAGAAGGCAAAGTGTATCCTTTTAAAGGAAATATTTATGGAATGGAATAACGTATAAATATATTAAATAATTTGTCGTATATGGTAACTCATAAGAATAGCACCGGAATTCAAAGATCCCCTTCTGTCACTACGGTTTTGAAGCAACTCTGTTTTAATTGCTTTAATAATTCCTTTTTACAATATATTCAAATCAAGTTATTGATTTTTTTATATTTTTGTTTTTAATTATATACTTCTAATACATTCATTAATAAAAGGAAACTTTTACAATTTTATAATTTAAGTTCACAATCTGAATTTATAATTTTATCCGTTGTCACGAGTTTGCTTAAACATTTGAGTTTGACAACCTTTCCTATAAACATTGCATAAAAACTTATGAAATTCAGTGTATTAATCCGTAAGAATTTCTTCTGACATATATAATATACAATTCAATTACTACTGATTAATTCAATATTTGAAGTAAATTTTGAATATAATATGCCAACAACAAAAACAAAACAATAAATGCTCTCAATATTGAAGAGAATTCTATCAAATTCAACATATCCATGTCTTTTTGGAAATATAGATAAAATATTACAACGTAACTACTGATTCTAGAAAAATCAATATAGGAAGTAAATCTTCAGAATTAATGTAATATGAAGTACAGAATTACAAACACCAAGCAACGATAAACTGGCTGGAAAATTGTAGGTTAAAAAAAAAAAGATAATGGTTGGTGTTATGGATATAATTAGAATATAGAAAATATATTTGATTATAAAAAGTTGTGTGTCTGTTGTGTCTATATATGTATGTGTCCAGTGTATATATATACATATACACATATATATATAGACACACAGACACATATATGTATATGTATGTGAGTGTGTGCATGATACACCCCTACTGGTCTCGCCATATTCGAGTTAGCAGGTGGTGTGATACCTCTTATTTATTCAATCCAACTACCACACATTCTCAATAATATATCATAGATTAGAGCAATATAGCGCATCGCAGTAACAAAACAGTTTGGGCATAGCATACTGACTATAATTGCATAAAATTATTACAATAATTCTCTGAATAATTTGGAACTAGTCCAATACCTCCATTTGCTGATATTCGTCTGGGAGCTACATCCAATAAACTATACCATATACAGATAGCAACAGAGGCTGGAATCTCGAAGGATTCTAGAGTAACGGTTAATCTCATATACAAAGTATAATCAAAGCATGTAAGAAAATCATAAGCACAAATTGTAAAGCATTCAGTAGGTCGCATACAGTCAGACACAAAGCCTAATCCAGAACAAGTAGTCTCTATAGAACATAGCACAGACTATAGGGCACAGCAAGGCCCTAATTGCAAACAGCAGGTCGCACATAGCGGATTGCAGTACCAAAGCGCTTGGCAAAACATTAACAACCGAATACATTCATATTCATGGTAAGACATACATACAGAGACGTTCAAAGCATATGAGGATTAAGGTTACTACCCGACAAACTTAAACTGTCAATTACTTTCTCCAAATTCTTTTAAAAGCTCCCGGCGATAGCACTTCTTGACTTTGAGCTTTGCTTTCCTTGAACTTCTCCTTCCTTAAACTTCTTGTTGATTTTGTGTTAGTTCTCTATGTGTTTTGATGATAATTAACAATTGTAAACATTCATTGAAGTTGGTCTTTGGCAAGTTGGAAAACTTACTGTCAAAGCCACACTCGATTATCAGTTTCGAAACTCGAGTATTGACTTGACAGAGAGTTGCTCAAATACCATTACACAAAGCAATACTCAAGTGTTGGACAAAACACTCGAGTATTGGACTTACAGAGAGCACTCCAAGTTTTTCAACCCTGAGCCAAACTCGAGTATTGATATGCATACTCAAGTATTGAACACACAGACAATTTCAAAGATGACTTTAGCTTTCAATACTCAAGTATTCCATTGAATACTCAAGTATTGGCCATACAGAGAGATATCAAGTTGTTCATCTTATGAACACTCGAGTTTTGGTTTTGCACACTCGAGTATTGGACTTTCACAAAGCTTTCATATTTAACATGTGTTTATGAATACTCAAGTATTCTTTTGAAAACTCAAGTGTTGTATTGTCATCAATTTATCAAATTTTTCAAGCACCTAGAATACTCGAGTATTGGTATCCACACTCAAGTATTGGACTGACAGAAAGACTACAAGTTTTATACTTATGTTGAATACTCAAGTATTCACTTCAATACTCAAGTGTTGACTTGGCAAAGATTTCACAAAGTTTTTCTAAAACAATTGCACACTCGAGTATTGAGTTGGAAACTCGAGTATTGGACTTACAGAGAGCCTTTATCTTTGACAACAATTTGAACACTCAAGTATTCATTTCAATACTCAAGTATTGACTTGAGAAAGACTTCACAAAGTTTTTCAAAATGAATGAATACTCGAGTATTGAGTTGGAAACTCGAGTATTGGGCATACAAGAGAGCTTTGCTCTTTGTCAATGATTTGAACACTCAAGTATTGAAGTCAATACTCAAGTATTGAGGTTTTGAACTTAAATTTATTTTCATATCAAAAGTTCAAAACTCGAGTATTGATTTGGACACTCGAGTATTGACCTTATTTCAATGATAAGGTCCAAAGTCAAAACTCGATGATTCCTCTCTGGAAGAAGAATACTCAAGTATTAGAATGAATACTCAAGTATTGACTTAAGTGCACAGTGACACACTAGAGTGTTGATGAACTCACTCGAGTATTGAACGCTGTGTTAGTTCTCAATATGTTTTGATGATTAACAACAAATGTAAAACATGTTTTGAAGTTTGCAAAGTTGTTTAAAAACATTCTGATAGTTGCAAACCGCAAGATAGGTTTGCAAACTCGAGTATTGAACAGCCAATACTGCAGTTTGCTTGGGGAAACTCGAGTAAAAGTCATCCAGAGAGCTAAAGTTTTCAAGTTAATTCAATACCGCAGTTTGCATAGCCAAACTCGAGTATTGAACAGTCAATCTTCTGCAGTTGCATAGCCAAACTCGAGTATTGAACTTCCGAGAGAGCTAAAGTTTTCAAGTTAATTCAATACCGCAGTTTGCATAGCCAAACTCGAGTATTGAACAATCAATACTGCAATTTGCATAGCCAAACTCGAGTATTGAACTTCCAGAGAGCTAAAGATTTTTCAAGTTAAATCAATACCGCAGTTTGCATAGCCAAACTCGAGTATTGAATAGTCAATACCGCAGTTTGCGTAGCCAAACTCGAGTATTGAACTTCCGAGAGCTAAAGATTTTTCAAGTTAAATCAATACCGCAATTTGCATAGCCAAACTCGAGTATTGAACTTTCGAGAGCTAAAGATTTTTCAAGTTAAATCAATACCGCGGTTGCATAGCCAAACTCGAGTATTGAATAGTCAATACTGCGGTTGCGTAGCCAAACTCGAGTATTGGACCTCCGAGAGAGCAAAAGGATTTTTCACGTTAAGTCAATACCGTCGGTTTGCGTAGCCAAACTCGAGTATTGGACTTACGAGAGCAAATGGATTTTTCAAATTAAACCAATACTGCAGTTTGCGTAGGCAAACTCGAGTATAGGTTTTGTCTTTCAAATACAAGACACGATGGTTTGCCTCCGAAAGGTGCAAACTCGAGTATCCAATTGGATACTGCAGTTTGGACACTTGTGAACAGTGCCATACTCGAGTTTACATGAACATACTGCAGTTTACAACGGTAGAAACCAATTTTTGAATTATACGAATTTGCAAATCACTCTTGTTTGTTCCAATTGCTTTCATGAATCATTCACCTATGAACCCAACTATGTTTAACAAGTTTGTTGAGTAAATTTCGGTTAAGCGCGATGAAGATTATTGAAGGTCAAAGCAATAAAGCAAAAGTGTACGGGCATTTAATGCACTTACGCAAATCAACCTTCTTTTGGATAATCCACCTGAGCACGCATTCTCAACGGTCAAGAATGCTTTCTTCATCAAGTAAACTCTTCTCCAACGGGCAAATCCTCGAGTTCCACATCGATCATATTAGCACTGGATTAGTTGGAGTTTAGAGAGAGAAGATGACCGGACTTAATGCTAACCACCTACAACGGTTGGATTCATCATTCAACGGTCATTTAATGTTCTCTACCTATAAATAGAGTGCATTAACTTCTTCTCAAGCCGATAGCCATTTATTGTGTTCAGCTTTCATCTATATTGTATCAATCGATACTTGCACTTCAAATGTTCATTTTATCTCGCTTCTCGTGAGAGAGTTCTATCTCAAATCATATATTGATTAAGATAACCACAAGTCGGGGACTTGGTGGTTGGGTGTATTGATTACAACTTGTAAGGGGGAGTGAGTTCTAGAGAGAGAACTACTCTTGAGTACGAGTTTGTAATCGGTTTGTGAGTATAGTGGATTGAAAATCCCAAGTGTGACTTGGGACCGGATGTAGGTCAAGGATAAGACCGAACCAGGATAATTTCTCTTGTGCAAGCTTTCCTTCTCTTCTTCCTCTCGTTATAATCTATTTTTACTTAGTCAAAACAGAGCACTTTCAGAAAAGTTTTTAAAATACCCAATTCACCCCCCTCTTGGGTATATAGCTCTATTTACACGCTGAGTTTGAAAATCAAATCAGACGAATTTGTAAATCCTTAATCCTTGATCATAATATCTTCCAGGATTATTCTTTACTATTCCCTGCTATGTTTAACCATCTGTTTAGTGAGTTTCAGACTTCTTAAAGAATGATTATTGAAGGTTAAAAGCAAAAGCAAAAGGTGATGTCAGAACATTAAATGCTGAACCCAGAAACTTGCATACTTTTGGTTAATCCACCTGCACATGATTGCAAAGCATTAAAGAATAATTTCTACAACAAGCAACAGCTATTCCAACGGACAAATTCACAGAGAGTCAACTCTGATCATCTAGCCAGCTGGGTTAAGTGAAGATTGGAGAGAGAAGATGCCTAAACCATCTGCTAATCTTGGCTGAACTTCTCCAACAGATTTATTGGGATAGCAATGATCATTTAATGATCTCTCGAGTATAAATAGGACTGCATTCAAGTCTCTTCAACAACTAGAACATCCGAAAACGCACAAGCATTCAAGTTTCTCAACTACCTTCGTTTGCACTTGTATTCGTCTTTTGACATTATAAGCTTCAAGTGTTTATCATCACTCACTCTTAGAGAGAGTTTTTATCTGCAAATCATTTATTGTAAAGAATCACAAGTCAAGGGGACTTGGTGATTGGGTTCATTGATTACACTTGTAAGGGAGTAAGTTCTAGAGAGAGAATTTCTCTTGAGTACAGAGTGTGTAATCAATTGACATAGTGGAAATCCTAGAGTGTCTGGGGACTGGACGTAGGTCAAGGAGTTAGACCGAACCAGTATAAATCTTTGTGTCTAGCTATTCTTCTCTACATCATCTGTTCACCTCTGTTTTCCTGTACAAAAACAGAGCAAAACGAACAAGTTTCAAAATCCCCAATTCACCTCCCTCTTGGTGATTTAGCTCCACCTTCATTTTGGCCTAAGCTTCTGCATACCATACATTAGTTGCTGATTAGGATCTTCAAAATGTTCATGAAGATAGAGGAAAATTTCACAAAATACCATAGCTAACTTAGTTCTCAACTTTGCTTGCTTCCTTCTTTCTTCTTTTGCTTGAGCTAACCTTTACTCTCTTTTCTTTTCTCTCTTATGGCAACTTGGTGCCTTGCAAATGAGGGGAAGGAGTCCTTATATAGAGGTCATGAGCCAACCAAAATATCTCCTTTGACCAATTACCATTTTACCCCTAGGTTTTATCCTTTCTTTCTCTTGAATTTTCTCCTTTTTTCTAGAAAATTCTTGACTTCTCTTGAGTTTTCTCTCTTTGAATGAAATACTCGTGCAAAAGGGAGTGAAGAATGTCTTAAATATGTCAAGAAGGCACTTAAAAATCCCCCAAGTCAAATGATCAAAGTGCCCTTACAAGATATCCCTTAAACTTGGCTTATTTTGCAAGTTTTGTTGGCTTTCTCAGCTTTTTTCCCAAAATGCCCCTAATTAAATAACTATTTACCAAAATGCCCCTGTTTCCAAACTATTTCCCACTCGCCCTTGTTTAGATGGTTTAGTCGACTAAAACGTGGGGTTCCCTTTTTTTTGACTTCCCCGAGATTTAGTCGACTAAGCATTGTAGCTTAGTCGACTAAATATCGGACAGAGGGCATTTTTAACTTAAACCCGAGATTTAGTCGACTAAACTACAATGCTTAGTTGACTAAATCTCGGACAGATGCTTTTTTAAAACCCCCATTCGCGGCATAGTAACCCTAATAGTTGACTAAAGCTCCCCAAAGCTCTCTTCCTCTATTTTTTTCGCCCAAACATTGCTCAATTCCTTGGAGGGTTGCAAAGGGATCTTCAATCTAGTGCCATTTGCGTCGATTTAGGTATGTTCCCCATCTCCATTTCAAAGTTCCAATGTAGTATTTGTGTTTATGCGAACCCCTATTTGGGTTTTTACATTTTGCGCTTTGATTGGGTTGTTTTTGCGTCGATTTAATGCCATTTGCATCGATTTAGATATGTTTCCATCTCCATTACGAAGTTCCGACGTAGTATTTGTGTTTATACGAACCCCCATTAAGAGATCAAGTTTTAGGTACCCATTTTTTCTTGGGTCCTTTGGGGTTAGTCTTGGCTTAAGGAACATAAGTTCCTTTAGGCATCCACTGATAGTTGCCTACTAGTTTATCCCTTCGGTCTTTTTATGAAAACATGATGAGGTACTTGTGTCCTTTATGGTTACAGTAATTACAGTGAGCAAATGGGTTCGAAGAATGAGCAGTTTTTTGAAAATAATTCAAATAAGATTTTCCACCTGTTTTCTTCTTGCCTTTTCGTTTATCAAAAATTGGATTATATCCAATACCCGAACGATCGTTCGTAAATCTTTGTGCTTTCAAAATAACTTTGAGCATTTCACTACCTCTAGTGAACTTCTCAAGTGTTTTTGTAAGATACAAACTTCTTTTCTCCAAATCTAGGCAAATCGTCACAAGTAAGATCCTCACACGTGAGATTTTCAACTTGCATTTTAAGAGTTAAATTTTGCCTTTTCAAAACTATACATTCATTACAAACTTTTAAGTATTCATAATGAATTTCATTGTATTTATCTAATAATTCATCATATGTTACCTCATTGCCGTTTTCGTTTGTTCTTCTTCCTCGCCACCGCAGAGTACATTGGCAACTTCTTTCTCTTCTTCGCTCTCTTCTCCCGAGTAGTCATCTCCCCGATTTCGACACATAGGCCTTCTTCTTAAATTGATAGGACTTTTTCTTTTCACTGTCTCTCAGTTGAGGACACTCCGACTTGTAATGGCCAAGCTTCCCACATTCGTAACAGGTGATTTGATCTTTGTCTTTGAACTCTCGTCTGTTACTGAAATCCCCTTTTCGAGATCTATTTTTGAAACTACGATCCTTTTTGTAGAATTTTTTAAATCTTTGTACAAACATGGCCATCTCGTCATCGTCCTCATCATCCTCATCTTTTTCTTCTTTCTCCTTCAAGACGTTGAGAGCAATTCCCTTATTTTGGCTATTGTTGACATCGTCCAGATCCTTTTTGAATCTCAATTTCCTTTCATATTCAGACAAGCTTCCAAATAAGGCAGCGACTGAAGCCATTGACTTTCCACGAGCCTCCTCTATTGCCGTGACTTTTGCTTCCCAGTCCTTTGTCAGGACATTGAGAATTTTCCTGCCTTGAGGGCCTTGTTCATATATTTTACCCAAGGCCGCCAACTGGTTTTTCAAATGAGTGTATCTGAGTTGGAACTCGGTGATGGTTTCTCCTGACTTCATCCATAGTAAGTCATATTCGGTAGTCAGAGTGTTGATTCGGTTCTCCTTGATGCGGAAGTACCTTCATATGCAATCTCTGAGCCTTCCACATTTCTTTCGCGGTTGACAAATTACATATTCGAAAGTACTCCTTTTGACCGAGAGCACTTTGAAGCATCGAATAGCCTTACTATTGAGAGTGATATTTTTCTTATCATTCTCATCGAATTCAGCCTCTTTTTCGAACGTTGATTCCTCCTTCGGTTTTCACCGTACATAGTCTCCGGTTTCTATCACCCTCCGAGACCATATTCGGTAGCCATCACGAACACTCTAAATTTAGCTTTCCAAAAAGAATAATGTTCGCCGTTGAATCTCGGGGGTCGGTTGATTGAGGCACCATCGTCGTAATATTCCTTCCATGATCTTTCTCGGGATGTTAAGCCCAACCGAGAAACCAAGCTCGATACCAAATGAAGATGGAATATCACCTAGAGGGGGTGAATAGGTGATTCTTGAACTTTTAAACTCTTTTCTTTTGTATGAGAAAAATAGAGACCAATAAGATAAAAGGACACAAGAAGGTTTATACTAGTTCGGTCAAAACTCTGACCTACGTCCAATCCCCAGAACACCTGAGATTCCACTATGTTTCAGAAATGATTACAAACTCTGTAAATGAAGGATGGTCACTCACTCTCTGACTCCACTCCCCCTTACAAACTGTAATCGATACACCCTCTCTTAAGGTTCCTTAACCTTAAGATACAATCTCAATAATGAAATGAAAGTTTAAATCCTCTTCACGAGTTGATAACTAATGATCACTGAAGAACAATAAATGATATAGAAGAAACAAAATGAAATTAATCTCAGAATGATTGCACAGCGTTTCGGTAGTTGGCAAATTGAATGCTCCCGCTATTTATAGTTGATGCAATTAATGATCGTTGGTGAGCTTTGTGGAATAGCCGTTTATAGACTTAGATATGTCCGTTACTCTAGTGAAGCGTTCGTCAAGAAGTCCTCTGGTGTGACTAGTACAGCTTGAAGATTTTGTTCCGACATTCTCTTTCATTCTCTTGATTGTATCCGTTGTGAGATGGAATTTAATGCCAACTTGGAGAATATCAGAAAACGGCTTTACTTTACTCAGACAATAGATCTTTGAGAATATCCTGTTTAGGTAGGAGCATTTAATGCTCTGACAGCTGCAATTGATTTATTCAAATTCATCAGTAACTTATGCCTAAATGATCTGAAACTCATCAACAAATTTATTAATAGCATTTGGTAAACAAGATTAATAATATACAGACGAATATTTAATCCACTCAATGATATATGAGGTTCAAACACGGTGATTTTCAAATCAGTATGAAGTTGCTCGAGCAAAGATCCAAGCTTGCTTGAGCAAGCTCCTTTGAAATGCAAAGGAAAGCATGCTTGCCCGCTGATGCTCGAGCAGAGTTCTCAGCTTGCTCAAGCATGTTGCTCGAGCATGAAAATTTCATGCTCGGGCAAGCTCTTTTGAATAAACTATTTTCATCACTGCTTCGCTGTTGCTCGAGCATGCTTTTTAGCTTGCTTGGGCAATATGCTTGAGCATGAGCAAAACCATGTTCGGGCAACCTCTTGTTATACTGAAGGAAGCGCCTGCTGCTCGTCCTTGCTCGAGCAGCATTTTGGCCTGCTCGAGCAGTATTTTTTCAACATGCGAGTATGCATCCAGTAGGGCAAAGATCTAAGGTTTCTCGATGTTGCTCGAGCAGCCTTTGAATCTTGCTCGAGCAAAGTGCTTTGAAACATGCTTTTGCTCCCTCGCCGAGTATGCTTTCATCGGCCTGATTTTTCTCAAAGCAAGCACGATGTTGCTCGAGCACACTTTTTCTTGCTCAAGCAAGGTTTCTTCAGAACACTACTGATTTACCTTTCATACATCGTTGCTCGAGCAAAGTTAATTCTTTGCTCGAGTAACATTCTGAGAACTTCATTATTAGATTTAGCCAAGATCTTTTCTTATCTTTTTCATACTTTGGAATTGTTAGCATCAAAACACAAAACACACAAGCCAACATTCTCCCCTTTTTGATGATGAAATGTCGTGCAGAAGACATGTCATAATACTCTCAATGTCATCCTCCACCTCCTGCTTCTCCCCCTAACATCCACCTTCACCTTCACCACCACCATTGCAGCTTTCGCCACCTCCTCTAGTGCCTCCACATGTAATTTCCCAAAATTTTCTCTTTTGATACCTCTCATGCTTCACCAGCCTTTAATTCAGTGCACCCTGATCATTTTAATTATTTTATAAAGGCATGAACTTCCCATTCTTGGCTTCCAAGAGGCATGACTAACGGGGAAGAGGAAAGTTTAGCCAAGTTCCCACACTTAGAGCAAGAAGCCAGATTACTGATCAAAGCTCTGATTTTAGGTAAACATCGAAAACCTAAACCTTTGAAGTTTGAAGTTAGGGCTTTCATCCACCTAGCTAGGGCATGAAGTTGTGATCTGGTTTTTTGTTTTTTTTTTTTAAGGATTCCAATGGGTTTAAAACATGATTTTGTATGGGATTAGGTGTTGGTTGATTTTCTTGATGGCATTTTTAAATCTGATTGGTTTGAGAGGTTTTTGTGGTTACTCTAAATAACAAATAAAAATAAACAAAGTATCGTAGTCGTAATAAGATATCAGTAGGAAGTTACGCTAAACTCAGAATTGTCCTTAAGCATATCAATCCCCCAGTTGCTCTACTCATTGCTATAGCATCTACACTACACAGTTTCTGCAATGCTACAGCATAGCTACTAACTACAATGCTATTCGGTTAACCCACTACTATAATCTATCGAAGCTTCCGTATCCGATACATATAATTCTAACTTTACTCCTTCCATATGCCTATGACAATTTTCTAGTTAGATCTGTATTACAAAACAGGGTGTTATGGTTATGAGCGGTAGACCCATTCCTGAAACCTACAATAATAGGTCAAGCCTTACGCCAGCCTGCCTAGCAATCACTATTTCTCAGAGGTCTAACCTCCAGTCCTTGCCAGTAAGTCGAGGCCACAAATCTAGTGCTTAGCTTCCGCTAATCGACTAGTAATTAAATCACTGATAAGAAAATCAAATTTATTGAATTAAGAATTTACAACTGGGTTCATTTAACACTTAATAAATCATCCTCGTTTAGCCATAAGAAAATCAGTTCATGACTGATGAGGAAAACACAAAACAGATAGTAACAGAATGACCCACGATCAAAAGATTATACAAAAACAAAAAGCTTGACAAAGTTCCGACGGCGTGGAAGAAGCCCTGTCACGTCACTACTCCACGTCTTCTTCTCTCCGTCTTACTGCAAGGAAGGATGCTGGGTTATCCTGGAGTTCTTGTGCCTTGGGAATTCTCTCTCTCTCTTCTTTCGAGTTTGGCCGAATGTGAATTTTGATTGGACTCTCTACAACTCGACCTCTCTTAGGGTTAGCTTGCTGTTTCCTTATATAATCAGACTTTTTTGCGGCGTAACTTCCAGCGAGCTGGGCCTTTCCTAATCAGTCGAGATCCATGTATCTCTCTTTCCAATCTTAGTAGATTGATTCTGCTGACCTTGCGGGATTCTTCATATCCTTCAGTTTTGATCCTCCGCATCTTCTATTCCGTCACATCAGCAATCTACCTGTCATTCTCGACCTTCATTATTATTCCTGAAATCATCTAGATAAAAGATCAGAAAATATGTCGCATAGCATTACGTCCTTTACTTTGCTATAGCTTTTGTGATGCCTTTTATTGCACTTTGTTTGCTGTTAGAATACTATAACATAGTATCAACTTTGCTACAAATTCTTTCTTCAAAACCTTGTAACTTGCTCCTTTCTTAGCACATGTTTATGATGTAAATGGTTTCTATCCTTCAGTTCCCTATATCATGAATTAATGCCTTTTTGCTTAGATTGATTGCAACTAAGCTTATATTTGCCATACAATTCAGTCATAAAATATAGGGAAAACATGGCATAAATTGTGCTCATCATTAGGTCAGAGTTAAATTTTATGAACACAAAAACACCAAAAACCTAAGGAAATAGCTTGCTACTAGCTTCAAGAATTTCTGGGTAGAGAAGATTCATCAGTATTTTTAAAATAGTAAATGGAATCTGTTTACTCTGAAATTTTGCAGGCATAAAGTAGACTTCCTGAGCATCATTCTTATATAAAATTTGATACCTTTTTGTTATTCTACTAGAAGAAAAAAATATTTGAAAAGCGCTCAAGAAGCTGATATACCTTTTCTGACTAGTGAGTAAAGTTTGAGCTTCACAAAAAAATATGAGCCCTTTTGGACTTTGAAAGTATTTTTACTGTAAACTAGACATCCTAAGGGTTCAGATGCCATCAATTTTGTGTCCATATGGATTTTTTTGGAATTTATTAAAAATTCTTGTACTTGGGTCAAAGTCACTAGAATTCTGGATTTTCTGGACTAGAGCTCGGATTTCTTGAAAATAGAAAGGGTATTTATGGAAGACACAAAAAAAAAAAGGTATTTTGATGTTATCTAGGGCAAAGACATATCCTAAAAGGCTTTTGGGTGGTGAAAATTCGAGTCAGTGAACAACCCACAAGTAATAACTATTTTACTCAAGTACTTTTATGTGTTTGTTGTATGTTTGTTTGCCATTTGGGTTTGTATTGCCAAATATGCATACATGGGATTTTGGGGTTCAAGTCCCTAACTATTGTGTTCTAGCACTGAGGATTGCGGTCCACGGATGGCCTTGATTGGCAGCTCTATGGGTTGTTAGATCTAAGGCTGGCCTGGTACAACGACTCTATGGGTCGTGATTCCGGTAAATTCGGGGTTTGCCTTGGTAAGGCAGCTCAACGGTTCGTAATGATTGGTTATTATGTATGTTTCTAGATGCATATATGGTATGTTTGGCCTATTATTTATGATTTTACATGATATGGTTGCATGCATACACTACACACATATAGTACATGAGTTTAACAGTTGCTCTGGGGTTCATCTTTGAACTCCAGACTAGTCTGTAGATACAGGTAACCACCCTAAGGTGTAAAGGTCTTTTTGGAGAGGTAAGATCATATGGTGGCAGGATGAAGAATAGGGAATGCCCTATTGTATTTTGTACTTATACTTTTGGGATGACTATACATATATTTATTTTTCAGTATTTTTACCTGTATGACTATACCCTTAACCCTTTTGGGGACTATTTACTCTCTATTTATTGTACTTTTACTAGTACAGTTGGTAAGTCCAAATGGGTAAAATGCTCTATTGCTCATGCTCTAATATATGACAAAATGGACTAATAACTAAGGAAAGGTAACAGATAAAAGGGATCCCTCTAACCTACCACCTTAAAGGACGAGGCCGGTAAGGGTGTAACAATGAATCCACGTGTCCTCAGTGCTAGGAAACATACTTGTGGCATTATCATGATTATAACCCACACAAAGATGAATGTAAACAAACACATGACCTCAGAGCAAGTCCTAGTCACGGTGCATGACCCAAGACCTCATCTTGTTCATGACCCCATGAATCATTCAATCATATATAGACATATGTGATATAGATTATTAAAGTTACTAGTACACAAACGTACCTTCATTTCTCATAGTTAGCAATATGCCCGACCTTTGAATTCGACCCTGTAATTCTCAGGTATCCTATAATGTTACCGTCGGATTAATTCCTTTTCCATACATTATATGATATTATGATCATATTGCTTATAATAATATCCTAAAGGGTTATTTTCACCTCCTTTGACCTTTCTGCCATTGGTGGATTTATTATTCCATTTATACCCTTATATTTTCTCAAAACGCAATTCCAACATTTTATTGGCGGATTTTGCAGCAACTGTAAAACATCATAATTAATTCTAAACAAATCATTTGAGAGTGCTTCAAAATTCTACATGACCCTTGACATGTCTATTTTCAATGAAAAATAACGTCCAAAACTCAAAATGCATGAATCATTCCCAGTTTTTATGTTTTCAAACATTATTTAGGTTATAATTCTAGAAATAAGGCCTAGCTTAAAAAATTTCTATCTCCCTATTCAGAGCTCAAAACATTATAAATTTTTTATCAATGGAAAGATCTAGATGGCCACTTGATTCATGTAAAATATCATGATTTTTAAAGCTCATTTAATACATAAAATAATATCCACAACATTCACTGCTAGTAGAAAGCTTAAAGCTTGAAATTCTACAATTTTCACAATATTGATCCATTCATTTCAAAATTTATTTCCCAACACGTGTTTCACTCCATTTTGAATTTTAAAAACAATGGAGACTTCAAACCATGAAAAGGAATTTTCCTAATCATTTCCTAGATTAAATCACAATTCTACTAAGAACTAGAAGCTTGAACTCAAGGACTTACCTCTTGAAGTTCTTACTCCTTCTTCCTCCTCCTCTTGCTTTATCATTTCACCTCCCTCTCTTATTCACAATCAAATGTTTGATTGTGTTTTTGTGTGAAGAATGAAGAGGGGTTAAGCCTCTATTTATAGGCAAAATTCCAACACATTGTGGTCCCACAACCAAGACTTCCAACTTAGCTTCTTTCTTCTCATCCATTAGATCAATATTCACCTTTTCAACATTTCATCCTCCCCCTTTAAATGGCTGTCAGCATACTCTTTCATTCTTGGCCATTTGAATTACTTTTTATGTGTCAATCATCCAATGCTTCAAGCTTCTTACTGGCTCCTCGAATTAACTAAGGATTTAGGCTCAATTAGGTAATTAATTGGAACCGTTGGATTTATAAGACATGTGTCAAAATCTTAACAAATCTCCCATGTGCTTTGTTGCCATTGTTGACTTTTGGGGCTGCTTCATTAAGCTTTAATTGACATCCTAATCAAGAGCTTAGATGTCCCTTGATTATAAGTGTCATTGCCTAATTGATTTGCTACTTAATCAAGGTCATTAGTGATTTATTTGCCAAGCTTAATTCTTTATCTTTGGCCCTTTAAATTTCAAACATGACGGCCCCTATCTTGATGCTTATAATTTGCATATAATTAAATTGAAGAGTTATGCCACTAATCTCAATTAGTGAAAACTTATTTGCCAATTTGCTAAATTGACACTTAATTTAGTTAAGTGTTTTTTTAAAATCTTTCCATGGCTCTTTTAAACTTAAAATAAACATTATTCTATGTACTTTATGTCACATATGTTAACCAATTTTAATATGGTGACATATTCCTAAGATTTTTGGTAAATCGAAAATCGGGTATTACATTTCTCCCCCATTAATTTAAATTTCATCCTTGAAATTTGGACACATAACCTTGGGGAATTTATCATGAATTATTTTGCCTCTCTGCTTATCACATATTGTCCTTCCGGCTCAATCTATTACCACAACACTAAAGGTTCTAGCCTTACCACCTAGGGAATCATCCTTAGGCTTTAGGCATCTCACTTATTACCTGGTACAATGAATGATTTGTCAACTTCAACATGTACTCTAGACACACTAGTCTAAAGTCATCATGTCAATCAACATTCCATATAGTGCTAAGTATCACAGGTCTTATGGGATTTTCATCAAACATATACATGCCAAGGGGGAGAATGTTAGTTCTCTATGTGTTTTGATGATTACTAACAATTGTAAACATTGTATGGATGTGTTTGGATAAGTTAGTAGTTTGTTAAAACTCATGGATTACAATCAAAAACACTCTGTCAGAGCCAAACTCGAGCCTGGATTGGCAAACTCGAGTTTGCCAATAACAGTGAGCTAAACTTGCAAGTTGGCACTTTGAACTCGAAACTAAACCAGAGGTTTGCTTTTGAGAGTCTTTCTAAGCCTTCTCATATTTTGTGTAAACTCGAGTTTACAATAGGAAACTCGAGTTTGCGAGAGGCCGAGAGCATTCTGACTTAAAAACACTTTTAAACTCGAGATCTCTATTTATAAACCTCAAGTTTACACTTCCAGAGAAAACATTCAAGAGTTTACAAAACTAGTAGACTCGAGTTTGTGGAGACAAACTCTAGTTTGCCACTGGCGGGAAGAATTTTCAATTTCATAAACTAAACATTATTTCTTTAAGAACAAAGTCTTTCTCCAGTTTGAAAATTCACAAGAGTTTACACAACATGTAAACTCAAGTTCATTATAGCAAACTCGAGTTTACGCTTGCCCGAGAGCTTTCAGGAATTTAACCAAAGTAAACTCGAGGCTAGTTTACATTAACCTCCAGTTTACTTCAGGCCGAGAGCATTCAAAGTTTTTGAACTAAACAAACTCGAGGTTAAGTTTTATGAACTCGAGTTTAACTCACAGTGAGCAAAGCATTTTTGTCTTGAGAAAACTCTAGAGCTTGCACTTGAAACCTCGTGTTTACATTCGAAAGCTAAAACCAAGTTTTGTCTTGAACAATGTCAAACTCGAGCTTGTCTACTAATAGACTCGAGTTTGTGCTTGTGCTCAAAGATGCTCCAAAGTTCAAAATCATGACTTCCTCTCTGGATGGAGGAAACTTGAGTTCTCTCGATTGGAAACTCAAGTTTAAACCAACCCGAGAGCAAAGAAGTTTTATTGTGTTGAAAACCTCCAGTTTTAGATTGCAAACCTCCAGTTTAAATGTTTTGAACTTAAAATGCTTTTATACGCTAAAGCTCCAAACTCAAGGTTAAATGAACCAAACTCGAGTTCACATCGCCGATTCGAAATTTAAATCAACGAATTTGGAAAACCTACTTGTTTGAACTTAATACTTTCCAGAATTAATCTCTACTATTCCTAGCTATGTTTGACCACTTTATTCGTGAGTTTCATATTGTTTAGAGATTGTTTATTGAAGGTTTAAGGCAAAAGCAAAAAGTGATGTCAAGTCATTAAATGCTAAGTCCAGAAAGTTGCACACTTTTGGGTAATCCATCTGAACACGGTTGCAAAGCATTAAAGAATGATTTCTACAGCAAGCAATTGCTTCTCCAACGGATTAATCCAGAGGAAGTCAACTCTGATCACTTGGATAGCTGGATTAAGTGGAGATTAGAGAGAAGAAGACTAAAACCACCTCTTAACCTGTACAGAGCTTCTCCAACGGTCTAATTCAAGAAGCAATGGTCATTTAATGCACTCTAAGTATAAATAGAGCATCATTCAATTCTTCTCAACACCTAGAACAGCTGAAAACCAAAATCATTCAAGTCTTGCATTTATTTCTTCAGTTTTTAACCGTATTGTATCTCTTGATACTTTGAGCTTCAAGATTTCATTATTATCTACTCGTGAGAGTGTTTATCTTTGAAAATCATTTATTGTAAAGAATCACAAGTCGGGGACTTGGTGATTTGGGAGTTCATTGATTACAACTTGTAAGGAGGACCGAGTTCTAGTGAGAGAACTACTCTTGAGTAGTGTGTAATCTTTGAGGAAAACCCGCAGAGTCCGGGACCTGGATGTAGGTCAAGTTGTTAGGACCGTGTAATCTTTGTGATAGTGGAAAAACCCTAGCTCTTTCCAATCAGAACTCCCTATAGGTAGCCCTCTCTGATCAAAAACTTTCCATAAGTAGTACTATCTTCAGTTGATCATCTCTGAATCATTATAATGAGAACTCAGATCTTATCAGGTACCTACCTTTTATTGGTTTTGTAATCTATTGTCCTAATTTCTACCATCTCATCTAAGGTCATTCTACTTATGGACTTTTACTATAAGTACAGCTCTAGGCATAATACTTAGCTTAACTTTCCCTATCGGGTAACCACCCACTTCTCAGGGAATCTATTAGCCACTAACATCTCTACGGTTATCGGTCCCACCTTGAAACCATAACCCCTGGCTACCGAGGTTATATCTATCGTATAGTTTCATTAAGGTACAAACTTTCAGGTATTGGAATTGATGGTTACTGATGAGCACTATTTAAGCCATGTTTTCCTTATATTATATATGACCAAGTTTTGAGGTTTTATGATAAAGACGCATAACATAGGATGTAGGTCAAGTTGTTAGGGACCGAACCGAAGACGTATAAATCTCTATGTCCAAGGGCTAGATCGGTGGTCTCGCTTACCGAGAAGCCATACTCTCCTCCTTACTTCGTCTCATCCCATAACACCTTGATTCAACTCATTAGAATGGTGGGTAACCGAATAACTTTGGGTCCCACAAGCAAGACTTCCAACTTAGTTTCTTTCTTCTCATCCATTATATCAATATTCACCTTTTCAACATTTCATCCTCCCCCCTTACATGGCTGTCAGCATACTCTTTCATTCTTGGCCATTTGAATTGCTTTTTATGTGTCAATCATCCAATGATTCAAGCTTCTTACTGGCTCCTCGAATTAACTAAGGATTTAGGCTCAATTAGGTAATTAATTGGAACCACTGGATTTGTAAGACATGTGTCAAAATCTTAACAAATCTCTCATGCGCCTAGTTGGGATTGTTGACTTATGGGGCTGCTTCATTAAGCTTTAACTAACATCCTAATCAAGAGCTTAAATGTCCCTTGATTATAAGTGTCATTGCCTAATTGGTTTGCTACTTAATCAAGGTCATTAGTGATTTATTTGCCAAGCTTAATTCTTCATATTTGGCCCTTTAAATTTCAAACATGATAGCCCCTATCTTGATGCTTATAATTTGCCTATAATTAAAATTGAAGAATATGCCACTAATCTCAATTAGTGCAAGCTTATCTGCCAATTTGCTAAATTGACACTTAATTTAGTTAAGTGTTTTTTTATAATCTTTCCATGGCTCTTTTAAACTTAAAAAAGCTGTTAATTTTTGTGACTTTATGTCACATATGTTAACCAATTTTTATATGGTAACATATTCCTAAGATTTTCGGTAAATCGAAAATCAGGTATTACAATGAGTATAGGATTGGCCATGAACCTAACTATGTTTCTATCCAATCCTCTAGTGACAACTAGCCTAGTAATCTCAAAAGTTCATCTAGCTACTCACCACTATCTTTTTTTGTCATTTTGTCCTTTTGATTATTTTGTGAAAAAACAAAATATATCACATAGTTCTTAGAAAACTATCATCATGAAATAAAATAAATAACAATTCTTATGTTGTTTATTCTTAGTGACCATCATAAAAGAATAACCATCAGTAACACTTACAAATGATCAATTACAAATTAAGAACGGTTATTTAAAATCAATTGTCACCATTTATAAAAGACACAACGACTTGCTAATTGAACTCCACTTCCATTTCAACTTCTCATACCCAACATCTTTACCAAACTTATGGACAAATGCAAGTGAACTGCTAGCTTATTATCTCGGACAAACTGAAAGACAAACTCCCTCCACCAACAAGCATGGAAGGGCTCATCCTTGCGACGTAGGAGCTCCATCATATAGTCCAAGTTTACCTGTGAGAGCAAGGATGCATAGACTAGTGTTTGGAGGAACTTACTGATCTAGTTCCTGCTTAAATAAGAAGGTGGACAAGTTACTGGAGAAGGAAGAATTGGATGATGCATCATATTCTTAAAACATCTCCATAACTTTTTATTTTTACTTTGTTTATAAACTGTCTTTTTTATTTATTTTGTTTGTACAAAAAGGTGGTTTCATAATCAACCACCAAAATTTTAAAAAATGTGAAATACACAATAGTTATTAAGTAAAATCCATCACTTATTAGAATACCAAGTAAGCAAAAGTGAAATATATAATGGTTATTAACAAATAACTATGGTAAATGTAAGCAAATAAATAACAGTTCTTTTAAGCAAACCGTCATGTAAAGTCTTAGGCACAATAACCTAAACAACTGACAGAGATTTGCCGTAATCTCCCAAAATAACCAAATTAGAAAAGGATTTGCAGTATAATGTAACCTGGGTTGTTTCCCAATGAATTCACAAATTTAATTTGAACAAAGAATAGAACAAAAACAAGAAAATCGGGGTTTTTGATTCAAGAGATTAAAAACGAAAATGTGCAAAACAAAACGAAACAACACAAATTAAACAAAAGATTAACCCAGGATTTCGAATTCCACCACTTCCTTCCTCGACGAAAATAGATTTAAAACCGAACTCGTGATCGACCCTCGACAAACCGAAATCTCGCATTTGTCCGAAATTCCCTCAACCGAACAATCGCTCAGAATTTTTCGAATCATGGCGATCACCGTACGATCGCACAGTAATACTTTAACCTAGTTCGAACTACGTCTTTGGGAAATGTCGATCTGGGTTTTTAATCAAAAGCCCAATCCAAATCCAAAAATCGAATCTGATTAAAGAATGCAGAAATGAGTCAGACGATTATCGATTAAGCGCGAGTCCTCTGGATAGTGGAATCCTTAATCCATGGGTCAATCACAGTACCTTAGCTAGTCATGGATTTGCAGAACGAAAATCGAGCAGAAATGAAGAAGTTCATCATGAACACGAAGAACACGATGAACAGAGGAAGAACAGATGAGAGAAAATAAAACTTCTGTATTTGATTCAAAACTGTCTAAAAACGTAAATGAATGAATGTTTGTGGCCGCCATCTAACTTAAACCTAAACCTAAAATGGAAATGGGTTAGCCCAAAACAAAAATAAAATAAAATGGGCTTTAATTACAAAATTTGAGATAAAAAATACATATATGACTTCGGCTCCAAAATCGACCACCTTGTTGTCCGAATTTGCTCTTAATGTCTTCATAACAATTGTAGCTCTCTGAATCATCTTAAATATGAGACAAAAATGAGGCAAATCCGATGTCTCGTTCAAGAGTTATGGTAAAAATGGTGAAGTAATGTAAAACTGGAATTTATTATTAAATAATGGCTAAAATATAATAAAAGGCCCAAAGCCCAAATAAGTATAAAAGCCATTATTTATTAGCTAAAGAGTCCTAAATTATAAATCAAGAGACAAAAAGTAGTGTATCAAATATTCAATTATCAAATTCCCCACACTTATCTTTTTGCACTCCCGAGCAAAATTCAAAGAAAAAGACCTAAAGGAGAAACTCTTCTTTTCTAACAATTGCTAACAATGCAAAAATTGAACAAGGGACTGACAGAGATTTGGCTTAGCCTCCCAAAATAACCAGATTAGAAAAGGATTTGCAAGATAATGTAACCTTGGTCGTTTCCCAACGAATTCGTAGTCGGTTCAATTCGCACAACAATAAAACAATGACAAGAAACGGGGGTTTTTTTTGATTCGAATAATATTAAAGACGAAGTAACAGAGACAAAATGAAATAACACGAATTGAACAAAAACAAAGGATTAAAGGATCAACCCACGATTTCGGATTCACCCACTACCCTTCCTCGAATGAAACAGATTTATAACCGAACTCATAATCAACTCTAGACAAACCGAAATCTCTCGCATTTGTCTAGAAATTCCCTCAACCGAACAATCGTTCGAATTTGTTGGAATCAAGTGGCGCACCTCTCGTACGATCGCACGTAAATACTTTAACCCATGTCGAACTTCGTCCTGGTAAATATCGATTTGGGTTTTTAATCAAAAACCCAAATTCAACCAAAAATCAAATCTGATTAAGGGATACGTAAACGAGTTAGACGGTTACCGATTAGGCGCAAATCCTCTGGATAGTGGATGAAACCCTCATCGTGGATCAATCTCGAAATTTAGCCGAACATAATTAAGAAAGACGAAAAACACGATGAAGAACACGAAGAACATTGCAGAATTTGAAAACTACTATTTTGATCCTCCGAATTCTAAAAACGTGAATGAGAATGTGTTTATGGCTCATGCTGCCTCACTTAACCTAAAATGGAAAAATGAAATGGGGCTCCAATCCACAAGTCGTGCCCGAACGAAAATAAAATAAAATGGGCTTTAATTACAAAATTCGAGCCCAAAAATACATATGACTTTGGCTCCAAAATCAACCGCCCTCTTGTCCAAATTTGCTCTTCATGTCTTCATAACAATTGTAGCTCTCTGAATCATCTGAAATATGAGATAAAAATGAGGCAAATCCAATGTCTGGTTCAAGAGTTATGATAAAAATGGTGAAGCAATGTAAAACTGGAATTTATTATTAAATAATGGCTAAAATATAATAAAAGGCCCAAGGCCCAAAAAAGTATAAAAGCCATTATTTATTAGCTAAAGAGTCCTAAATTATAAATCAAGAGACAAAAAGTAGTGTATGAAATATTCAATTATCAAATTCCCCGACACTTATCTTTTTGCACTCATGAGCAAAATTCAAATGAAAAAGACCTAAAGGAGAAACTCTTCTTTTCTAACAATTGCTAACAATGCAAAAATTGAACAAGGGACACAAAGCTCCAAAAGATCAATCAATCAAGACCACAATCCCTTCATCTCAAATTACAATTCATGGTAATCTCAATCAATGACGCTAATCACATAAGATGGTCTCTCAAATGATGCGCTCAATCAATCAATCAAGTGTTTAAGGTAAATAAGTGTATCGCTCAAATTCTACTCAAGAAATTTGCTCTACCATAAGCTTGCTCAATTTCTACGTCTCCACTACTCATAACACATGCATGCACAAATCAAGAGAGCTTGTTATGAAAGGTTGTAATGGGGTTAGGGTGAAGGTAGGTAATAGTATGGAATGAGAGGTTAAGCACCAAGGAAATTAAAAAGAGCACTAATTAACACAATCATTCTCTATGTAAGAAAATTTTTATTTTACTTATATATCTCCTTTCTTTCTATGTATTTTCTTTCTTTATTTCTTCTCTCTCTCTCTTTTATTTTTTTTTTTTTTTTTTTTTTTTGCTTTTCTTTCTTTCTTTCTTTCTTTTACTTTTTTTTTCAATTTTTTTTTTTTTTGAGAAAAATGAAACTATACTATATACATAATCACAATAACAAAAGCAAACATCCCCCCACACTTAAATTGTTGCACTCCCGAGCAACCCCCACACTTAAACACAAAACCAAGGTGAAACCAATGCTCAATAAATTTTCAAGGTGCGGAATAAAATGGTTTTTCGCTTAGGCTTGTAATGTAGCTTAGAAAAGAATGAGTAAAAAGGCACAAAGGGCTAGCAAAGGAATCATAATGCAAGGGAGAGGCTATTTGGCCAAAGTGAGGAAAATAAAAGAAAGAAACAAGCTTCCATCATACTTATGCACGTAAATGAAAAATGTAGTTTCAAAAAGAAAAGGAGCAAGTTCTAGAGAACACAAATCATGAGCAGATGCACACATGAAAGAGAGAATGGCAAGAGATGAATTCCATTCATGCAGGCCCAAAACCTCACAAGGTCAATACCAACTTAGGCAATCAAGAATGGCAGACCAAACAGAATGATCCATTAAAACCAAAATGTCCAAGTTCATAATATGTAGCAATCATAGAAAGAGAGACTATATTTATTTCAAAAAGCAAAGTAGAAAAAGGAAAACAAATAGAAGGAAGAGGGAGAAAGAAAGAAGAATACTCCCCAAGGGATTTATGGAGGATAAGTGGCATCAATGAGGAGAATCTCTGCTTCCTCAGGCTGCTGCTGGGATCCCTCATGAAATGGCTTGAGGCGATGCCCATTGACCTTAAATGTTCGTCCTGTAGGGGGATCACATAGCTCAACAGCACCAAATGGAAAAATGTTAGTGATCTCAAAAGGGCCATCCCATTTAGATCGAAGCTTACTGTGCATAAACTTCAAACGAGAGTTAAACGTAAGAACTTTCTCGCCCACGTAAAATTCTTTCCTTAGAATATGCTTATCATGGAATGCCTTAGTCTTTTCCTTGTATAACCGCGAGCTTTCATAGGCATCCAATCTAAGATCATCCAACTCTTGCAATTGTAGCTTCCGCTCCATCCCGCACTTGGCCAAATCCATGTTACACCGTTTAATGGCCCAATAAGCTTGATGCTCCAACTCAACCTAAGATGACATGCCTTACCAAAGACAAGCCGATAAGGAGACATCCCAATCGGAGTCTTGTAGGCGGTACGATATGCCCACAAAGAATCCTCTAATCGCTTACTTCAATCTTTCCGTAGAGTTAACAAGCCTTTCTTACGAAGGATTTGCTTAATCTCTCTATTTGAGACTTCGCTTGACCGTTGGTTTGAGTATGGTATGCTTGTGGAGACCTTGTGAAGCACTCCATACTTGCGTAACAAGGCACCCATGCTTCGGTTGCAAAAATGGGAGCCTTGGTCACCGATAATAGCTCTAGGAATGCCAAACCCGCAAAAATGTTAGACCTAACAAAATCCACCACCACAAGAATCATTAGTCCGGTGGCTTTCACCTCAACCCATTTCGAGACATAATCAACAAACAAAGCGATGTAAGTATAACCATATGAAGTAGGAAATGGACCCATAAAATCAATACCCCAAACATCAAAGATCTCATAAAACAATATAGGGTTCTCAAAGGCATCTCATGCCTACGGAAATACTCCCGCTCTCCGACGCTTATCACATGACTTACAAAACAGATGGGAATCATGAAACAATGAAGGCCAAAATAATCCACTGTCTATCACTTTCCTAGCAGCTTCTTTGGGGTCCAAAGTGACCACCACAGCGTAAGCATGAGAAAAATGCAATATAGAGTGAAACTCATGATCGCACACATCTCCTAACTACTTGGTCACTACAAAATTTCCACGTATAAGGGTCATCCCAAACATAATATTTAGACGCACTCTTTAATTTAAGGGTTTGGGCTCTAGTGGAATCTATAGGCAAAACACCAGCCTACCAAGTAGTTAACCGTGATCAAAGATACCATGGAAGCTTACCTTGCAAATGTAGAAGTCGCTCATCGTGAAATCATTCGAATAGAAGAGGGGGGGAGGAGAATGAGCGATGCGACTCAAGTGGTCACTACCCGCTTTGTGCTCCACTTCTATCTCGAATCTCAACATCAAACTCTTGGAGCAATAACATCCACCGATGAGTCGTGGCTTAGCATCTGTCTTTTTCAAAAGAAACTTCAAAGCAGCATGGCCAAAGAAAACAATTACTCTACTTGCTAGCAGATATGACCTAAACTTATCAAAAGCAAATATAATAGCCAACAACTCTTTCTCAGTAGTGGTGTAATTAGACTGGGCAGGATCCAAAGTCTTGGAGGCATATGTAATCACATGAGATGCTCTATCAACTCGGTGTGCCAAGATAGGACCAACCGCATAGTTGGAAGCATCACACATCAACTCGAAGGGGAGGCACCAATTAGGGGGCTTGATCACTCAATGCCGAAGTCGAAACGCTTCAAATGATCGAAGGCCGCCTTGCAAGCATCATCAAATACAAAGTCGTTGTCCTTATGCGAAGGTTGGACAAGTGTCGGGCGCCTTGCTGAAATCCTGAATGAAACACCGATAGAAACCTGTATGACCAAGAAAAGAGCGAACTTCCTGCACAGATGTGGGGTAAGGCAAAGCAGTAATTACATCTATCTTAGCATGGTCTACCTCAATCCCTTTCCTAGACAATATGTGTCCCAAGACTATACCCGACTCAACCATAAAGTGACACTTCTCATAATTCAGAACAAGATTAGACTCAATGCACCTATGCAAAACTCTAGACAAATTAGCTAAGCATGCATCAAAATCAGACCGATAAATAGTGAAATCATCCATAAAAACCTCCATGCAAATTCCTCTAGAAATTCGTAGAAAATGCTTACCATACAACGCCGAAAGGTGCCAAAGTGCGTTGCAAAGGCCAAAAGGCATCCTTCGCAGGCGATGTTCCAAAAGGGCATGTGAAGGTCGTCTTCTCTTGATCCTCAGGAGCAATATGGATCTGGAAGTATCCGGAGTAGCCATCCAAGAAGTAGTATGAGACTTGCCAGCCAATCGCTCTAACATCTGATCAATGAAAGGTAGAGGGTAATGATCCTTGCGAGTGGCTTGGTTGAGTCTCCTATAGTCGATGCAAACTCTCCAACTATTCTGAACTCGAGTAGGAATGAGTTCATTCTTCTGATTGGCTACCACAGTGACTCCGGATTTCTTAGGAACCACTTGGACCGGGCTAACCCACTGGCTATCAGAAATGGGATAGATGATACCAGCCTGCGTAGCTTAGTGACCTCTTTCTTCACCACATCAAGGAAAAGAGGATTAAGGCGTCTCGGGGTTGCCTCACCGCTTAGAGTCCTCTTCCAACACCCGATGCATACACATAGAAGGGCTAATGCCAACGATGTTAGCTAATGTCCACCCAATGGCTTTCTTGTTCGCCTCAATAAGCTTAGCAGCCTTATCTTCTTGGTCGAAGAAGATTATTTGCCACAATGATCGGCAACCGCTCATCCACCTCCGAAATGCATACTTGTGATCTCGAAGGGATTTCAACTCAAGTCAGGGTGGTTGCTCAAATGGAGGGAAGAAGCTTGGGTGGTTGTTGCAACAACTCGATGTCATCACACTCGAAATTCCCGAAACCACATTCAAAGAAGCGTAAGAACCGTGTCTATACAACTCAATGTTAACATCGAGCGAAGCTCATCAAACTCGAATCGATGTACATTAGGATCGTGGATGAAGCTCAAACTCGAATCAATATCGAATCCACATGTAATGTAGAATCACCAAGCAAGTCAATCACCAAATAATGCAACATTAAGCAAATCAGTGCAAACAGCACCATTCATTATCAAGACATGCACAAATGGGAGAATCACTCTCATGCAAAATCGATAGTCAAGACACCAATCAAGAATAACATCATCCATAGCATCGTCAATCACATCAATGCAGAAAAACAGTGTTCTTCCCTAGGATGTTTCATGGCATCAAAGATATTGAAATTCACAGATATATCACCAAACTCCATGGAAAGAGTACCGTAATGCACATCTATCTTAGTCCTAGTCAAGTTTTCATGAAAGGCCTCCCTAGAATGATAGGTGATCTACTACCGGGAGACTCGTCCTCCATATCTAAGATGTAAAAATCAGCAGAACTATCAGCTTCATTAACCTTGACTAATACATCCTCAACTAAACCGTAAGGATGAACATTACTCCTATTAGCTAGCCGAACAACAACACCAAGAGGACGTAAAGGACCAAGACCAAGAGATTTATAAATAGATGCAGTGCATGACATTAATAGAAGCACCTAAATCTAGCATGCAATCATCAAATCTATAGTTACCAAAACAAAGAAGGGATAGAAAACGTCCCCGGATCCTTGCACTTGCGAGGCATTGTAGGTTGGATGAGTGCGATACATTCTCGTTCAAACTCACTCGTTCACTCCCCTTCGCGCCTTTTTGTTGGTGCACAACTCCTTCGTAAACTTGGCATATTTAGGAATTTGTTTGATCGCATCTAAGAGAGGAATGTTGATCTCTTCTCTTCTGAATGTCTCAAGTATATCCTTATCTTGTTCTCTTTCTGTCAACTTCTTGGATTGAACTGCTCTCTGAGGGAAAGGAAGAGGAATGTGGATGTCTTCCTCTACACCTTGATGCACTGCCTTTTTATTTTTAGAGTCAATCTTCACATTTTCTGATGTGGAAGTCGCATCTGTAGCTGGTTTAGGTTCCTCTAATTGCTTGCCAGAACGAAGGGAGATAGCACTCACATTCCCGTTAGGATTGGGAATTGTTTGTGAAGGAAGAGTGTTGGATCCCTGAGGTTGAAGCTGGTTCAATGATGTTGCCAATTGTCCAATCTGTGTTTGCAAACTCTGAATGGAAGTGTCAGTTTGCTGTTGGAACTGCATATTGGCTGTGAAAAATTGCTTCATCATATCTTCAAGTGAGAAACCACCACCACCACTACTACTAGCTTGCGGTTGTGTTGCCTGTCGAGGTGCACATATGGCTGGTCGAGGAGGTGGTGCTGGCAAAGGCAAATGAGGTGCAGATTGCTGTTGGAAATTATGTGGTCTGTACTGTCTCGTTGGTAATTCCTAATTTTGCTGATATTGGTTACTTTGGTTCGATTCGGTTCCAACGAAAATTGGGGTGATTTCTCCAACCAGATTGTAGGTATTGGAGAAGGCATTATTCTCGTTGGTATTGTGGCTTTCCCGGAAAAGGACCCACCGATGCTACCGATCGGTCTTGATAAGTAGGATCATGCAAGGTAGGGCAAGAGTCGAGTAGAATGGTAAGTGTCGAACGTAACCCACATGAGTAGCCAATCTGAAGAGGAGAAGATTGTATGTGTCACTGCCAGCTGCCTCACCAGAGAGGTCAGATCATCAAGTCTATTCTCTAATCTCTGAGAATTGTACTGGACTGGAGGTGTTTGCACATGGTAAACAGGAGTACTATTGGCCCTGGTGCCAAATTGCCGAGAGTTGGCGCCATCTCGATATCAATTCTCGGGCATCTTCGTGTGTCTTGTTACGTAGAGCCCCACCGCTAGAAGCATCCACCAAACCTTTGTCTACGGTAGCAGACCATCATAGAAATGGGTAATCAAGAGTTGCTCGATCTCGGTGGTGTGGACAGCTTTGCACATAACCTTTTGAACCTCTCCCGCACTCATGCAAAGTCTCCCTATTGGCCTGTTTAATGTTGGCAATTTCTTTCTTGATCGCAGTTGCTCTTGAGGCAGGGTAATATTTCTCCATAAATAACCTCTGAACATCAGTCCAGCTCCCAATAGATGAAGGCTGAAGGGACAACAACCAGTCTTTGACTCCACCTTCCAATGAGAAAGGAAAAGCTCTCAGCTTGATTTGATCTTCATCAATGGCATGTGGTTTCATTGTCAAGGCACACTAGATGAAATTCCTTCAAATGCTTAATGGCACACTCACCGAAAGACCATGAAACTTAGGTAGCAAGTGTATTAGACCAGATTTAAGTCGAAAGTTAGCAAAGAAGGGCGTGATATTGAATGCACAAAGGTTGATAATTAACATCGTTTCATTCAATTCCTTTAAAGAAGGACGATTTTCCCGTTCTTTCCGCCATAATATCCGAGTTAGGAAAATTGCTACTAGAATCAAATGAAAACAACAAGACTATCGAAGTACTATCGAAACACAACCGAGAGATCAACAAGATGGACACAATCGAATGGCCATAATCGGACTCAAGTGCAATGTCCAATTCAAATTAATCCCACGACTTAGCCTAATAACTCTTCTAGCAAGAAGAATTGTTCTTTCTATTTCGATCAAATGGCAACAAGTCTTCTCGATTGATAGTGCTCCTAGTACTCATGCAAAGATAATCACAAGGCAGAATTTGCAGAAAATCAGAATTACGAAAATGCCACCAGCCAATCAGAATTACGAAAATGCCACTAGAAACTCAGAATTACGAAAATGCCACTAAAAGTGGTAAAAAGTAGAAAAACACTAAGACAACACAAAAGCAACACAAAAACAAAAACCTATGGTAGAAATTGACCTAAACAAGTCCAAAAACACTATCAAATGATTTTTAAAATTTTTGGGACTTGGACAAAGGCAACTCCTAGACCATTGGGAACCCAAAAATGGAATAAAAAAACTTCAAAAATTGAAAAAGTGGTCGAAACGATGGAATTTGGCTTATATCTCAAGACCACAGCGCTTTAGCCTATGTCCTATGCTAAATAACATTTTCCTTCACTCACCAAAAATCAGCCCAATCGAGTAACTCAAACAATTGCTAAAATACCCGATATATCCTACCGATACCAAAAAATGGTAAAAACAGGGTCTAAACGATGGAATTTGGCAAAAATAGGTGAGACCTCACTTCTTCCTAAGGAAGCGAGTCTTGCTTAGAATGCCCAATTCCTTGTGAATAAGACCTGGGTTGAGTGATCCGGGTCGAAAAAATTTTTGTCCACCACTCGAACCACCTAAACTATCGAAAAACGAAGCTATTTACACTATCAAGTTACTAATCAAACCGATGCAAATTCCCCGGCTAGCGCGCCATATTTTGACAGAGATTTGGCGTAATCTCCCAAAATAACCAAATTAGAAAAGGATTTGCAGTATAATGTAACCTGGGTCGTTTCCCAACGAATTCGTAGTCGGTTCAATTCACACAAAGAATAAAATAGTGACATGTAAAATGGGGGTTTTTTTGATTCGAATAATATTAAAGACAAAGTATCGAGACAAAACGAAATAACACGAATTGAACATTAAAATGAGGATTAAAGGATCAACCCACGATTTCGGATTCACCCACTACCCTTCCTCGAATGAAACAAATTTATAACCGAACTCGTAATCGACTCTAGACAAACCGAAATCTCTCGCATTTGTCTAGAAATTCCCTCAACCGAACAATCGTTCAAATTTGTTCGAATCAAATGGCGCACCTCTATACGATCGCACAGAAATACTTTAACCTAGTCCGAACTTCGTCCTTGGGAAATATCGATTTGGGTTTTTAATCAAAAACCCAATCCGAACCAAAAATCAAATATGATTAAGGGATACATAAACGAGTTAGACGGTTACCGATTAGGCGCAAATCCTCCGGATAGTGGATGAAACCCTCATCGTGGATCAATCTCAGAAATTTAGCCAAACATAATTAAGAAAGACGAAAAATTCATCATGAACATGAAGAACGCGAAGAACACGAAGAACATTGCGTAGAATTTGAAAACTACTATTTTGATCCTCCAATTCTAAAAATGTGAATGAGAATGTGTTTGTGGCTGCTGCCTCACTTAACCTAAAATGGAAAAACGAAATGGGGCTCCAATCCACAAGTTAGGCCCAAAATGAAAATAAAATAAAATGGGCTTTAATTACAAAATTCGAGCCCAAACATACATATGACTTCGGCTCCAAAATCAACCGCCCTCTTGTCCAAATTTGCTCTTCATGTCTTCATAACAATTGTAGCTCTCTGAATCATCTGAAATATGAGACAAAAATGAGGCAAATCCGATGTATGGTTCAAGAGTTATGATAAAAATGGTGAAGCAATGTAAAACTGGAATTTATTATTAAATAATGGCTAAAATATAATAAAAGGCCTAAGGCCCAAATAAGTATAAAAGCCATTATTTATTAGCTAAAGAGTCCTAAATTATAAATCAAGAGACAAAAAGTAGTGTATGAAATATTCAATTATTATCAAATTCCCACACTTATCACTCCCGACACAAAGCTCCAAAAGATCAATCAATCAAGACCACAATCCCTTCATCTCAAATTACAATTCATGGCAATCTCATCAATGATGATATTCACAAAAGATGGTCTCTCAAATGATGCGCTCAATCAATCAATCTCTCAAGTGTTTAAGGTAAATAAGTGTATCGCTCAAATTCTACTCAAGAAATTTGTTCTACCATAACTTGCTCAATTTCTACGTCTCCACTACTCATAACACATGCATGCACAAATCAAAAGAGCTTGTTATGAAAGGTTGTAATGGGGTTAGGGTGAAGGTAGGTAATAGTATGGAATGAGAGACTAAGTACCAAAGAAATTAAAAAGAGCACTAATTAACACAATCATTCTCTATGTAAGAAAATTTTTATTTTACTTGTATATCTCTTTTCTTTCTATGTATTTTCTTTCTTTATTTCTTCTCTTTTTTTTTTTTTCTTTTTCTTTTTTTCTGCTTTTTCTTTCTTTTCTTTTCTTTTCTTTTTCTTTTGCTTTTCTTTCTTTCTTTCTTTTTTTTTTTTTGAGAAAAATGAAACTATATACTATATACATAATCACAATGACAAAAGCAAACATCCCCCCACACTTAAACTGTTGCACTCCTGAGCAACCCCCACACTTAAACACAAAACCAAGGTGAAACCAATGCTCAATAAATTTTCAAGGTGCGGAATAAAATGGTGTTTCGCTTAGGCTTGTAATGTGGCTTAGAAAAGAATGAGTCAAAAAGGCACAAAGGGCTAGCAAAGGAATCATAATGCAAGTGAAAGGCTATTTGGGCAAAGTGAGGAAAATAAAAGAAAGAAAACAAGCTTCCATCATACTTATGCACGTAAGTGAAAAATGTAGTTTCAAAAAGAAAAGGAGCAAGTTCTAGAAAACACAAATCATGAGCAGATGCACACATGAAAGAAAGAATGGCAAAAGATGAATTCCATTCATGCAGGCCCAAAACTTCACAAGGTCAACACCAACTTAAGCAACCAACATCACCAAATCAACTATCAAGACATGTAATCAAAGAGTCAAGAATGGTAGACCCAACAGAATGATGCTTTAAAACCAAAATATCCTAGTTCATAATATGTAGCAATCATAGAATGAGAGACTGTATTTATTTGCAAAAAGAAAAGTAGAAAAGGGAACACAAATAGAAGAAAGAGGGAGAAAGAAAGAAGAATACTCCCCAAGGGGATTATGGAGGATAAGTGGCATCAATGAGGAAAATCTCTCGCTTCCTCAAAGTTCTTTGGGGATCCCTCATGAAATGGCTTGAGGCGATCCCCATTGACCTTAAAGGTTCGTCCTGCGGGTGGATCTCATAGCTCAATAGCACCAAATGGAAAAATGTTAGTGATCTCAAAAGGGCCATCCCATTTAGATCGAAGCTTACCAGCATAAACTTCAAACGGAGTTAAACAAGAACTTTCCTCGGCCCACGTAAAATTCTTTCCTCGAATATGCTTATCATGGAATGCCTTAGTCTTTTCCTTGTATAACCGCGAGCTTTCATAGGCATCCAATCTAAGCTCATCCAACTCTTGCAATTGTAGCTTCGCTCCATCCCGCACTTGGCCAAATCCATGTTACACTCGTTTAATGGCGCAATAGGCTTGATGCTCCAACTCAACTGGAAGATGACATGCCTTACCAAAGACAAGCCGATAAGGAGACATCCCAATCAGAGTCTTGTAGGCGGTGCGATATGCCCACAAAGCATCCTCTAATCGCTTACTCCAATCTTTCCCGGTAGAGTTAATAGTCTTCTGAAGGATTTGCTTAATCTCTCTATTTGAGACTTCATCTTGGCCATTGGTTTGAGGATGGTATGCTGCGGAGACCTTGTGAAGCACTCCATACTTGCGTAACAAGGCACCCATGCTTCGGTTGCAAAAATGGGAGTCTTGGTCACTGATAATAGCTCTAGGAATGCCAAACTTGCAGAAAATGTTATACCTAACAAAATCCACCACCACATAAGAATGATTAGTCCGAGTGGCTTTTGCCTCAACCTATTTCGAGACATAATCAACAGCCAGCAGTATGTAAGTATAACCATATGAAGCAGGAAATGGACCCATAAAATCAATACCCCAAACATCAAAGATCTCACAAAACAATATAGGGTTCTCGGGCATCTCATGCCTACGGAAATACTCCCCGCTCTCTCTCGACGCTTATCACATGACTTACAAAACATATGGGAATCATGAAACAAGGAAGGCCAAAATAATTCACCGTCTAACACTTTCCTAGTAGTTCTTTGGGGTCCAAAGTGACCACCACAAAGCGAAGCATGAGCAAAATGCAATATAGAGTGAAACTCATGATCGGCACACATCTCCTAACTACTTGGTCACTACAAAATTTCCACGATAAGGGTCATCCCAAACATAATATTTAGACCCACTCTTTAATTTAAGGGTTTGGGCCCTAGTGGAATCTATAGGCAAAACACCAAATACCAAGTAGTTAACTAGATCAAGATACCATGGAAGCTTACCTTGCAAATGTAGAAGCCGCTGTCATCGGGAAATCATCCCGAATAGAAGAGGGGTGAGAGGGAGAATGAGTGATGCGACTTAAGTGGTCGCTACCCGCTTTTGTGCTTCACTTCTATCTCGAATCTCAACATCAAACTCTTGGAGCAACAACATCCACCGGATGAGTCGTGGCTCAAGATCATCGCCTTTTTCAAATGAAACTTCAAAGCGGATGGTCGAGAAAACAACTACTCTACTTGCTAGCGATATGACCTAAACTTATCAAAAGCAAATACAATAGCCAAAAACTCTTTCTCGAGTGGTGTAATTAGACTGGGTAGGATCCAAAGTCTTGGAGGCATATGCAATCACATGAGATGCTCTATCAACTTGGTGTGCCAAGATAGCACCAACCGCATAGTTGGAAGCATCACACATCAACTCGAAGGGGAGGCACCAATCAGGGGCTTGATCACTCAGCTATAGTCGTGAAACGCTTCAAATGATTGAAGGCCTCCTTGCAAGCATCATCAAATACAAAGTCAGTGTCCTTATGCAGAAGGTTGGACAAGGGTCGGGTAGTCTTGCTGAAATCTTGAATGAAACGCCGATAGAAACCTGCATGACCTAGAAAAGAGCGAACTTCCCACAAAGATGTGGGGTAAGGCAAAGCAATAATTACATCTATCTTAGTAGGATCTACCTCAATCCCTTTCCTAGACACTATGTGTCCCAAGACTATACCCGACTCAACCATCACTTCTCATAATTCAGCACAAGATTAGACTCAATACACCTATGCAAAACTCTAGACAAATTAGCTAAGCATGCATCAAAATCAGACCGATATATAGTGAAATCATCCATAAAAACCTCCATGCAGTCCTCTAGAAACTCAGAGAAAATGCTTACCATACAACGCTAAAAGGTGCCAGATGCATTGCAAAGGCCAAAAGGCATCCTTCGGTAGGCATATGTTCCAAAGGGGCATGTGAAGGTCATCTTCTCCTGATCCTCAGGAGCAATATGGATCCGGAAGTATCCGGAATAGCCATCTAAGAACAGTAATGGGACTCGTCAGCCAATCACTCTAACATCTGATCAATGAAAGGTAGAGGGTAATGATCCTTACGAGTGGCTTGGTTGAGTCTCCTATAGTCGATGTAAACTCTCCAACTATTCTGAACTCGAGTAGGAATGAGCTCATTCTTCTGATTGGCTACCACAGTGACTCCAGATTTCTTAGGAACCACCTGAACCGAGCTAACCCACTGGCTATCAGAAGTGGGATAGATGATACCAACTTGCAGAAGCTTAGTGACCTCCTTCTTCACCACATCAAGGATAAGAGGATGAACCTTAGACAATTCTGAGGTCCAATACCCATCGGACCTCAGGTAATAGTTAACCTCATGCGAAAAGTATAAATAGTATATATGATAAATATTCATTACATTTCAGCGTCAACCATACATAACACACAGCACATGTAAGGCTATAACAATACATAAGCACACAGCAGATGTAATGTCAACACAACAACATTATATAGCACACAACACATGTAAAGTCATCCACGTTTGCACTAACTAGTGCCACAACAGCCCCTCGTGTCCTCAGCGCTAGGAAAACTCAACGGCATTATCAAGACTATAACCCGTATAAAGCTGAATGTATAACCAGGTGACCTAAGTCACAGTGCATGACCCAAGACCTAGTCTTGCCCATCATTTCATGAATCATTTCATCACATACATGCATACAAGACACATCAGAGTTAAAGTTATTAGTACGTTAACGTACCTTTCACCGTGTAATGGCCAACATGCCTGACCTTTAAACCCGACTCCGGACTTCCCGGATATCCTATACATTATCGTTGAATAATTTCCTTTTTCATGATATTATAATTAATATCATATTTCCTAGAATAATATCAAAAAGGATATTTTCACCTATTTTGACATTTCTACCCTTGGTGGATTTATTATTCCACTTTGACCCTTACATTTTATTAAAAACGTAATGCTGGCTTTTCTGGGCAGATTTTTTAGCAACTTTGACAAATCATAATTAATTCTAAAAATATCATTTTGAGGTTCCTAAAATTCCTCATGACCCTCGACATGTCTATTTTCAAGGAAAAATATTCCCAGAAGCTAGAACATCAAGAATCATTCCCAGGTTTTGTGTTTCCAAACACTGTTCAGATTTAAATCCAGTAAACAAAGCTTAAGTTCAAAAATTCATATCTCTTTGTCCAGAGATCAAAACGTTACATATTTTATACATTTAGAAATCCGTACATGTCTACTTTATTCATTAAAATTTCATGATTTAATGACTTCATTTGCTACATAAAATAATAGCATCTATTTTTGCTGCCAGCGAGGATTTGCACCTTCAGTTTTTCCAAACTTTTATCACAATGATCTATTAATTCTAAAAATTATTCCCTAACATATTTTCCACTTCATTTTGCTTTTTAAAAGCAATGGAGACTTCCAAACATGAAAGGGAATTTTCCTAATTATTTCCTAGATCAAACTACTATTTTATCAAGAACTAAAAGCTTAAACTCAAGAACCTTACCTTTGGATATTGAACTCCTTCTTCCTTCTTGCTCCAAGAACTTCACTCTACTCACTCTCTAATTCTAAAATCAGATGTGTTGTAGTGTTTTGGTGTGAAGAATTGTGAAGCCAAGCCTCTCTATTTATAGGGAAAAATTGAGGACACAAACGACAATTAAATTTGACTAACACTCACCTTAACCCTTGGATCAATTATCACTTTTTGACAATTGATCTCTCCCATTCATTGTGCATGCCGACATGCCCTTCACAATCAGCTATTTCATTGTGCTTTTTAATTGACTAGTTACTTTAATAGTTCAATTATCTAATTGGTGAGTTGCAATCTTTGACTTTTCAACTTAGAATTATCATATGATAAATCATCTCTCCATTGTTTATGGCTGGTCGACATACTCCCTTTTCTTTAGCCATTTCAATTGCTTTTTATGTGGCAAATTCCATTGGTTCAAGTGTTCTCATTGGTCCAATTAATTTTACAAGGATTTAGCTTATTTAAATCAAGTGTATTTATTATTATTAACCAAGTATTATTTCATCTTCCTTGGCTTAATTATTTTTAAATATAATTAGCCCCTTTTGATGCTTTTAATATGTCTCTAATTAATTAGGAGAATTTATGCAATTAATCCTAATTAATGCAAGCTAATTTGCCCATTATTTTCTAATTGTCACTTAATTCAATTAAGTGTTTTTATAAATTTTTCATGGCTCTTTTAATCTTAAAATAGCCATTATTTTATGTGACTCTAAGTCACATATGTTAACCAATTTAATATGGTAACATATTCCAAAATACCGGATTTTCGGTAAATTGAAAATCGGGTATTACAACTACGCTAGTGAATGCACTTGACCTTGTCTCAGTGACTGCCCCGTGAGTGTTTTTTGTTCATAAGCCCTAGCAGATTAGGCTACCTTTGTGAATTCACACAGCAATAAAGCATCCACGTGATGTTAAATTGCTTTTTGTAAAGTTTTTTTTTTTTTTTTTTGAAAACTCATTATTGCTCTGATCGAAGGTTCCTTAAATTGCTTTTGTGAAGTTATATTTTTTAGGAGGCCCTAGTATTTATGATCGAAAGTTCCTTTCATGTTGCATGAAGTTGTCAACCCATTGCTTTTATTCATAGTTCATATTATATTGATCTTTTTTAAAGTAATTTTGGGAGATATGGATCCCTAAGCAAATACCTTTCCCTTCTTGGAAGTATCCATATCACCGGAAGTCACTTCGAAAAGATCGATAGGGATGTGATGAATAAACTAGTTCAGTTGTACCAAGACGCGATAAAGCATTCAAGATTACATTAAATTGCTTTTGTGAAGTTATGTTTTTTTTTCCAAAACCAGAGTATTGCTCTTATCAAAGGTTCCTTTATTGTTACAGGAAGTTGTCAACCCATTTTTTTGATTCACAGTTCCTGCTTTGTTGATCTTGTCTGAAGTCACTTCAAGAGATATAGATTCCTAAGAAAATACCTCCTTTCTTGGAAGTATCCATATCTCCGAAAGTGACTTCGAAAAGATCAATAGAGATGTAAGGAATAAACTAGTTTAGTTGTACCAAGATGTAATAAAGCATTCATGGTGGCATTAAATTGCTTTTGTGAAGTTATGTTGTTTTGGAAAACCCATTATTGATTTTATCAAAGGTTTATCTCCTATTTTTCTATTAAGCAATTGGCACCAAATTAAGAGCTATAAAATTCATCATTGTGATCAGTCCTACACTCTTCAATGTGAGAGTTTCTAAGCTACTTGGTCTCGACTCTATCTAATAGAGTGGTACTTCCCACATCGAGTAGCCATGCAATATGGGATGAATCAAGATTTTCTAGGTTTTGTGGCTTGAATCAATTGCACTCTTGTCCTATATATCTCATAATATAAGTGTTCGTCACTTATACCTTGTGTCTCATCAACAATTAAGTTAGGAAAGCAATGGGCTGGTGAAGAAAACACAAATGTTATTCGTATATAGGAAAAAACATGAATATCATCAGCAATTAATACAGATGTTCATAGGTTTTTTCCCAATCCATTGCTTTCCATGGTTAATTCCATTGAAGAGATACAATTTATAGATAAACAATTACATTATCACTTATATAGGTCAATAGTTGTCATTCATTCTCCCCCACAAAAGCCTGGAATGTCTTGACCTATCCCATATAGAAACTCGATGTGAAAGGATTGTTCTATTATATATAGTATAGTCCAACTAGCTCAGAAACTTTCACTTGAAGAATCTTACAACAATACATCACGATTATTATATAAAAATCATTATATATTATAAAAGTTCACGGTTTTTAATTAGGAAATGATATCCTTGTACTAAATACATAATAGTTGTCTACGTGAGACCGTTATTTAGTGTTATTAAAAGTCACGGTTCTTACCCAAAAAAAAAAAAAAAAAAAAAAAAAAAAAACCATTATTTATGTTACTGAATAAATTATAGTTGTCAAAATGAGACCGTTATGTATCTTGAAATTGCATTACTATATATTATGACGATTTTTCATTTGTGCCTATAAATTATTATCACAGCATATTGTGCATGTCATGGTCTCACCAAGCCTCAATACATAATGAGGGTTATCTTATAACTATTATAATAGATGAAGAATAAATAACGGTTAAGAACCATAATGTATCTACGCGGAGCAAATATCGCAACCGCACGTAGTTGACGATTCAAAACTATAAAGTTTGACAGTGAATAACAGTCATGTATTGCGATTTTTGTCGTAGTGACTATATTTGTAATGATGTCAACTATGAGAAATCCAACAGGGCCACCTCCAATTTTCGTTGAAAAAAATGTGAGAACTCTCTCAGGCTTTACATGCTCAGCAAAAATTGGGGGCAAGTTCATTTAAAAATCAACGAAACATATATGTATTTCTAAATTTGAAGTTGATTAATCTCTCTAATATTTCAAAGTTTGAACACAATTTCTTAGACTTTCATTATTTTTGAACAAGAACTAACTACTCTTTTGTTTTCTTGGTTTTTTTTAAACCAGACGCTCTAATATTAGAAAACCTTACTAGAGTCTAACCAATCCAAGTTGAACTAGATAGGATTATAATGAGAAAGATAAAGCTTTGCTTAAAATTCTATGTTGTTATTGCATGTTCTAAGGATTTGAGCTTTATACAGATACTTCTATTTCTTTTGGCTCTCGTATTTATTTTTTTCTCAATTTATTCGTATAATATATTATTGTATAACTAATGTATAAGATATATGCTAAAATACTACAATAATAATGATTAAAAGGAGTGGCAATTTAAGAAAAATACCACACATACAGTTTTAATAAATAATTAATTTACCTAATTTTTTTGATCTGTGAGAATCAGTTAACTAGTTTCTACATTTAGGATAAGAGGGAATATAACACTATCATTATTTTTTAAAAATTTGTGTGTGTGTGTGTGTCTAAAAAAAAAAGAGCTTGTTTGATTTTATTATCTTGTTTTTTAGATGAATTTTCATCGGTATTTTTTCACTCTTAAAACAATTATGCAGAGTAATGGTTTAGAACAAGTTCTAAAAGTAAAGTTTTTAAAGAAAATCTGCTTGAATCATTATTTTAAAATACATATCTAAAGAGGTGAAGGGTAAAATAATCGTTTGCTTTATTAGTGTGATTATGTTTAACAAAAATATTCTGTCTTTTTTTCAGAACTACTTTAAATTTTATTTCTATTTTTATTTTTTATTTTCTTGTTTTTCATAACATATAACTCTATGCTCATTTCTAAAAAATTTGTTCTGCTTTTTTCCCCCAATAAAACTGTTCTAAAAAGCATATTATCAAACATATCCTCAGTCCCTCGATATTGCCCTCAACAAAAAACCTTACCTACATAAATTAAATCGAAGAACATGGGTGGTTTCTTGCCAAGAAATGTGGAGTACTCCTTTGTATTTGAAAATATACAAATTCAAATATAATTATCAATGAGAGAGTAATTTTCAATGCTGGCTTATGTCAATTAATTCTCCAATGCATATTTTATTAATTTATTGAAAACTATTTGACTTATCTAAAGATGCCTTTCTTCTTAATCCAGTGAAAAGAAGTTTATATCTCTTTAAAGTCTTTAAGGAATAAAATGCAACCAATGTAAATCTCTTCCACACGCTTTTGATTGTTGATAACAATGTTATAGTATAATAAATCAGATTCATGATGCAGATTTTTTCATTTTTATACTCCTTTTGTCAAAGTAAAACCACTTGGACAATAACGTGGGCTCACAACTTATAAGAAGCTGATGTTATTTTAGCTCAAACAAATGACAGCCACATTTTAGGACCCTTTCAAAAACCATCATATGAATTTTTCCACTCAAGATTACATTATGGTATAGGTATACACTTGTAAGAAGTTTGTGGGTGGAAGAATTGCAATTTAATCATTTACGCTTAGATCATTTTGATTTTAACTATGACCATCACATCAGTCAAAACCATGTGATTTTGACCCGCCATGCAGCATATATTTATCACCATTTTCTTCTCATCTTGCAAAATTTATAATTTTAATTTTTTTAAGTTGATAAATAAATTTTTAAAAAGCAGGTAAAAGTTATCATATTTTGCTCAAAAAAAAAAAAAATGAACGCCCAATTTATTTCAAATGGTCAAGGTTTTATCACCAAGAAAATTGAGATTTAAAAATATATATGTCTGGGATCTATATATTTTCAAATATTAACAATGTTTCTCTTTTGATTCAATAGCTTTTTTCTTTTTTCCAACAACCAACCCATCATAATGATTAAAACACATGAACGACTTAGAATAGTGACTGATGGGTCTCCTCAATTAAAGGAAAGGTTGTAATTTCATTCTCATTATTTTTTAAGGCATAATTGGGTATGAGGGACCAGAGTCACCAGACCCTTCCATTGTACCCAAACTTCGTTGGCTTTCATTTCTCATTATCAATTGTGATATTGTTAAAATTTTATATCAGACAGCATGTTTATTAAGTTTTATTTTAAATATTTTGGAAATAAAAATTTTACATTATATACTAATATGTCAACGTACGCATAATTTTAGAGACATCATTTAAATTCATTAAGTTGATATTTTTCATTAATGAGACTAATGATGCGCTAGCATGAAATGACTACAAACGCACTACCTAAAATTGGCTAAACTAAAATTTAATGTAAACTTAGAGAACTAAATGTATATGTTAGCCAATTAATTTAGTACTATATTAGGAAAAAAGGATACACCATTAGTAGTATTACACCTTGTTCCAATTTATATATCCTCAAAAAGAAATACAGACTACATTAGCATTTAATGAGGGGTAAAATGAGAAGTTAATGATAAAATGTTAATGACATGGCTTCTAATTAATTAAGATGAGAAAATTCTTTTCTCTCTGCTTTCTAAATGAGATCAAAGTGATATTCAACATCAAAAATGAGTGTTTATTAGAACTCTCATGCAAATATGTAAGTTATAATCCTAAGTAGGCCTAAAATCTTTAACAGAAGATTAATAATGTTAAATAAATTTTAAAAAAACACACACATACACACGAGAGAAGATATTCACTTAAAATTAAGTTCAAGCTCATTATTTAAAATTTTCTACTAAGTTCTGATAAACTAGTCTTTTATTTCGACCAAAAAGAACTAGGCTTTTATTTAGTTTCCTTACTGAAAATTAATAAATTATAAGATTAAAAAGAAGGAGCTGGATTGATGTTGCTGTTCCAATAAGTCAGAGCGTTCTGAAAAGCGGCCGACATTGCTGGCATTGATTCAAAAGAAGGATGACATGCATCATGCACAAAAATATTTCTGTTTGAAAAATTTTCATTAAAAATAATAAAATAATAACTCATTTGCTTCAATTTCTTAAAAGTGATTTGCATGTAATCTTGATTCAAATTATTTAGTTAGGTTTAAGTAATTTAAAGAAAATTATATTTTGTGATGTTGGCTCCGTTGAATAGATGTCTTGGGATGGCACTGCTGGAAAAAATGAAGGTAAATTACAACATGTGGGAAATAACCCTTTCCTTTTCCTATTTCTCTTATTCTTCTCAATATCTCATCATCATCTAGCCTCATCCTTAGATGGAAAAAAGATGGTTCAAATTTAATATTTTATAGAGTAAAATACTCTGACATTCCTTATGTTTTTTCTTAATTATAAAAATCTCTCATCTATTTTAAAAATATACATTTAAGTTCAAATCATTTACTTCGTTAAGGACTTTTATTTTTTAATTAAAATTTATATTAAAATAATTTATATTTATTAATTTACCCTTTATCATTACTAATTACCTAATTTTGGGTAAAAATTTTTAAATAATTTAAGATTTTTTTATTTTGTCTTAATTTACTTTTTTACTTTTGCAAATAGGTATCTGTTATTTTTTTCATATTAACGCACACATAGAAAACTTAATTAAAAATGTGAATACTTTTATTAGAGGCATACTTAAATAAACATGTTTATAAATTTTTGTGCAAAAAATGTATTTAAAAATTAAAAATTAAAAATAAAATAAGTTATATAATATCTCATATTTACATTATTAATAAAATATGGCGAATAAAAATATTCCTTTCAAATATTTTTTCAATCATGGTGTCATGGTAAAGTAAAAAATAAAGAAATATTTTTAGTCATTTAAAATAATACTAAATAAATAAGTTTCAATAAAAATGATAAATTAAAAATTAAAAAATATTATATATTGGAAATTTTCAACATATATGTATTAGAATTCATTTCGGTCAAAGAAAATGTTTAATTGTCAAACTTAATGATCAACTAACAATTGGGTGGATTCAAATAAAATCTCAAACATGTAAGTGATGTTTTTGCAACATGTAATTTCAGGTCAGGTGGATATATATTTTCAAAATAGAGGGGATGTTTGTGTGGTAATCAATCTATTTTACTCTATTTTATAATTAAAAAAATTCTTTTCTTGGTACCGCCGTTAAGAATTGTACATATCAATTCTTTGTTCCCGATAAACATCAAACTTTAACCATTTAAAATTATTTATTTATTCATATTCATATTAATAAATTCATAAAATATTAAATATTAATCATCCTTCTTTATCTAAGAGCGGATATGAGATTCTAAAAGGTAAAAGAGAAAGATAAGAAATGGAGAAGATCTATAATCTGGCCAAAAAAAATTTATTATTATTTGCCCTTTACCTCCTCTATAAATCTTGGATCACCCATTTACCTCTGGCCCAACCTCCTCCATGTGCATTATTATTATTATTCATTTTTTGGGGGTAAAACTGCATTATTATTATTATTAATCATTTTACTTTGCTTTCGGGTGTATAGGAAAAAATAATTCATTTAACTTATTCAACGTAAAATGAACCCAGAATAGTTTGTAGTGCAATATAAAACAACTCTTTGGGGTGGACTCCATCAATAAGCCTCAATCACTTGGCATTTGAACCTATAATTGATGATGGATGCCAGGTTAAAGAATTTATTTGGAAAAAATAATTACAAAATCAAAAACTTTGTAAGAAAATTCAAAATTGCATTCCACTCAAATGAAATTCTCAAGTTATTTTTCTTGCTCATTTAATATTCTTCCCCATTTTATGGGTTAGCTCTCAAACATTACTGGAAAAATGCATAACCTTTTTTTACTATAATTTTTTATTTATAATATCCAACGTCTACTTTATTAATTAGAGAAATCGAATTCATTTCACTTGAAATAACAATTATTAGCTAATAATATATTTATTTATTATATTATATCAATATTATTTCTATAATGGATAAAGTTTTCCAAAAAAATAAATTTAATATTTTTATTAATCTCGTTTACAAAACAGAATATATATATATATATATATATATATATATATATGTATGTATGTATGTATGTATGTATGTATGTATGTGTGTGTGTGTGTCTATATATATATATATATATATATATCCTTTGACTTTTCTTATGACTAAGGTAAGCATCCATTGGGGATGAAATTGCTCTCTGGAAGGAACTTTCTTCAAATGAAATCATTAGTATTAGACTACATTGCCTCCTGCCTTTCATCCTTTTCCATAAGATACAAATATGCATATTATCTAAATTAAAACGTTGGTTAAAATTTGTTAAAATCCATAAATTTTTAAGAGCACTGCTATTATTTTCTAGAAACACATTTCTTAATGGAAAAAGAGTGAGTGACTTGCGGCTAACCAATAATTAATAATAGGGAAAAATTGAAAAATAATAATAACAATTTCAAACATATTAGTATCTCTTATAAAAGGGAACAAATTGATGCCAAAAACATTCTCAAGTCCAGACAAGGTTTCTGTAATTTAGACAAAAGAAAGGGTGGTTAATGCATTTTGCTCAAATTAATTACGTCATATGTTTGAAAATGCAGCCCCGTAATTGGTTATAAAACCCCGCCAGTTGATCTTTTTCTTCAAATCCTTACGCTTCAGAACTATCCACCCATTTCCATAGCCTTGATCATCAATGGACATTCAGATCTCATACTCCATCCTCTTCACCTTCCTTTGCTTCCTCTTAATGATTCACAGACTTTTAGCATCTAAGAAATCCCCCAGAGCCCTACCCCCGGGACCGTGGAAACTACCTCTCATAGGAAACCTTCACCAGATTGGGTCACTACCCCATCAATCTTTTAGAGACTTGGCAAACAAGTATGGACCACTAATGCACCTGCAACTCGGCCACGTGTCCCACGTCATAGTTTCTTCCCCAGAAGTAGCCAAGCAGAATTAACCAATGATAGCAGATAGCCATCCTCTTCACCTTCCTTTGCTTCAATGTCATGAAAACCCATGACACAATCTTTGCCAATAGACCCAAAATTATTGCTAGTGAAACTTTGGCTTATGATAGCACAGACGTAGTCTTCTCTCCTTATGGAAACTATTGGAGGCAACTTCGAAAGATCTGTACTTTGGAGCTTTTGTCTTCAAGGAGGGTCCAGACATTCAGAAAAATAAGGGAAGAGGAAGTTTCTGCCTTAGTGAAGGATATTTGCCAATATGTTCAATTTGGTTCTGTTGTGAATCTCACTCAGAAACTCTATCCACTCACAAATTCCATAATTGCTCGAGCTGCCTTCGGTCAAAAGACTCGTAACGTTGAAGAAGCTCTAGTGGCTGTGATGTACGCAGTAGAGATTGTGAGTGGCTTATCGATTAGTGATCTCTATCCTTCACTCAGGTTCCTTCGTTTTATTAGCGGCACAAAAGCTAAAATTGAAAAGACGCGTCAAGAACTTGATAGGGTACTCACTAATATCGTCAATGATCACTTAGTGAAGAAGAGTGGCAATATGGGAGAAGCAGATACTGAAGAGGACCTCGTTGATGTTCTTCTTAGGATTCAGAAAGAGAGTGACCTTGAAGTCCCCTTAACTCTCGACAACATCAAAGCTGTTCTCCTGGTAAGTCCTAGTTTAATTAATCATCACTATGTATACACACGTTTCTATGTATGATTTATATCCAATGTTTCATGCTTAGTTTGTTATGAAATGTATTACTCCTCCTGTTTTTAATATAAGACATATTTGGAGAGTTGGTCTTAGTCCTAAATATAAGAATTGTTTTTCATATTTGCCAAATTTTTTTTTCTAATTTACCTATATTGAAGAAGATGGCTAGGGTGTTTAAAAAATACATGTTATATTAAATAACTTAACTAATTTCCTTAATTTAATCAAATTAGATAAATAGATTTTATATTAAAGACCATAGGATTATTTATTTATTCTTTTTTATCAATACCCCATGCTGGTACATAATTTGACTTTTGCATTACTTGTTTTAATAGAGCATTCCAATTGCTTGCTTTCTCTCTTTGTTTGACATGTTGATTCACCAGAACAGCTTATATTATTGAAATACCACCTCGAGCATTTATGAAAATACACGAGTTTAATTCAGAGAGATCAGTTCAATTATTTATTTACCATTTGAACATAATTATATACTTATCTGATCTGACCATTTGTTAATTACTACAAGGGCTAGGTTATTACTGCCTTGCTCCCAAATAAGAGATAGGCAATGAGATTCTAAATATAATAACTTAATCTACTTTTTATCTCTCAAATATGTAAATTTTTCCTAAAGTATCCCTCTTGATTGCACATATTATTAGAGTTTTCATAAAAGATCCTTCCAATGCACATGATTAAATGCATATTCTGTATTTTAGTGAAACCAACACCCATTTATTACAACTGACTAATTGTAAAAAAATTCTTAATATCCGCTAATTAGTTATTAAATCTTATATTAAGGACTAGAGGAAATTATTTGCAAAAAATGTGCAGTCTTAGCTGCAATGAACCCGCTGTTAGACAGGAAATGGGTCTCTCCAGTAACTTCCCTCTCCACTTAATATCTCAATCATTGGATCATGTTTTAATAGGTAAGATTTAATAAAATGTAATAATATTATAATTGTATATTTTTTATTATATTTAATATATACTATTATTTAATATATAGCATTAAATTTCACCCATTAAAATATGATCTAGTGATTGAGATATTTAATGGAGAGGAAGTTGAGAGATGGGTTAGTGGAGACACCCTCCCCACTTATAGGCACAGACATAATATACATTCTATTGACCTTTAATAAATGATGGCAATAATTCTTTTCAGGACATGTTTGTTGGTGGAACTGAAACATCAGCAACAACAGTAGAATGGGCAATGGCAGAAATGATGAAAAACCCAGAAGTCATGAAAAAGGCACAGCAAGAAGCACGGAGGGTCTATGGAAAAAAAGGATACGTGGATGAGTCAGAACTTGATCAATTAAAATATGTAGCTTTAGTGATTCGAGAAACTTTAAGGTTACATCCACCTGGTGTGCTGTTAGTTCCAAGGGAAAACAGTGAGATATGTCAAATTAATGGCTACGAGATACCTCGCAAAACAAGAGTGATGGTCAATGCTTGGGCCATTGGAAGACATCCTGATTATTGGAATGAACCAGAGAAATTTCAACCTGAAAGATTTATTGATGGTTTGGTTGATTACAGAGGTACAAACTTTGAGTTCATTCCATTCGGTGCGGGAAGGAGGATATGTCCAGGAATGTCGTTTGCTACACCAATTTTACAATTGGTAATTGCTAATCTGCTGTATCATTTTGATTGGAAACTTCCTATTGGGGAAAAGCATGAACAAATGGACATGACTGAGAAATTTGCTGCTGCCGTAAAGAGAAAGAATGACCTTTGTTTAGTTCCCATCGCATATTGCCCTTAGCTTTGTTTACCTATGTTTTTTAAGTCAATAATTGAGGTTATATGGTCCTTTAATTAGTATCTATGTTTTCTGTTAAAATAATGGGTGATTATAAATTGTATCAGCTTCCAATATAGAGGGTGGTATTCAATAAATTATTTCCTTTGATAATGTCATCAAGTATCCAATTTATAGAAACTTCTTTGCTTGCATCTTTTTGTATGTGATCGATGAAATTTCTTAGTAATATTATATTAAGCTTAACTTTAATTTCAAACTTTTTCTCACATAAAGTGTCATCTTTAAATAATCTTTAGAAGAGACACATTTTTATATTATTTTAGTGTGTTTAATTTGTGGCTTTTCTGAACTCTATTTATTTAAGGATACCTTCTCTTGTGTACAAAGCACTTTGGGAAAATCCTATATTTCAATATATTCAGCATTTTATGACACATAAATTGAATCTAATTTTGTCCACATACATACATACATTTATTATATATACATATATATGACAAAATGACTTTTGTCCTTATATGCCGACATTGAAACTTTAAGTGTTGATAAAATACTTACAAATGTAGTTGACACATTAAGTTCCATTATTTGGAATGACAATGATTGCCACAAAAAGGTATCACTTGAGACTAACGGTGTTAGGTAAAAAGATTGACAAGATGCTTTATAAGAATCAAAGACTAAATTAAAATATTGTATAAAATCAGAGGATAAAAAGCGTACTTATATATAGGTGAAAGGAATCAAAGAAGAGCGCTAAATTTGATATTTATATATTTGGAAAAAAGATATATATAAAAAATAAAAACAGTTTACCACTTGAATTTTAAAATCCTAAATCACTTATTTAGAAAATTGACAACTAATTTTAGTAGAAATTTGTCCTATAATTAGGACCAAGATTCACTCCCAAATGTTGTCCTATAAATAGAAATAGAGGGAGTATTTTCTTATCTTTTTTCCTATATAATATTTCATATACACTTGATCGGTTTTCAGTGGACAAATTTTTAATTCCCTCGAAGATTAAAGGGGTGTTAAGGCTAGCTTTTAAATTCAAATGATTTAGTTTTGGAGGAACTAAACTCTTGGACAAAACACCTTTTTACGGAATATTTGTCCACTTCCTAAAGAAATACAATTTTAAAATGTATGGTTTAAGACGTGAAATATAAAGTTTACTGTATAAAATGTATTTGTCGAACGGATAAATATTTGTTGTCTCATATACATGACATACTTAGGTGCAAATAAAAACGGTGTAGGAATGAAATATTTAATCTATAGAATAATCTTATGGACACATTGATGAAAAGTCTCTCATTATAAAATTTACTACCCAAAGTATATGAAATTTATTCAGGTTCAACCTATCTTTAGCAATTGCAACTCTAATTCAGCTGTGTGCAATTTATATCCAACTAAATGCACATGGAAGACATGTGTATATAGCTGAATGAAAGAGAATTGCACCTGCTGAAGATGAGTTAAGTCAGCCTAAGAACCGAAGTCCTTGGGTATTTTTTAGCAATAGAATTTGTAATGAAGATTTTTTTAGCAATTTTCTCTAGTTTGAGTGAAATGTGTTTGGTTTTTATTTGTTGCCATGTGAATGCTTCTAAAATTATGCTCTGGATTTTCTGCCGTAATTATTGGAAAAGAAAGGGAGAACAATTAATTTTTTGTTTACATCAATGCATAGATATTACATCAATTAATTTTTGTAACATCTAATATTTGTTTCAATCAATAACTGAATGCCTACTAAAATTGAACACCAGACAACAACGTGGTCCTACATATAATTGGAAACTGAAAATTAGAATGTTGAACATGTATATACCAATTAATTTTTTGACAACAACGTGGTCATTGATTATCTGTCTCAATTTCATATAATTGGAAACTGAGTCACAGACTAGGAGCACGATGGATAGAATGTTGAATATGTATATACCAATTAGGTCTTAAGACTAGTCAATTTGTTGAAAATTATACAAAAAAGCGGACTAAGAGCATGATTTGTGTGTGTGTCTAATTAAAGTGACTGTTTTTAAAGTATCATTCCAATAATAAGAAAAGTGTTTGTTGGCTCATTAAAATGCTACTTGTTAGGGATTTATTAATTTCCTCATGATTAATACATAAATAAATTAACCAAAACAACGTGCAGCCATTTTTCCAATTTGATTGATATAAAGACTTTGAATGTTTAAATAATAAATTATATTCTATAAAGAATAATTATTAAATGCATTCTGTCAATACTACTGTTGCTTATTTCAGCAAAGTAGAACAAGAAGATTACAAAATTATAATTTGATTAGGCATGGATTTGATTTAATATGACCTGCAATCTATTTAATCTAGGAGACTTTTTTGTTGAGTATACAAGGCCCCTCTGAGTCGTACTAACGAAAGTTGAAAATTTGTAATAAAATGTAATCGCGTTCAATATTCAAATTCAAACAATGTTCTATAAAGATTAATTATTAAATCCATTGTGTCAATACCACTGGTGCTTATTTCAGCAAATTAGAACAAGAAGATTACAAGATTATAGTTTGTATAGGTATGGATTTGATTTAATTTGACCCGCAATCTATTTAACGTTGGAGACTTCTTTCGTTGAGTATACAAGGCCCCTCTGAGTCGTACTAACTAAAGTTGAAAATTTGTAATAAAATGTAATCGCGTTCAATATTCAAATTCAAACAATGTTTTCGCTACTTTCACCTTAATCTTATAAAAGCACCACAATAAACTATAATAAATAATAGCGAAAGTCACAGTGCAAGTTTTTTCTTGTGTCAATATTTTCAAATGTCAAAAAATGATTAAGTAAGGTGAACGGAAACATAAATGAGAGAAATGTCATGACTAGATAGAAAGACTTTTGAATATTGAAGTATGGATTCATTGAACGGAGGATTAAGTTGCAATGTTTTTTTTTTTTTTTTTTCCGGTGAACAAGAGGTTAAGAGGCATTTAGACTCCTGAAGGTTTCTTTAGCCACATTCAAAATGTCTTAATGTTATATTTTGTGCATCCGGTATTTTTATGTATTTTTCAACTAGCGTTCAAATCATAAGGTAGTTTTTCGTGTGTTAAGCACTAAAAAATATTTTTCTAGTAACACTTCTGTGTTGTAAATTTTTGGTGCTCCTTTGTATTTAGAAAATACCTTCAGGGTAAAATTGTACCAAAAATTGCTTTAGAATATACAGTGCTATTGAAAAATATTGTATCGTGCTACAAGCACCAAAAACGAATGAAAATAGTAAGTGCTACTGCAAAACACTTTAAAGTAACGTGCTAGGTACAATTGAACCCTGAAAAAACAAGGCTGCTGGTGCAGTGTAAGTGATCCATGTTCGCATAAATGAAAAAATAACCATAAATGATCACAAGTGCTCGTAAAATGTTCCGTATTTCTTATTGAAAAGATTGCACCTGCTGAAGATGAGTTTAGTCAGCTCAAGAACCAAAGTCCTTGGGTATTTTTTAGCAATAAATTTTTTAAAGAAGGATTTTTTAGCAATTTTCTGTAGTTTCCAGTGGAATGTTTTTAGCTTTTATTTTTTACCATGTGAATGCTTCTAAAATGATGCTCTGGGGTTTCTGCCGTAATTATTGGAAAAGATAGGGATAACAATTAATTTTAGTAACATCTAATATTTGTCTCAATCAATAACTGATTGCCTACTAAAATTCAACACCCGACAACAACGTGTTCGTTGATTATCATTCTCAGATCATATATATATATATATATGCCCAATTTGTTTCATATAATTGGCAACTGAGTGACACACTAATTTGTTTTTTAAAAAAGTAATTTTTTTAAAGAAATTGGAGCTTTAAAAAAAAAAACAGCATTTTGTGACAGACTTTTTTTAAAATATCATCTAAACACATAAATTAATAAATTTTTTTTTTTTTTTTTTTGCATTAAAAAGTGGGTTTTTTAATCAAAAAAGCCCATCCAAATGGGCCCATGTTGAGTATGGATTTGCCAATTTGTTTAAAATTATACAAAAAAACCTGACTAAGGGCATGATGTGTGTGTGTGTGTATTTAATGTGACTGTTTCTAAAGTATCATTCCAATAATAAGAAAAGTGTTTGTTGGCTCATGATAATGCTACTTGTTAGGGATTTATTAATTTCCTCATGATTAATACATAAATAAATTAACCAAAATAACATGCAACCATTTCTCCAATTTGATTGATATAAAGACTTCGAATATTTAAATAATATATTATATTCTATAAAGCCTAATTATTAAATGCATTGTGTCAATACCACTGGTGCTTATTTCAGCAAAGTAGAACAAGAAGATTACAAGATTATTGTTTGTATAGGTATGGATTTGATTTAATTTGACCCGCAATCTATTTAACGTAGGAGACTTTTTTTGTTGAGTATACAAGGCCCCTCTGAGTCGTACTAACTAAAGTTGAAAATTTGTAATAAAATGTAATCGCGTTCAATATTCAAATTCAAACAATGTTTTCGCTACTTTCACCTTAATCTTATAAAAGCACCACAATAAACTATAATAAATAAGAGCAAAAGTCACAGTGCAAGTTTTTGCTTGTGTGAATATTTTGAAATGTCAAAAATGATTTAAGAAAGGTGAACGCAGACATAAATGAGAGAAATGTCATGACTAGATAGAAAGACTTTTGAATATTGAAGTATGGATTCATTGAAAGAAGGATTAAGTTGCAATGTTTTTTTTTTTTTTTTTTTTTTTTTTGTCGGTGAACAAGAGGTTAAGATCCATTTAGACTCCTAAAGGTTTCTTTAGCCACATTCAAAATGTCTTAATGTTATATTTTGTGCATCCAGTATTTTTAAATATTTTTCAACTAGCGTTCAAATCATAAGGTAATTTTTCATGTGTTAAGTACTAAAAAATATTTTTCCAGTAACACTCAGTATTGTAAACTTTTTGGTTCTCGTTGTATTTAGAAAATACCTTAAGGGTAAAATTGTACCAAAAATTGCTTTAGAATATATAGTGCTATTGGAAAAATATTGTATCGTGCTAGAAGCACTAAAAATGAATGAAAATAGTAAGTGCTACTGAAAAACACTTTAAGGTAAGGTGCTACGTACAATTGAACCCTAAAAAAAAGGCTGCTGGTGCAGTGTAAGTGATCTATGTTCGCATAAATGAAAAAATAACCATTAATGATCACGAGTGCCCATAAGATGTTCGGTATTTCTTATTGAAAAGATTGCACCTGCTGAAGATGAGTTCAGTCAGCTCAAGAACCAAAGTCCTTGGGTATTTTTTAGCAATAAATTTTTTTATGACGGATTTTTTAGCAATTTTCTGTAGTTTCCAGTGGAATGTTTTTATTTTTTATTTTTTTCCATCCGAATGCATCTAAAATGATGCTCTGGGTTTTCTGCCATAATTATTGGAAAAGATAGGGATAACAATTAATTTTAGTAACATCTAATATTTCTCTCAGTCAATAACTGATTGCCTACTAAAATTTAACACCCAACAACAACGTGTTCATTGATTATCATTCTCAGATTCTTATATATATATATATATATATATATATATGGTTTAAACTTCTCATGTTATATGAGAATATATATATATATATATATGATTTTATCGTTTGTCATGCCATTTGACATAAGGTTATGTTTTTATATTTATTATATTTCGATATTTTGTCTAACAATTTAATTCCCAAACATATACTTCTGTTGCCTAAAATGTTCATAAGGTTATGTCAGTCCAAAACTACATCATTTTGGGGTTAGAAGAATTAATGAACTCTCAAAACAACGTAGTTTCATAATTAGGGGAACTAATGAAGAGTATTTTTGTATTTTTGTTTTTGTATTTATTATATGAATTTTACTAAAAGGTCCTTCATTAATTCCCCTAATTCTGAAATTATGTCGTTTGAGAGTTCATTAATTCTTCTAACCCCAAAACGACGTAGTTTTGGGGTAACTTGCCATAATCTTATGTCAAGTGATATAACAAACGATAAACCCTATATATATATATATATATATTGCCCAATTAGTTTCATATAATTGGAAGCTGAGGCACAGGCTAAGAGCACGACGGGCAGTTTTGTACTGTTTCCACTACAACATAATTCAAAATTCAGTTCAGAAAATTCACGAATACAACAATTGCATTTCAAAATTCAATTTTCAGACATACTAGAAACCAGAAAACTATAATAGAAGGTCATTTCTTCAAATCATATTTGAGGCTGTATCCTTGGCTACTCAAGCCATTTATGGGAGGCTTAGTCCATTCTATCTTAGGCTTCTAGCTGTTCCACCTTCATTTCCCAGTTACTCCAGATAGGTAACTAGATGACTTTGGTGGTTGGTTAGCAATTAAGCAAAAATGCTGATTTTCGGGCTTCTCAACATCTTCGGAATGATGCCCGGTATTCATGATCGATATAATAACCGTCTTTGGAATACTTGATTCACATTGAGCCAACATGGATACACTAGTCTCAAAGGACTTAAGGCTTCTCATTGAATGCATATAAAGTCTAACGACCTAAGGACACACCGGCCTAATAGATCTCATAAATCCTAAAATGGTGACCATCGTATACTCACAACCCCTCATTGGTCCTTGACCTTTAATTATCCTAATGAGCACCGCATGACGATACATCAAATCACATAAACCTCGTCTAGGGTCATCCTATATGGACTTTCAATATTAATCCATCTCCAGGCATGCTCACAAATTCAACTTTCTCTATGGGGTATCCAACCTACACTTTCTGGGAATCTATTAGTCATATACATATATACTGTTATTGATCAGTCCCGATCATGAGACTATAGCCTGTGTCTACCAATATTCTAGCCACCACTTGCTTCCATTAAGGAACAAACTTTGAGTTATTCTTTCTAAGAGAATATTCTGATATTAAAATCATTCCCTACGCTATATCAGCAGGTAGCAACCTTCAAATACCTCATTTGCATCGGTAACACATTCTAGTGCCTTAATTTATTCAGATCAATTGGTACCATATTCGAGTACCTCAATTCATTTTGGTCGATTCAAATGTCTAAAGAATCACTCAACTATCAAGTTGAATTTTTAGGTCAGGATTTGGTTGGTGGCAACCCTCTAGATGCCCAACCAATTCTTAAGTTCATCATGTTAGCTCCCAATGTTTTCATGATAACAAGACTTGAAAGATTTTAAGGTTTTAAGTCAGGATTAAATAATTGAATTAATGAGTACTCAAGTATTACAAAGTGGTACTCAAGAATAGTTGATCTAATTTTTCTGCTTAAGTGTTTCAGGTAGCTAGCAGTACTCGAGAATGGGTTAAGTATTCTTGAGTATGCTCTGACGAATTTGCTATTGCAGAAGCAACTTCTGATATGATTCTCGAGTATGGGTTCTTAGTTCTCGAGTATGTGGTTTGATCACTGGCGTGTTGTCCTTCCATCAGAAGCAATTCTTGAGTATTAGGAAATGGTTCTCGAGTATGGTACTCGAGAATAGGTAAGTTGATTCTCGAGTATGTTTAGTCCGATATGCCAAATGCTCTCGGGTCATGTAATTCTCGAGTATTAACATTATGATTCTCGAGTATGGTTCTCGAGAATCGGTAAGATGATTCTCGAGTATGTTTAATTCCACATGTTAAAAAGCCCTCTGATAATGGTATTCTCGAGTATAGAGAATCTTGACTCTCGAGTTTTATCAAGAGATGGCATCCGTTATGCCTTCTTCTTAAGGCGTACTCGAGAATGATGAAGGTGATTCTCGAGTATATACTCTTAGCATATTTGTCATTTTCTCAATATCGCTAATCGATTATCTTAAAATGTCTGGGTTATTAATTAATCTCTTTTAATCATATCCAAACTTATCTAATCATATCTAATCACCTTTTTGATTGAGTTTCAGTTGATTAACCTTGTTTAAATTGAGTTTAGCCAAAAAGCAATCCTATGTGTCAAGTAGCATTAAATGCGTCTCAGAAACAGAGCCAAGAATCAGAACTAAAGCTCGTGGCAGATGAAAACATTCCTTCGAGGCATACTTATTCCAGCTATCATTCTGAGTTACTCTTTGCACAAGTACAGTCGACGGCGAATGCATTTAATGAAGCAACGGTCGAATAGATGCTTATATATGATTCGTAATCAATAAAATAAAAAAAAACTAATAAAAATTAACATTAGCTACTTTCACCTTAATTTTATAAAAACACCACAGTAAACTATAATAAATAAGAGCAAAAGTCACAGTGCAACGTTTTTGCTTCTGCAAATAATTAGAAAACTCAAACAATGATTTAAGGAAGGTGAACGAAAAGATAAATGAGAGAAATGTCGGGACTAGATAGAAAGACTTTTTATTATTGAAGTATGTCTACATTGAAAGAAAGGTTAAGTTGCATTTTATTTTTTTGGTGAAGAGGAGGTGAACATGCATTTAGACTCCAAAAGGTTTTTTGTTAGCGGCATTCAAAATGTCTTAATATTATTTTTTTGTGAATCCGGTATTTTTGAATATTTTTCCAATAGCATTCAAATCATAAAGCAATTTTTTTTTTTTTTTTGGTACTCAGTATTAAAAAAATATTTTTCTAGTAACACTCCGTGTCCTAAATTTTGGGTGCTCCTTGTATTTAGAAAATACTTTAAGGGAAAAATTGTACCAAAAACTACTTTATAATATAGAGTGGTATCATAAAAATACTGTGTAGTGCTGAAAGCACCAAAAATTAATAAAAATAGTAAGTGCTACTGAAAAATAATTTTAGGTGTTAGGTACCATTGAACCCTAAAAACAACAAGGCCGCTGGAGTGTTAGTGATATATGTTCACATAAATGAAACAATAACAAAAAATGATCACAAGTGCTCGTAATATGTTCGGTAGTTCTTATTCAAAAGATTGCACCTGCAGAAGATGAGTTGAGTCAGCTTCAGAACAAAAGTCCTTGGGTAGTTATTAGCAATAGATTTTGTAATGAAGTTTGAGCAATTTTCTCTAGTTTCAGTGAAATGTATTTAATTTTTATTTTTTCCTAGGTGAATGGTTCTTGAATGATGCTCTGGGGGGTTTTCTTCCGTAATTATTTTAAAAGATAGACAGATGATGAATTATAGGAACATCTAATATTTGTCTCTATCAATTACCGAATGCGTACAAAAATTCAACACCAGACAACAACGTGTTCATTGATTATCTGTCTCAGTTTCATATAATTCGAAACTGAGTCACACCCTAAGAGCATGACAGACAGAATAATGTTGAATTTGTATGCACCAATTAGGTCTTAAGACTAGTCAATTTGTTCAATGTTATACAAACCCACTGACTAAGAGCATGGTGTGCGTGTGTGTATAATTAAAGTGAGTGCTTTTAAGATATCATTCCAATAATAAGAAACGTGTTAGTTTAAAACTAAACTAGTGCGAATCCCAAGCATTATGTTAGGCCGAATAAATATGATACACTGTTGGCTCATGAAAATGCAACTTCTCATGATAAATACTTGAATGAATTAAGCAAAACAATGTGCAACCATTTTTCCTACTTGATTGATATAAAAAGTTTGAATATTTAAATAACATGTTATCATTCTATAAACCATAGTATTTGATTGTGATTGACACTTCAGTTTTCCCTTGTTTCCAACGCATATCTAGATTTCCTAAACCATAGTATTTGATAGTGATATATGTAACAGTTAATCAATTGTTTGCCCCTAGCATTCAAAGAAAAACAAAAGTGTCAATTTGTAAAATCGTAAATCAGCCAGTTAGGTCATAGACTAGTCTACGTTGAAAATAAATCAGCATTAGTTTAATTTGCTTTCCCAAAATTCCGAATAAAATGGTCGCTGAAACGATGATAATAAAGTGATACAATGTTCAGGCAGTGGTTATGGTTTCCACTTTTAATCTAACAAAAAAAGGACAAAATAATTTATTTTTCATTTAATTCAAGCGTAATATAATTAGTCGAAAATACTAAAAGTATGTTTATTCTATTTTATAATTATTTAAAATTACTAAAGTATCAATACAATCCTAACCATTCACATCAATCAAAATTCACGAGTCTAACTAAACTCGAATAAAGATCATAAAGTTGAGATATAAAATCATTTATGATTCTATCTTTATCAATAAAATATTTATATAAATACATTATGATAATGTAATATGGTCATAAACTAAGTGCTCAGGATAAAATATGCGTACCTTATTTGTTTTTAAAATGATTTAGAATTTAATAATGGACTGATTGTCATTTTTGCCCCAAAATTATTCGTGAAGAGGCTGTGACTATCCAAAAAATCTTTTGGCTCAATGTTCTCCCGAAAAGTGTTAATATTTTGAAGTAGTGTGACTTTGCTCCATTTTTATGCGGTAAAATTAAGCGATAAAAAACATCCAAATACTTACAGCTCCTTTACGAAAAGTTCCAGGGAAAAATTACCCTGAACTCTTTAACAATAGATACTTATATATGATTGAGAATCTCTAAAATAGAAACAATTATAAAAATTAACATTGGCTACTTTCACCTTAATTTTATAAAAACACCACAGTAAACTATAATAAATAAGAGCAAAAGTCACTGGCAACGTTTTTCCTTCTGCAAATAATTAGAAAACTCAAAAAATGATTTAAGAAAGGTGAACGCAAAGATAAATGAGAGAAATGTCAAGACTAGAGAGAAAGACTTTTTATTATTGAGGTATAGCTTCATTGAAAAAGGGTTTAGTTGCATTTTATCTTTTTGGTGAACAAGAGGTGAAGATGCATTTAGATTTCAAAAGCTTTTTCATAGCGGCATTCAAAACGTCTTAATATTATTTTTTGTGAAACCAGTATTTTTTAATGTTTTTCCAGTAGCATTCAAATCAAAAAGTAATTTTTTGTGTGTATCAAGTGTTAACAAATATTTTTCTAGTAATACTCTGTATCCTAAATTTTGGGTGCTCATGGTATTTAGAAAATACTTTAAGGGTAAAATTGTTCCAAAAAATTACTGTAAAATATAGGGTGGTATTGGAAACATACTGTATAGTGCTGAAACCACCAAAAATTAATGAAAATAGCAAGTGCTACTGAAAAATACTTTTAGTTGTTAGGTACAATTGAACCCTAAAAACAAAATGTCTGCTGGTGCAGTGTTAGTGATATACGTTCACATAAATGAAAAAATAACCAAAAATGATCACAAGTGCTCGTAAAATGTTCGGTATTTCTTATTGAAAAGATTGCACCTGCTGAAGATGAGTTGAGTCGGCTTAAGAACAAAAGTCCTTGGGTAGTTTTTAGCAATAGATTTTGTAATGAAGGACGTTTTGAGCAATTTTCTCTAGTTTCAGTGAAACGTTTTAATTTTTATTTTTTGCCATGTGAATGCTTCTTGAACGATGCTGGGGGGATTTTCTCGCATAATTATTCGAAAAGATAGAGATAATGATGAATTTTAGGAACATCTTGTTAGTATTTAGGTGTCCTAGAGACAACTGTATGACGACAGATCAAGACCATTTCTATGTTATAGTATTTCATTATTAATAAATGAGTATATTTTATCTTTATCATATTTATGTCTCGCCTTTATTTTAAGGTAAATATGTGTTTGAAGATAAAAGCCCTAGGAATAGAACATGTGTTATTCTTGAGGATCAATGATAGAGATCATGATCATGAGGACTCGAGAACACTGGATATTTATTGACTAAAACTTGTTCCTAGTCGTGAATCACCAAGAAAGGGCATTGGTGATCTCAATAAGACTAGTACGACATCGTCTACTTGTATAGAGATACAAGGTAGGGACCTCATGGAATGCAGGCATGGAGATGCCTTAGCTGATGTCGTGGGTAGATCTGTTAGAAAACAGATAGTACCGAACTGACCCATCGAGAGACTCCACAAAGATTCATTGTAGAGAGTATCATTGGATATGTAAAGTCTCTCATCGTTTGGTAGTATAGATTGTCCTAGACTTAAGGATGTCTCGATGAAGGCCTTTTTGTCTTTAGCCTTGGGGTCCACAATCAAAAATAAACCAAGGATTGCGTATAGCAAACCTAGGATCGTTCTCTCTCTCGAGGAGCCTTTTATTAAGTCCTAAGTAATCTAAATGACATGTAAATGCAATTAAAACAAGGGGAAATTTGGTTTTCGGGTTTTCAAATTAATAAACTAAAATAAAAATGCAATTAAATTAAATGCTAAACTATTGTTTTTGGTATTTTTATAAAATTGGTGAATGAGAGAATTAAATGAAATCGAATTGAAAATAGGATGATGGTGCTCTTGGTGATGAAGAAATGGCTATCCTTGCTTAAAAAGATTATGGGAGTTAAAATTCATCAAGTCTTTAAGAAAAACCCCAAGATACCACTTGAGTCCAATTTTCTCAATTAATAGTGGCTCCTACAAACATAGCTAACTACTACCTCTTGAGGAATTGTTAAAAACCACTTGATGTGCAATTAAAATTGGAATAATGCAACATGAGTCTTCTTAAAATTGAGTACATAACAGTCCCTCAAAGGGCACAAATCAACCACATTAACTAGACAACAACACGCTAATTAATATAATCTCATTGCAACCACAAGAAATTAAAACAAATAAAATCTTCACATTGCGAAATTCAATATCAATCACAATTATCAAACCAACAGAGACAATAAACATTAATCTCAGTTCCAGAATTTATACACAACAATCCCTAAAACTAGGCAACCTAAATGTATAAATCTAGACTAATAGTAAGAACAAATTAACTCCCCTTTGAAGCTCTGAACTCACGCATTAATCTTCACCACCAAGATCGAGGAAAATCAGCCACCCATAGCAATTGGAACACTCGCCGGAATTAATGGAGTTGAGAGCTAAAAGCGCCGGTGACGAAGGTGGGAGTTAGTGATTATGGAAGATGAAGGCGTGGTGAGGGATGTGTGCGTGAGAATGGGTGGAGGGAGGTGGAGTCGTAAAGATCCGAGAGTGAGTGATCGACTGTGCAAGCGTTGATGATGGCTGAAGGTGGTTGCTCGCGGCGACCGTGGTGGCGAGGAAGTCGCGGCGAGGTTGGGTTGAGAGGGAAGGTCGAAGAAGAAGGAGTGAAGAGGTCGTGAGGCGTCAAGGTCCGAATCCGTCTCTCTGTGCGCGGCGCCCTCTCCTTTTAATCATTAATTCCCTCTTTAATCTGTCGGCTACTCAGCTGAAGAAGAAAACCTAAGCCTCCCTTGGTCAAAACGTGCGTTTTGACCAAGGGACTTAAATGCAAGAAATAAAAGTTTCCAGCAGGGACTACACTGAGAGATTTTGAAATGTTTATGAGGTATAACTGGAAATTTCCAAAAACTCTGGGTTATTTTCTGTAATTCTTCTCTGGACCCTTTTCTTCACTCATTTCCAATTTTCAGAAATTGTAGGGCCTCTTTTTGTAATTTTTCCCAAGACTCAAAAATATTAATCTTGACCCAAATGACATATTTCCAAATTCTTCAATTTTCTTCCAAAACACCTACAACACAAGATTAAGCAAAAAGGTAGAATCAAAAGTCCAAGAAATCATTTACACGAATAATTAACCATTTATGACCATTTTGCCCCTAATTCCATTTAATTCAATACAAATGTCTCTAACTCAAATTAATGCTTAATCATGCAACAATGTCCAGAAAAATGCATTAAGAATCCCAATTTAATTATAAAAATCATGTAAAAATATGGCTCGATCAATTCCCCCACACTTAGACCTTTGTACTCCTGAACAAAGGCAATTGAGCACAAAATTCTAAGTCCAAAACACTAGTGCACTTGAAAAATGAGCAATTTCATAATTAGAAAGCAATGAACTAATTAATCAAATTCCTCAAGCCAACACTAGTGATAGTCAAGCGATGTAAAGAAATTAGCTGGCTACACAACTCAAAATATTAGAATTAAGCACAAGAGAACTCTCAAGGTAATTCTATTTCACGCATCTCACCTCATTGGAATAAATTCACTCTAGCTCACTTAATCCACACCTTACCATAGGCTTGTAACAACTCTAACATCTCCACTATTAATAGCAATTAATGAAATGAATCAAGAGGACTTAAAAGGCTTGAAATGTTGGATGAAGGCCAGATGGAATGAATTAATTACAAAAATGAATAGTTGATGTGCAAGTCAAAATTAATGACCAAGTTCATAGCATCTAAGTATAACAAAATTTTGCCAATTCTTTTACAAATTCATGAACAAATGCCTTCTTGATATTTCTTTTTTTCTTTTGTTTTTTTTTTGCTTTTATTTTTTTCTACCAAATACTTTTAGTTTTTTTTTTTTCAAACTATACTCATTTTTTTCTCTTTTTTTTTTTTTTTATACATACCTGGCATTTCAAATTTTTATTGGCAATTCTCTTTCAATTTTTAGAATACTATGAACACTATATGTTAAGACATGCATACAACCGACGAATGGCTCAAAAGTGAGTAAGCAAAGGGTAAGTGAATGGAGGTTTGTGTTTGGATGAAGATGGTTTAGAATTGAATGCCTCTTTCATTTTCATCACACTAACGCAAATACCGCTTTGAAAAAGAGTGGAAACAAGTTCTAGAAGGTGAAAAACCAAGAGAACATGAACACATGAAAAGACTTTAAGGCTCAAATATCCTTCCAACAAGGTTTTTCTCCAATGCTCACTCCAACACAATCAATTGCATAGTAAGCTAACCACAAAACATCTACTTAACTATTCCAAGTGCTAACCTTACAAAACACAACCAATCAAAACATTGCAATCAGTTACAATAATGCTCAACTCCTAAATGCACAAATGATGTATAAATTCTCTTTTTTTTTTTTTTAATGAGGAGTAAGCAAAAATCCAATTGTGGGTTCATTTCTCTTCCCATTCACTTGAAAAACAAGACATGGTTTTAAAAAGTTGCCAAAACACTAGATCTCATGAAAGTTCAAAGAATTTCTCACAAATTATACACTTCCAAAATGGCAAATGCGACCCTTTACCACTTAAGACATGCATTAATGCAAGTCATTCTTGAAAAAAAAATTTCTAGTTTAAGGCATTTTGGCATTTAAAAACAACCAAATAATTGGGATTCAAAATGTATTCCCCTCCCCCACACTTAATCAACACATTGTCCTCAATGTGAAAAATCACTCTAAAACGAATGATAGACAAGTTGAAATTCAAGGCACAATGGTAATTAAGTAGGGTGGTGGCCAAAAAGATGCAAAGCATACATAGGGGGTTCTTATTCTACTTACTAAGCTAAATTATGTCTACTTTTTCTACCGGATTGTGTCCCTCCCCCACACTTATCTTCCTCACACAACAATTAAGCCAAAAAAATCATATGAATTAGGAAGAAAATAAGTGAGGAAAGAGACAACCTGGGTTAGAGGATCTTAAGTCGCTTGAAGGAGAAGTTCTCATCCCGGATGAGAATCATGCATTTGTCTTTGAAAAATGCTTCTCCTGTATTGATTTTCCTTGGTGGAGGTGGCTCAGGATCAATTGGAAGAGGTCTAAGAATGTACGGTGGATGTTGGTTCCACAAAGGACCTTTCCAATGATGTGCCTGCAAAGAAGACAAGCAACCAGCAGTATCCCATCCAAAAATAGAAACATGGAGAGATTTCAAGTGAACTAAAGATACTTTGGGAATCAAACTCACCAAGTAACTATCACATCCTAGGAAATCAACGCTACTCCCATCAGTAGGAGTCCAACAAAGAGTTACTTTTTGAAGATTCTCTTGTGTTTGCAAAGTAGAAGGTGCGAAATCCAACTTGGTGTTGGGGTACACCACATCATCATTGCAATCACAAGAGATGGAAGGTGAAAGAGTGGAAGAAGAAAGGGAATTTTTCAAATTGTTAACACCTGGAGCTTTTAAAGATTCAAAACAATTATTTTTCTTTTCTAAGTCAGGTGGTAAGTCACAAGAAAGCACTTGTTGGAAAGATTCACCAACATGTAGAATTTTATCAATGACAATTCCAAAATCTTTGTCACCAACAAGGCTACAAGGAAGTAATCCAATGGGAATTTCATGCATTTGGCATTCTAGGCTATGATCTTTCTCACTCAAATCAACCACATTATCATCCATGCAAGATTCAACATTTTCACAATTAACATGCTTACTATCATCAATAGTACCAGATGGTGCATTATGATCAATGGTAGAATCAACCACCTCATCAAATGCTTTCTTTTGAAACTCAACAAGTAAGTGGCTTTTTTCATGATAACAGTCTACACATATTCGATATTCCGCACAAGAACATGAAAATGTTTCAGTCAGTTCATCACAAACATCCCTAGTACTATTAAGAGAAGCATTTTCAACAGTTAAAGCATCACCTAAAGAAATAGGAGCACAATCATCAACAGGTACAATTGAATCACTACTACTAGAGCTAATGGTTTGAGCAATCACATTTTCAAACATTGGAGGGGATTCAACAATAATTTCGTCATCCACCTCATCATCACTCAAATCATGAATTGCTTCATTAGTTAAAGTAGTAGGAGAGTCTACTTCTATTAGGATAGGATCATTACCAAGTGGTAGAGAAGACTCTTCAACGTTCTTTTGTACTTGCTTCACTTCTTGTGCTTGTGTGGGAATAGGTACCGAAGGATTGAAAACTTCCACTTGTGAAGTGGCATTGAGGTATTTCTCTTCGGTTTTCCCATCATCATTGGAGGTAAATGACCATGGAGCTCCTTCTTCTCCTTCGGTTTTTATCCATAGCACATGATGAACAAAATCCTTGATGAATTTTTCAATGCTCTCCATTTCCTCGTCCATTTCCTCAGAAAAGCCACGAGGCAGAGCCTCTTTGAGATTGAATAAAAATTGATGCCGAACCTTTAGTTGGTCATACATTCTTCTTAAGGTAAGAGTTTGAGCATCCATGTATGGCAAGGTGAGGAAGGCATCAAGTCCGGAAGGTTGAGGAGTAGAGGGTTGGGATTGATGTTCGGGGCATGGTGGAGTGGGTTGCTCATATGGAAGTGTATGTGGTGGACTAGTCTCTTGTAGGTTATGGCACATTGAAGACTCTTGGGCAGGCAACTTCATAGCTTTCTCCAACTTCTCACTGTTGTCTTCTAGTGGCTCCACTTCTTTTGTATGGGTGAACATGGGAAGAGGGTCTTCTTGGAAATTAGTCTTCAAAACTTGTGATTGCTGAGTGAGACGCTCAATTTCCGTTTCCATTCTCTCATTCTCTTTCTCTTGATGTTCCATTCGTCTCATTATAGAGTCCATTTGATGGTCAAAGTTGGCCTTTTGTGACCGCTTCTCATCTACAGTCTGATTTACTTGATTTTGCAATTTTGCAAGGACTTCACGAATGGTAGGTTTTCTGTTTGGCACACATGGTTGAGAATGAGGTCCAAAGGTGGCTCAAATGGGTTTAGGAATTCATGAGATGGATTACATGGTCGGGAAGTGGGATGGAATGAAGGAGGGGGTTCATGGTATGGCATGCGGTTGTATGGTGGAGGATTAGAAAATGGCTCATAATATGGGTTGTATGGTGGTGGAGACGGCTCATGGTATGATCTATAGGGTGGGTGTGGTGAGTAATTAGGTTGAAATGGAGGTTGGTGGTAAGGTTCATGATACGGGTGGTGGAATGGACCATGATACTCTTGTCCAATTGGATTCTTATCTTGAATTCCCAAGTTAGTTTGAAGAGCCCGTACTGTTTGTTGAATGGAATCGATTCTTTGAGAGATGGATTCTTCCCCTTCGGTCAAATCTCCCGCAAAAGAGTGGGATTGAAAGGGTGAACCTTGATTACCATTAAACCAAGCCATGAAATTTCAATGCAATTAATTTCCAATGAATCACAAGATCGCTATCTAACTATACACTATAAAACTAAGAAAAAGAATCTAAGAAAATGCAAATGCAAAAGAAAAAGAAATTTCAAAAATAAAATAAAAATGCAAGTATGCTATGAATTAACTTGGAGACATAGTGAATTCAAACAACTAAGCTCAGCATCAATCAAATTTAATGCAAAAACACCACACAGAAGCTACAAAGTCAAAACAATGCAATATACTATGCAAATTACCTAAATCCAAAAATATGTGCAATGAGATTTTTTTTTTTTTTAAATGCAAAACTATTAAGCTTCACACGAGAAACCCCTTGTCAAAAGTGAATTTGACAATTAGATTACCTAGGGAGCCAATTACTTAGCTCCCCGGCAACGGCGCCATTTGATGAAGGCCTTTTTGTCTTTAGCCTTGGGGTCCACAATCAAAAATAAACCAAGGATTGCGTATAGCAAACCTAGGATCGTTCTCTCTCTCGAGGAGCCTTTTATTAAGTCCTAAGTAATCTAAATGACATGTAAATGCAATTAAAACAAGGGGAAATTTGGTTTTCGGGTTTTCAAATTAATAAACTAAAATAAAAATGCAATTAAATTAAATGCTAAACTATTGTTTTTGGTATTTTTATAAAATTGGTGAATGAGAGAATTAAATGAAATCGAATTGAAAATAGGATGATGGTGCTCTTGGTGATGAAGAAATGGCTATCCTTGCTTAAAAAGATTATGGGAGTTAAAATTCATCAAGTCTTTAAGAAAAACCCCAAGATACCACTTGAGTCCAATTTTCTCAATTAATAGTGGCTCCTACAAACATAGCTAACCACTACCTCTTGAGGAATTGTTAAAAACCACTTGATGTGCAATTAAAATTGGAATAATGCAACATGAGTCTTCTTAAAATTGAGTACATAACAGTCCTCAAAGGGCACAAATCAACCACATTAACTAGACAACAACACGCTAATTAATATAATCTCATTGCAACCACAAGAAATTAAAACAAATAAAATCTTCACATTGCGAAATTCAATATCAATCACAATTATCAAACCAACGAGACAATAAACATTAATCTCGGTTCCAGAATTTATACACAACAATCCCTAAAACTAGGCAACCTAAATGTATAAATCTAGACTAATAGTAAGAACAAATTAACTCCCCTTTGAAGCTCGAACTCACGCATTAATCTTCACCACCAAGATCGAGGAAAATCAGCCACCCATAGCAATTGGAACACTCGCCGAATTAATGGAGTTGAGAGCTAAAAGCGCCGGACGAAGGTGGGAGTTAGTGATTATGGAAGATGAAGGCGTGGTGAGGGATGTGTGCGTGAGAATGGGTGGAGGGAGGTGGAGTCGTGAAGATCCGAGAGTGAGTGATCGACTGTGCAAGCGTTGATGATGGCTGAAGGTGGTTGCTCGCCGGCGACCGTGGTGGCAGAGGAAGTCGCCGGCGAGGTTGGGTTGAGAGGGAAGGTCGAAGAAGAAGGAGTGAAGAGGTCGTGAGGCGTCAAGGTCTGAATCCGTCTCTCTGTGCGCGGCGCCCTCTCCTTTTAATCATTAATTCCCTCTTTAATCTGTCGGCTACTCAGCCGAAGAAGAAAACCTAAGCCTCCCTTGGTCAAAACGTGCATTTTGACCAAGGGACTTAAATGCAAGAAATAAAAGTTTCCAGCAGGGACTAAACTGAGAGAATTGAAATGTTTATGAGGTAAACTGAAATTTCCAAAAACTCTGGGTAATTTTCTGTAATTCTACTCTGGACCCTTTTCTTCACTCATTTCCAATTTTCAGAAATTGTAGGGCCTCTTTTTGTAATTTTTCCCAAGACTCAAAAATATTAATCTTGACCCAAATGACATATTTCCAAATTCTTCAATTTTCTTCCAAAACACCTACAACACAAGATTAAGCAAAAAGGTAGAATCAAAAGTCCAAGAAATCATTTACACGAATAATTAACCATTTATGACCATTTTGCCCCTAATTCCATTTAATTCAATACAAATGTCTCTAACTCAAATTAATGCTTAATCATGCAACAATGTCCGAAAAATGCATTAAGAATCCCAATTTAATTATAAAAATCATGTAAAAATATGGCTCGATCAATGTCATCGAACACTATGTCCTCGGGTTATACTTTGACTGTACAACTCTATCCACCTGAAAATGGGGAGAACAGTGTACTTTTGGGTGTAATTCGAATACATGAGTATAGATGGACATGCTGAGAGGACTTATAGGCCCCTACAAGGGATTAGTAATTCACAAGACTGGTAGTGTTTGGATAGCTTCTAATTAACTCGAGAGTCTGCGCAAGATAAATGATCATGAAGAGTCATGATCTCATTATAGAGTTAATATAAGAAGATTCCTAGTTCTGAAATAGCTACATTTAGTCAATTAAGAGAGATGATACTCTATCTTTGCTCTCAACTAAATGTGAATGACGATGTGAGGGATGATGCTTGCACGGTATCCAAATGTGAAAGGTAGATCACTTGATCAACTCAATTAGTTCTAGAGCCACAGAGCATTGCTAGTGTCTTATGAGGTCATTCAATAAATTGGGCCCGTTAAAGGGGTTTTAATTGGTCCAAGTTTATTTATGTCAGTGACTAATTGGGCCTAATGGGTTACACACAAAAGGTTATTCACGATTGTTTAAAATTAGCAAACTTGGGACAATAATTGTTATTGAGCTTTATCAAGAGTAAATGTGTATTTGGGTTGGAGTGGGACTCCAAGTCCAATGAAGAGAAAATGGTGTCATATATGGTGTCCCGTGGGAAATCGCTTTCTCCACAAAAGGGCCCAAATGTATTGGAAGACCCAATGGGGTCTTAGGCCAAGTTGAATTTGAATTTGAATTTTAAATTTGAATTTAAATTCAAGAGGTTAGGTTATAAAAGATAATTCTGAATTATCTAATATATATATATATATATATATATATGTATATATATATTAAGATCCAATGATGATTGGATGAAGATAGAAGAAATAATAAATGAGGATTGATTGAAATGATTTTGAATTTTAGTTTAAGAGATGAATGTAATTCATCATCTTAAATTATTATTCAATCAAGATATGAATTTAATTCATTATGATTTGGATTTTCCAAATCAAGTTTGATTGGGCCTTTCTTGTAAGCACTTAAATTAAGGTTAGACTCTTGTAAAGTGCTGATTTTTTAAGTACCCTTTTTATGGACTTTTTTGTAGAAGAAAAGAAATAAATGTAATCTATCATCTTAAATGATTGATTCAAACAATCAATCAAGATATGAATGTGATTCATCATCTTAAATTCAATCAATCAATCAAGATATGAATTCAATTCATTGTGATTTGGATTGTCCAATTCAAGCTTGGATTGGGCCTTTCTTGTGAGCACTTAAATTAGGGTTAGACTCTTATAAAGTACTGATTTTTAGTGTGCCCTTTTCCTACACGTTTTTCTGAGAGAAAAACAAGATCCTTATGCTCTCTAAATTTCGGTCTTTACCCAAGGTTTAGAGAGAAAAATGCACCATCCATAGAAAGGCAAGATTCCAATGATCTTGCTCCTTCGTCTTTAACCCGATCCTAAGAAACCATCATCTTCTTGAAAAGATAAAAACCCAAGGAAACCACAACTCAACCTTGTCTTCGCCTAGCAAGCATCCAAGGAGTGGGAGGTTTCAAGAGAAGGGGTTCTCATTGCAATCGGGAGATAGCTGTGTGGATCAACATTAGAGGACATCAACAACCTTGAAGTCTTCGAGTGATCTAAGGTATTCTGATCTCCAATAATAGTTTCATCAAATTATCCTAAACCCCCATAGTTGTTTTAGCGAGTAATCCTAAGACTCATGAGTATTATAAATTGTTATGAATTCTCATGAGTACCATAAAGATTTACGGATTAATAATTATTAACTAATTAGCGTAATGAGTTAAGGTTAATAATTCATGAGGACCGTAAAGTGTTAGGGGTTTCTGCATCGATTAAACAAATTTTTGTTTTCAACCTCATGAAACTTTGCATGAAAGTCATGTAATAGGCAAATTAACGAACACATCTAATATTTGTTTCTATCAATAACAGAATGCGTACTAAAATTCAACACCAAATAACAACATGGTCATTGATTATCTGTCTAAGGGTCATGGAATTGGAAACCGAGTCACAGACCGAGAGCATGACGGACAGAATGTTGAAATCTATGGACCAATTAGGTCTTAAGACTATTCAATTTTTTGAAAATTATACAAACCAACTGACTAAGAGCATGGTGTGCGTGTATAATTAAAGTGACTGTTTTTAGGATTTCATTCCGAGAATAAGAAACGTGTTAGTTTCAAACTAAACTTGTGTGAATCCCAAGCATTATATAAGGCCGAAGAAATATGATAGACTGTTGGCTCATGAAAATGCAACTTGTTAGGGAGTTATTAATTTTCTCATGATAAATACATAAATAAATTAATCAAAATAATGTGCAACTACTTTTCCAATTTGATTGATATACAAAGTTCGAATATTTAAATATATCATCATTCTATAAAGACTTGTTTTAAATGCATCGTATCAATACTACTGTTGCTTATTTCAGCAAATAAGAACAAGAAGAATACAATATTAGGTTACAGTTTGTTTAGATATGCGTTTGATTTAATTTGACCCGCAATCTATTTAATATAGGAGACTTTTCTTGTCGGGGAAAAACACCAAAATAAGAATTTTTTTAAAAAAAATTGTACCAGACTGAAGTACTTTTGAAAATATTTACCACACTAATGCAGTCAAACACGTTGGTATCGACAGATGCCATCGGTCATGTCGACCTGTTACGCCACTAGTTAATTAGAGAATTAATTATTTGACTAATTATTATTCTCTATTTAAGCTTATCTTATCTATTTTAGGGTACTTTATATATCAAATTGTTAATGTAAAAAATATTAAATATTTAGTAATCTATCTTTAGGTTTATAATAAATTCACTAATTAATTAATTTACTAATTAGTCTTGTTCCTAAGTAGTCATTTATCTTAAGGTTTATAATAAATTCTCTAATTAATTAATTTACTAATTAGTCTTACTCCTAAAGTTTATAACAAAATTTAGATATTTTAATTCCCTTAATTATTAATTACAATTATTATTTACTATTTTTATTATTTATAATTAATTATAATTATTATTTATAACTTTAAATATAATTATAAAATTATATGTTTTTCAAAAAAAAAAAAATTAATTATCACGCCACTAGAGTAGTGTGAATATATATCACGCCACTAGTGGCGTGACATGGTAGTGCCGCGACTTTCCGACGTGACCAATGGCGTCTGTCATCAAACACGTGTTTGACTGCATTAGTGTGGTAAATCTTTTGTTTGATTGCATTAGTTTGATAAATCTTTTCCAAATTGCTCAATTAGATACAATTTTTTAAAAAATTATTATTTTTGTAAATTTCCCTTTCTTGTCGAGTATACCAGTGGTCCCTTTAGAGTCGTACTAACTAAAGTTGAAGATATGTAACAAAATGTAATTGCGTTCAATATCCAAATTCAAATTTCATGTCAAACTGAGTTTCTAATAAAAGTCTCTGTTGCATATTTGCATGTTTAATTTTCCCTTGTTTCCATCGCATGTCTAGATTTCCTAAACCATGTTTATTTTTCCCTTGTTTCCAACGCATGTCTAGATTTCCTAAACCATAGTATGTGATAGTGATATATGTAACAGTTAATATATTTTTCGACCCTAGCATTCAAAGAAAAACAGAAGTGTCAATTTGTGAAATAGTAAATCTGCCAGTTAGGTCTTAGACTAGTCTTCGTTGAAAATAAATCAGCATTACTTTAATTTGCTTCCCAAAATTCCGAATAAAATGGTAGCTGAAGTGGTGATGATAAAGTGATACAATGTGTTCAGGTAGTGGTTATGGTTTCCACTTTTAATCTAACAAAAAAAAGGCAATAAATTTTTTTGTTTTTTTGGCAATGTGTTCATGCGTAATATAATTAGTCGGAAATACTAAAATTATGTTTATTCTATTTTATAATTCTTTAAATATATTAAAATATCAATACAATCCTAACCATTTACGTCAATCAAAATTCACGAGTCTAAATAAATTCGAATAAGGATGATAAAGTTGCGATGTAAAATGATTATGATTCGATCTTATCAATAAAATATTTATATAAATATATTATGATAATGTCATATGGTCATAAATTAAGTTCTCAGGATAAAATATGCATACCTTATTTGTTTTTAAAATATTTTAGAATTTAACAATGGACTAATTGTCATTTTTGCCCCAAAATTATTCGTGAAGAGGCTGTGACTATCCAAGAACTTTTTGGGCTCAATGTTGTCCTAAAAAGTGTTAATATGTTGAAGTAGGGTTATATCAAAAAAAATGTTGAAGTAGGGTGACATTGCTCCATTTTTAACTCTTCTCCTGCAAAATGAAGGAAAAACTTTCAGATACTTATAGCTCCTTTACAAAAAGTTCTAGGGGAAAAATGACACTGAACTTTGTAAGAATAGATACTTATATATGATTGATAATCAATAAAATAAAAACGATTATAAAAACTAACATTCGCTACTTTTATCTTAATCTTACAAAAACACCACAGTAAACTATAATAAATAAGAGCAAAAGTCACAGTGGCCGTTTTTGCTTCTGCAATTATTTTGAGAACTCAAACAATGATTTCAGAAAGGTGAACGCAATGGTAAATTAGAGAAATTAAATGTCATGACTAGATAGAAAGACTTTTGATTATTGATGTATGGCTTCACTGAAAAAAAGGGTTAAGTCGCATTTAGACTCCTGAAGATTTTTTTTTAGTGGCATTCAAAATATCTTAATATTATTTTTTGTGGATCGATTATTTTTAAATATATTTTCAGTAGCTTTCAAATCATAAAGTAATTTGTGTATTCTATACTAAAAAATATTTTTTCCGTAACACATGGTATCCTAAATTTTGGGGCTCATTGTATTTAGAGAATACTTTAAGGGTACAATTACACCCAAAAAAAATTAGAATATAGAGTGTTATTGGGAAAATACTTCATCATGCTCGAAGCGCAAAAAATTAATGAAAATAGTAAGTGCTATTAAACAATATTTTAAGGTGTTAGATAGAACTGAACCCTTAAAACAATAAGGCGGCTGCTGCACAGTGTCAGTGATATATTTTCAAATAAATGAAAAAAATAACCATAAATGAAAAAAGATTTATTGAAAAGTGAAACGATACTGCAGAAAATTTTTTATGGATACCCAATAAAAACTTGTGAATTGCTAAATTAAATTCGTGAATTTGCTAAGCCTATGTTGTTATTCTTGTGATTGAATATTAAGGTTTGTTGAAGAGTGCAACTTTGTTGCAGAAGTTTTAATGTGAATAGCTAGTGGGGTCTTGTCAATGTCCAAATTTGTCTTGTCATTGAATAACAAGCTAAGTGAGATTTATTGAAGTGTGCAACTTTAGTGCAAAAGTTTTGTTGTCAATATATATATATATATAATGGCCAGTTGTGAATTGTTGCTAAATTCAACTTGTTAGTTTTTAAAGTGAAATTATGAAATTAAAATCATTGTAGCTATCGCGGTGCCCCCACACGTCGGATCCCTTTGATCAGATCTCCCCTAGGTTTAGTTGAGGAGAGAGGAAATGGATAATAAATATACAAGGGCATTGAGGTAAATTTCTAAAATTTAGAAATCCCTAGTAGCCCTCTTAGCTTGAATAAGAATTTGATAAAAGTGGAGGCCTGAATGTTAATTTTGATATTTCGACTATATTTAATTAGAATTTTTCCAAATGAAAATGGCCTAGCTTTTTATTTCTTTTTTTTTTTTTTCTAACAACATGTATTAGTATTACATTCAATGAGAACAAACTAAACCCTGCAACAACAAGACTAATAGAAATTTAAAAAACTATCGTATAATATATGGAGAAATAATGTATACTCTCACGGTTTTGTAACCTAATCCTTAAACGATTAACCCATTATAATTCAATCTTTATAGTTTTGACTTAGTTGAAACTCAGTCATATATAATTTTAGCTATTTAAAATTTGTCCCAAAAATTTCATGAAGTACAAATTTTATTTTCTAAAATACATGCACTAATATTTTAAAGTTTAATCGGTTAAACTATAGGGACATAATTATTACCTCAAGTCAAAGTTGATGGAGTGAGTTACAATGGACCCAAAATTACATCAACTTCTCCTCTATTTACTCTAAATTATAGAGGTGTTCATTCTATTTTGAAAATTTGCAGACTTCCCTTAAAATCAAATGTGTGTTACATAAAGCTTCCTTTTAGTTTTGAGATTAAACTTTCATCCATCCAATTATTAGTTGATTGTTAAATCATTGGCCTATCATTTTAGCCAAAATGCCTCTACTTAATATAAATATTACTTAAGAAACATTTAATCACATATATTTATCAAAAATTTAAAAATAATTTTCAAATTAATGTGATACTATTAAATTGATTATTGTATTGCAAAGTTAATTAATTTTATAATTGTAAATTTTTATTTTTCAATAAATTTTCATGTTTAATCTCATTTATTTATTAAAAGTTAATTATGATATAATCTTTTAAATGCATATGTTAGAAAATGGTTTTCAATCGTATATATGTATTTTCAATTAAATTATAAAATTATAGTATGAAAAGTTATAAAATGATATCATTTTAAGATATTTATATTAAGATATTATAATTATATTTTATAAAACTTATGTTTATTAAATAAATTACCAAATTTTTGATAAAGTATTTATAGTTTTCACATAAAAATTACTTTTTTCCAAATTTAGTAAAATATTTAATATATCATCATTAATAAATATAAATCTCAACAGATAAATTAGGGATTTGGTATAATAAGGGGGTTTTTTTATTAACAAATATACTTCATGAATTTTTTTAAAAATATTCTTTAACAGTATTAATGATTTAGACTAAAATATATGTTTTCAAAATTGAGAGGAGGTTTTTATAATGACTAAGGCAAAACAATATTAGTTCAAGTATTTTACTCTATAAAGAATGATTTACAATGAGTTAAAGTTTAGTTCAAATGCAAGTAAAAACTATAAGCACAATTATTTTTAGAATTTAAGTCGTATAAGAACTTGAATAGCATTTTTGACTTTCTGGTGGCTGCAGAGTTTATTATGCTTTTGTTTAAAAGTAAAATTAGACGTGAAAAAGAACTGTTCTGTTCTCCTATATATGTCTAGGAGAGCACCATATACCAGACACTTGCATTCTTCTGAGGAAGAAGAAAGATAAAAATTTTCGTCATGTTTCTGGGTACCACCATGTCTCTCTCGCACCGTCACTTGCCTTTTTCGGCTTCTCCAGGTTTCATTCTCTCTCAATCACGCACACACACAAACACTCTGTGCATTGCTTGGCTGTAAAAAAGATGATAGAGTTTTCAAATGGGTTTAAATCTTAAACATCAGTGGGAAATGAATTATATTTAACCTAGAAAAGTGACATTCGGGAGGGTTTTTTTTTTTTTTTGTTTTTAAGGTCGAGGAGTTGCTCAGTTGGTGTTACAAAAAGTGAATATGTGCATTTTCCTTAACTGCCGTTTGAATGTAATGCCCTCAATGCTTGTGTTTATTATTCTAACCATGATTTAATACATTTGAGAAATTTTTTTATCACAAAATCCTTGCGCAAAGAATAGTTATAGCTTGTTTCGAAACACTTTTAGGAAAACTTGGATTATTATTCTGTTCAAATAAAATCAGTGCAAATGAGTTTCCTTTTCATGTATGATTTATTATATAACTTACATTATTTTTGTACTTATAACTAATATCATTAATACTAACAATCATTAAATTCCTTTCAAAATTTAACATCACATATTTTGATTTGATTTAACAAAAGTATATGACGGACAAAATTTAAATGCCTGATTCTTCTCCATATTTTTATTGGGGGCACTTACAATTCTGTTTAAAATATATTAAATAAGTTATAAATATATACCTTGTTTATACCGTTGTCTAACTTGGTTAAATTCGAGTATTTTTTAGGTCTAAGTGAGGGTAGCTCTCCCAAATACATTTTTTTGCATTCACATAATTTCGAACTTGAGACCTTGTATTTAAGTAATAAAAGCCCTTTTTTCATTAGGACCAACGCCAGTTGGTTTTATCAAAATATATGTGTTCCCCCCCCCCCGGGCGGGCAGGGGGGGGATGGTTTTATGTGTGGTTTACATGATTAATGAAGTCTAACGTCTTTCTTTATTCTCATATCTTCCAGCAACTTCACCTGGATTCACTGCGAAGGACAAAGTTGGGAACGGAACCAACAATATTGTAAATTATCAACCTTCCATTTCTTGTATCTACAAAGATTTAATTCCAATATGGCAACTAATTTTCCTTCGCAATAATAATAATAATAAGATGGTGAATTGTATTAATTGCAGTTAATAGAGGGTAATAAGGAGAGAATAAAGAAGATGTTTGATAAGGTTGAATTGTCAAAATCTTCTTATGATACAGCTTGGGTGGCAATGATACCTTCACCTTCTTCTCATCAAGCTCCTCTTTTTCCTCAAACCCTAAATTGGTTGTTAGAAAATCAACACAAGGATGGATCATGGGGTCTTACTCATGGCAATGAGTTGTTGACCAAAGACTCTCTTCTATCTACTTTGGCTTCTGTTCTTGCACTTAAGCAATGGAGTGTTGGAGAACAGCAAATTAATAAAGGTATTAATTTACTTCTCTACTCCTATTTATAAGGCAGAGTGATTTTCTTTTCGTCTTTTTTTTTTTTCAATTTATAAGTCACGTCATTAAATTTTTCACATGAATATATAATTTTACTCTTCATTTATTATTATGTAGACTATACATTCATAGGACATCGTATATAATAAATAGGTATAAATTTGGAAAGTTATTAAATATTAAGACATAGTTAATGAGATTTAATATTTTTCTTAGTTACTGTGAAACATATTGGGAGTGATTTATAAATAGGAATAGAAGATTTATTGTGAATATTATAAATCATTGGTGTTTCCGGGCAGATGCACTTGAAGAAGCGTATAGTGAAATAATTAGGAGATTTTCTTTTGTTGAAGGGCTTGGATATATTGAATCAAACATTGCTGCAGCTGACGATGATAAACAACTTTCTTCAATTGGATTTGATATCATCTTTACTCATTTAATTGAGCAAGCCCAAAGTCTGGATCTAAATCTTCCTTTGAGAGGGAATCTTCTAGAAAAATTCATCCAAAAGAGGGAAGTGGAGTTTCAAAGGTAACAAATTTTTGTTTTCTTTTGAAAAAGTCCTCATCTTCAAAAACATTCGCCAGAGAGTTCTTCATGCATGGTTCAGATATATCAATAATTTCCCACAGCCTCTTAATACTTATTCTCAAGCCATAAATATTCAGACTTCACAATCATATTGAAGATTGAATGTTTTATCCTAAAAGAAAGAGGTTAACGTTATTGTTGGTCTTTAAGTTTGATTGAATGTTGGTTTTGGTCCATGTAGTTTCAAATTATGGTTCTTAACCCTTATAGTTTTATAAGGATTTGATATGAGTTTAACAAAATTAACTAAAGTTAACAAAGTTAAGTATGAGGACTAAAACCAAAACTCGACAAAAGTATAGGGACTAGAACTAAAACTCGTAGTTTTGGACCAAATCGAGTTTTAGTTCTAGTCCTATACTTTTTATCGAGTTTTGGTTTTCGTCCCTGCTATATTTAACAACTAAAACCCAAGTCCTTATAAAACTATAAAGGCTAAAAACTATGATTTGAAACTATATGGACCAAAACCAATATTTGATCAAACTGTATGGATCAATAATAGTATTAATGCTAAAAGAAAGTATACTTGAGCTCTTTGGTGTATGACAATTACAGTGGATGGGGAAGCAACTCAGAAGGATGGAAGGCCTATGTGGCGTACATTTCAGAAGGATTTGGGAAATCCCAAAATTGGGAAATGGCTATGAAATTTCAAAGAAAGAACGGCTCTCTTTTCAATTCTCCGGCCGCCACCGCAGCAGCATACACTCATATTAACAATTCACATTGTCTTGATTATCTAGTTTCACTGTTGGATAAATTTGAGAATGCTGGTTTGTTATTTCTTTCAAAACTTACTTTAATTTGATGGATTTGTCTTTATTTTTGCATTAGATTAATTTTTGGGTTCTACAAAAAATATTGTCCAGTTCCAACAATACATCCTCTTGATGTGTATGCTCGACTTCATATGGTTGATAGTCTTGAAAAACTAGGGATTAATCGCCATTTTAAAGATGAAATCGGAAGTGTATTGGACTATACGTGGAGGTAATACTAAAGTATCCCTATATACCATTTGCTTGAAATTTAAAATAATTTTTGCTGTGGGAAGAAAGAGGAGCAATAAATCTAATTAATGTATTTTCATTTTCTATTTGATTTTCAAACAGATTGTGGCAGCAGAAAGAAGATGATATATTTTTAGAACCCACCACATGTGCCCTGGCATTTCGCTTACTACGTTTGCATGGATATGATGTTTCCTCAGGTTTTGTGGCTTTCTTAACACAAATTCTGTGTAGCTAATAATATATATACAGGATATATATAAAAAATTAAAAAGCCTAAATCTGATATTTGTGTACATTTCAGATACACTTGATCGGTTTTCAGAAGATAAATTTTGCAATACTCTTCAGGGTTACTTGAAGGATGTTGAGTCTGTTTTGGAGTTACATAAAGCTTCACAAATAGCATTAGATTCAAATGAATCAGTTTTGGAGGAACTAAACACCTGGACAAGACACTTTCTTCAGGAATATTTGTCCACTTCCTCAATAAATAACCATAAACCTCCTAATCATGTTGATCACGAGGTATATACACATAGTAACTAATCTCAATTTAATTTTGATTCTCAACTTTTCTGCATTTCTGAAGTTTGATCGATCTCAATGCATACTACATATAAAAAGCTCAAATTAGATTTCACTTATTATTTTCAGATACCTTTTGCTCTGCGTTTTCCTCACCATGCTTATTTGGATTTGATATTAAACCGAAGATCTATAGAGCAGTACCAGGTGGATCAAAAGAGAATTTTAAAATCTTCATATAGGTACATTACATACACACACATATATAATGTCAACTCTTACTCCATTTTTTCCTCAATGCCACCCTCCTGGGAGCTTCTTTTGTGTTACTTAGATTAATTTATCATCTTCCTATATATTCAGTTCTTCGAACCTCGGAAGCAAAGAGTTCTTGGAACTAGGAGTTAAAAACTTCAATCACTGCCAATTAATATTTCGGGACGAACTCGAGCTATTTAAGAGGTGAATATATTTTTCATGGCTGCTTGAGTGAGTGCGTGTGTGTTTTGGTTTCCTCTTACTGGCAAAGAAGCAACCTTCTACTGTTTATTTTATTTAATGCTAACTTCGGTGCTTGATATAATATCTTTTGTGGATTAAGAATATTAATTAGTTAAATTATTTGTTTATTAAATGTGTTTTAGTTTCCCTAAAATTTTCTTTTAAATTATTTACGTTGAAACCAACTCTTAATACAAGATACCTTAAGATACTGTGAATTCAATAGAGATAGTTTAGGAAAAACTATAAATATGGGTGGCAGACATGGATTGTGGTCTTATATTTAGGATTAAATCCAACCTCCCAACTAACTCAGGTATTAAGAATCATAGATAGTAACTGGCATCCTAGAATAATTATCATTTATTAACATGTCATATATCAATACAATCAGGTGGTTTATGGAGAGTGGAATGGAAAAGCTTCATTTTCCAGTTTCCAAAACAAGTGTTGTATATTCCTTCTTGTCAGCAGCAGCAACACTTCCCTCTCCAGAGCACGGTGAAGCACGTTTAGCATGGGCAAAGCATGGATTGCTCACGTCTGTATTTGATAATTTCTTCGACGTTTGGAGCAATAAAGAGGAACAAATAAACCTTATAAAGTTATTGGAGAAGTATGTATAGTACCTACATCATCTAAATTTCTCTCAGCAATATCAATATGTACATATATGAGATTGTGTTTGGAAACACTGGAACACAGGTGGGACATAGATGTCAACAAAGAAAGTTGCTCTGAGACGATGAAGATATTATTCTTAGTGCTAAAGAGAACAATTAATGAGACTGCAACTCAAGCCTTTAAGGTTCAAGAACGTAGTGTCCTGAACCACTTAATTCAGCAGGTAAGATAATAGTTAATCATTTCAATCTTGTTACAGTCTTCAATAGATGATCTCCAATTTTCTTTATTAGTTTTATCATTAAACAAAATCCTTTGACCAATCGTATAGTGTGTCTGTTAATGGGAATCGTGGTGTCTCCTGCCCCCTGCTACAGCTGTTCTAAACCGTTGATTGCAAATCCAGCGGCTAGAAATCTCATACGGGACCTTATAATTTGTTGCCAAAATTGTTGCAAATAATTTGTTCAACATATTGGTTCCACGTTGTCGTAAATTACAGCCATTGGGTTTGCAATCAACGGCTTAGAACAGAGGCAGCATACATCCCGAATCCACGTTAATGACGACATATCGACTTTGTTTATTTTTTTATTTTCTTGTTTTCAGTGGGTGGATTTTCTTCGGTCCATGTTAAAGGAAGCAGAATGGTGCAGAAGCAAGAGTGTGCCAAGCATAGAGGAATACGAGCGTAATGGAACTACATCAGTAGCCTTAGCACCAATTGTCATGTCAGCTATGTATCTTGTTGGACCAAAGCTTCCTCAAGCCATAGCTGAAAGTTCAGAATTCAACTACCTTTTAAAAGTTCTTGGTCTTTATGGGCGATACCTCAATGATGTCAATGGCTACCAGGTGAGATGAGTTGATATTTTCGGGGATCTGGGGCTTTTAATATGTCCCCTCTAATAATGCCCTAACTTTTTAAATGTCTTTTGTCTTGTTTCTTTTAACCATTATATATTTTACAAGTGACATTTTGGTATCTTACAGTAATTAATGAGATAGGGCAAATTAATTTTTATATATGATTTTTCAAATAATATAAATAAAAACTGCATGATTTTATAGTACTTTTCTTTGAAAAATCATTTAAAAAATACAAAACATTACCATTTCATTACCATAAGATATCAAAATGTCACTTATTTTATGTTGAATCTAATGATTAAAAAAAAAAAAAAAGACCTTTGGGAGGCTGAAACATTACAAAGCACATTAGAGGACATTAGAGAAAGTCACATTATCAAAATGTCCCTTCCTTTTAATGTTTGTCCTCTCGATTTTCATGTGTATTTTGGATTAAGAATAATAAATACAACATAAAGTTTGGATGTGTGTGTGGGGTTGTATGCAGAGGGAGAAAGAACAAGGGAAACTGGTGAACTCAGTAGGCTTGCGGTTAATTCATGAGAGTGGAGCAGTTAGTGATCAAGAAGAGATGATTTTGAAGAAGATAAAGAAGAAGAGTGAAGAGAAAAGGAAAGAGCTTCTGAGATTAGTGGTGAATGAAGAAGGAAGCATAGCTTCCATGGATGTGAGAGATGTGTTATGGAAAATGTGCAGAACACTTGAGGTCATTTATGGGAAGGATGATATAATTCATGAAATGGATGTGCCAGATGAGGTGCTCAATATCAAAGACACGGTACTTGGGGATCCCATCGTTTTGGGCTGAATGTTTTGGGCCTGGCCTGGCCCTTTATAGTTCCTTTGGGCCATAAATAAAAGTGTTGGGCCCATTATAATGACAGTACGTAGCTATGTATTGGAGTGTAAGGGCAGAAATAATGGGGGCATGATTTTTAATTTTATTTATTTATTTAATATATAATGGTATTATATACATTTCGGCTTCTTAAATAAAGGTGCAGTCAATGGTTATTAATATTAGAAGAGGTTTTATTGATTGAATATGATAGTAAAGTTGTGTCGGAAAAAATTACACTAAAGTTGTCATATTAAGATAACACTTTATTGACCTTCCAATATCTTTCAATATGTCCACCTCCTTTCTATAAGAATTTTTTTTAATTTCTTAAATAATATCTATTAGCTATGTAACGATGTCATTGCTACTTGAAGCACTCAATTTGGAGGAACATTACTTGGGTTTCAAACAAACTTTCATGATTGATGACTCTTTACTTCTTTAGAAATCTCTGTGTATACTTTACGCATACCAATTTTTAAGAGCATTGGATTTCGTTTACTATATACCATATAATGGAACACTGACTACACTGTGAAAAGCGCTCAAACTAAGAAGTATTGTATATGCATGATAAAATTAGGCTAATCTATGATGACTCCCAGTTGGTTACTGATAAGTCTCAATTCTACTATGTATTTCCACTACCTTTTCACCAATTTTGATGGAATATCTATGCTTAAAATGCCTATGTCATGATCGATTATGAGTAATAATGAATATAATGATTAAAAGAGCTTAAATGATGCACTTTATGATTTATCCTGCATGCTGGCAAAAAATAAAAAATAAAAAAGAATTGAACTGCTGCTAATTCTGGACCTAATAGTTATTGTCAGTTCATTACTATGATGTTGCTAGTAACGCATTGGCACTAAATAATGAAAATCTGCAGTAATGTAATTATGTTATAAACGAATCATTTCTTGAGAAAATACATAAAAGTATTGTAGGAATTGGGGCCAGACATGGAATAGGCTTTGTAGCTTCAAGATAGATGCAAAAAGGCCACATGCTCGAGAAAGAAGTCAAGGAAAGACAACTGGAATAAAAGAGCAATCAGACAGAATCTTTCCGCTGGGCCAAACAGAAAAGGACAAGCCCAACCTACTAAATGATAGCTAGACAAGCAGCGCAAGGACCCAAGCTATAAAAAGAAGGAGGTCAACCCTAAAACGCATGCTTAGAACACTGAACACGGACAGAATCTCTCGTACATTGTACCACAGACTAACACATAACGTTTGGCGGCTGGGAGTTGCATGCGAAAGCAAGCTACTGAAACAAAAAGGACATCTGTAATACCCTAATTTCCCTTTTATAAAAAACATTGTATTTTGGTGAATAATTCACAAAATACGAAGGTGAATATGTGTCTCAAAGAATTATAATCTATTGATTATATTTCATATGAATTTCACTTTGAAATTAATTGATAAATGGTTGAATATGTAACTACATTTAGTGGCTATAAAATATGACATAAAAATCACATAAAATAATGGTTATTTTCAATCAAAAGAGACAAGAAAAGGGAATGAAAGGCACTTTGTCAAATTGTTATATATTAACAATAATCTCTTAGCAATTGAACTTGCACTAATTAATTGAGATAAAGGGCAAACACTTGTAATTACCTAATAGTGCTACATTTATGCCTAAAGACAAGTGGTGGAAGACAATAAAAATAGTAGTTGTCAAAGGGAATAAAACACTTAGAATTTAATACATTTTATGCCAAAATTGCACATATCAAACAAAGGGATAAATATCTAGTTGATTATTATCCAACTTGTGCATGTGTCTTCAAGTTGAGAAAGGCAATAAAGATCCTTTTAGAGGAGCTGATATTTTTGAAAATATAAGGGCCCGAGAAGATAAGATGAAGCTTGATGAATACATAATAAGGCTACATTTATGCCTAAAGACAAGTTGTGGAAGACAATAAAAATAGTAGTTGACAAAGGGAATAAAACACTTAGAATTTAATATATTTTATGCCAAAGTTGCACATATGAAACAAAGGGATGAATATCTAGTTGATATTTATCCAACTTGTGCATGTGTCTTCAAATTGAGAAAGGCAATAAAGATCCTCTTAGAGGGGCTTATATTTTTGAAAATATAAGGGCCTAGGAAGATAAGATGAAGCTTGATCAATAATGCACAAATACACCTTGATAAATAAGCAAACCAACTACACAATGACATTTGGCATTAAGTGTAATATCCTGAATTTCGGACTTAGAGACTTAAAGAATAAGCCTAAAGTAGGCAAACGACTAAGCTCGGTTTAAGTAGAGTCCCAAGAATGACGAGAGATAGGAAGCCTTTCAGGGACTAAGTAACTCGGCTATATAGGTTAGTGGACCTAGTATGTATAAGCCGTGAAATTAAAAGTGCCAATGAAAAAGGGCGCAAAGGACCTATATAGTGTTAACCAGTTGGTAAAAATGCCATTTAGCTATGTCCTAAGGTATGAGACAATTACCTAAGTAAAAATGTGCTAAAATAAATGTGTACATGGCATTTCCTGAACCAGTAAGGGATTCTTGCGTTTTTTTGAGGAAGAGGAAGAGATACTATAGGAAAAGGAAAAGTCAATGTAATCATTACATAGGGACACGTGTCACCACAGGGTTAAAAGAGGAAAAAGTAAGGGTAGAAAGCTCTTTAAGGACTCATTTTCGTCCACATGAGGAGAGAGAGGGAAAATCAGATGATTTTATCTGTACTCAGGCCCAAACATAAAGGAGAATCGATAGGGACCGATCAGGGGCTTCTTTTTGGGACAAATGAGACTAATGTGGGGCCATATAGGAGAATAAAATGACGCCACATATGTAGGCCCAATCAGGGGAAAAGATCTGAAAAGTTGAAGAAAAGTGCAAAAGGGAGCACCCTTTTAACTAACGGCGCACTACAAGGACCAGTGGATAAAAGGTGGACTGGATAAAGTGGATAAAGCAGATAAAAAGAAAGGGATCAGATTGCGTGGGGCCCAGGAGGCACCACCTACCCTTGGAATTTATCTTGAAATATCTAGAATTTTCTGAAAAGAAAATAAGCTAATAATTAGGGTACATGCCTTTAACCATTGGACAAAAGGGTGTTTCGAGTCAAAATAGGTAATTTTGACATTTTAAAAAGTAAAAATCTGACCCTTATGGCTAGTGAGGTGCCACATGGCCATGCTCTGGAATTCTCTAAAATTTCTTGGAAGTTAAGTCAAAAAGCCTGATCCAGATTATTAACCAGTGGACAAAAGCATGCACCAGATAATTCAGGGTATCCAGATCAATCTAATTATTTTATAAAAAGCAAGAACCTCTCATTTTTGGCTGCCATAGGCGTGTTAAGCAAGAGAGAGGAGAGAGCTTAGCTAAGTCCCTTCACCAAGAAGAAGAAGCCAAATCACAAAGTGAAGTTCCGATTTCGGGTAAACACCAAAACTCAACTCTTTGAAGTTCAAGTTAGGGTTTTCGTCCATGAAGTTTGGGCTTAGTGTTATGACCTGATTTTGGTGTTTTTGAGGGTTCCAATGGGTTTAAAATGTGATTTTGTATGGGGTTAAGTCATGGTTAAAGCATACGAACTCAAAAACACCGAAAACCTAAAGAAAAGCTTGTTGCCAGCTTCTGGAATTTCTGGGCAGCAAAGCTTCAACCATGTTTTAAAAATAGTAAACGAAGTTGGTTTGAGTTGAAATTTTATAGGCATAAATTAGACATCCTGAGATTCACCGTGATATATATTGTTATGTCTTTTTTGTTAGTTCTCTATGTTTTTGATGTTTTGATGATAACAAATATAATGCAAATAAGTTAATAGATTCATGTTTAAATCATGTTTTATATAGTTAACTTGAATCTATAATGTGTTTGGAAGTTTTGCATTGGTTGCCTCAAGCTAAAATGGTTTTGCCTTGGAGTTAATAAATTAAATCTATGCAAACCTCTTGTTAAATCCGTGTATGACTCTAGTTAAATGATGGAAATGATTTAAATAAATATTGTTAACTCCAGTCAATTATTTAATTGCCAAGTCATGTGTTTTAATCTTGAGATTTTGAAACTATCGATTTTGACTCTTGAATATCAAGTTGATGACTCAAGTCATTGACTCTAGTTAATCTCTCATTTGGTCCATTTCTTAGAGAGCATTGGATTTGACTTTTGGCATATCAAGTTAATGACTCAAGTCATTAACTTCTTATATCAAGTTAAGCTTTCAATTGTCTATTCTTTGGAGAGCATCGGATTTGACTCTTGGATATCAAGTCATTGACTCAAGTCATTCACTTATTAACTCAAGGTAAGTCTACATTTGGCCATTTCTTTTGAAAGCATCGGGTTTAACTTTTGCATTTCAAGTTAATGACTCAAGTCATTAACTCTTCATATCAAGTTAAGCTTTCAATTCTCTAGTTGTTGAAAAGCATCGACTTTGACTCTTGATATCAAGTTAATGACTCAAGTCATTAACTCAAGGCAAATACTTATTGACTCAAGTTAAGTCTTTCATTGATCTATTTTTTTAAAGTATCGACTTTGACTATTGCATATCAAGTTGATGACTTAAGTCATCAACTCAAGGCAACTACTTTTAGACTTCAAGTTAAGAGATCCACTTGCAAATTTTTCAAAGCCATCGACTTTAACTTTTGCACTTCAAGTTAATGAATCTAGTCATTAACTCAAGGCATGACTTTCAAGCTTCAAGTTAGAAAATTAAACTTGGGAATTTCGAAAGGAATTACTCTTGACTTTTGCTTATCAAGTTAGTGCCTCTAGTCACCAACTCAAGACAATTATTTTTTACCTCAAGTCAAGTTGTAATTTCCTTCGACTTGCGTTTTTAACTTGTGGAAAACAAATTTGCCTCTATTCAAAGTTTCAAATTAACTTCTTCTAGACTTTAATTCTCTTATAAAATATCGAGTCATTCATTTTTGTCTCAAGTCAATACCTCCATGCATCAACTCTTTAATTGAAAGTCATATCTTTCTAATTATCAAATCACCATCTCCGGAAAATCAAATTCAATTGATTGTGCTTTTATTTCCTCAAATCATTACTCATTACTACTCATAATTTCATTTAATCAATTTGTTAATGAGTTACAGATTATTAGAATGAGGATCAACACAGGATATTGACTAAAGAAATCCGACATTTATTAAACTTGCCTATTCGAGAAACTCAACCAACAGACATACCTTTGCAATGTTCTGGGCAAGAATATTTCATTTCCTTTATTGGATTTCAACGGTCATAATCACGATTACAGGAATAATGACGGCAATTATTCTGACCCTTCTACTTCATCTCCAATGGTTATATTTTAAAGAGCCTCAACGGATATTTCTTCAATCTTCAACTACTATAAATACTCAAAGGATTGAATTCATCAAGTAAAACAAACGCTTACACAGACAAATCATACAAAGTGATCAATTTCTATTCTGTTTGTATCTTCGGATATTATTGAGTTTCAGTGTTTATTATCTACTATGTGAGAGAGTTTATCATTTTGTTTTACATTCGTTCAAATCTCAAGGTAGTGGTATCTTGAGTGTGGGTGTACGATTACAACTTGTAAGGGGGAGTGAGTCCTAGGGAGAAAGGATCATCCTGAGTTACAGAGTGTGTAATTGTATTAATTTGTGAGATAGTGAAAATCCCAGAGTGTCTAGGTACTGGACGTAGGTCAAGAGTTGGACCGAACCAGTATAATTCCTCTGTGTCATTTCTCTTTATTTCTCTTACTGCTTTCATCATTTATCCATCGTACGTCGAAAGAATTTTTGAGATCACCTATTCACCCCCCTCTAGGTGATATTCCACCTTCATTTTTCATTTTTCTACTAGGAGAAATAAATTGGTAAAGTTTGTTCAGAAAGCTGCAGGAAGTTTCAAACTAGAGGATAAAGTTTGGGCTACACACAAATATATCAACCCTTTTGGACCTTGAAAGTATTTTTCCTATAAACTATACATCCTGAGGGTTCAGATGCCATTGAATTCATGTTAAAATTATTTTTTTGGAATTTATTACAAATGTTTGAAGTTGGGCTAGATTCACTGGATTTTTTGGAAAATTGGTATAGGGCTCAGATTTTTGGAAAAATGTAAGGGTATTTCCGTAAATACTAAAAATAAGGTATTTTGGTGTTATTTAGGGTTGAAGCATATTTGGGAGGACTAACAGGCGCCATAAAAATTTAAGTTGGTGAATATTCCATAGATAGTAACTGTTTTACTCAAGTACTTTTATGTATTTGCTGTATGTTTGTATGTATTGTTGCCAAATATGCATACAGAGCATGTTGGGGTTCGAGTCCCTAACTATTGTGTTCCTAGCGTTGAGGAGAGGTCCAGGGCCGACCTTGATTGGCGGCTCTACAGGTCGATAGGTCTGGGGCTGGCCTGGTGCAGGTGGCTCTACGAGTCATGACTCCAGTAAGTCCGAGGCTTGCCTTGGTAAGGTAGCCTGACGGCGCGTGGTAGTCGATTATTGTGTATGTTTCTATTTGGATGTATGGTATATTTGGCATTTTATCTGTGATTCTTATGTCATGGTTGCATGCGTACACTATACACATTTAATACATGAGTTTAACAGTTACTCTGGGGTTCGCCTTTTGTAACATCCTAATTTTTAATTTTAGGATTTAGGTATAATTATGAAATTAATTATTAGAATCTAAGGCATAGTTTTTCCCATAAATTAAGGACAAATAATTAGGGAATAATTTTTTTTTTTTGGCATAAATATTTTAGGATAATAGTCTAAGGCCAAAAGAAATTTAATTGAGAAAGAAAATCCATAAATGGAATTAAGGATTAAATTTTAATCCAATATTTGTAAATAAATTAGGCCATATATTCATTTGACCACACCAACTCATTACCTCCTATATTCAATAATACCTATTGGCCCTAAAGCTCAACTGTACAAATATATACACATATAACACACGCTCTTAATCTGATAATACCCAGTCCAGTGCAATTCATCTTTTCAGCCCAACAAACTATTAGAAGCCTATATTTCATTTGACCCAAGCAATATCCATTAATTTAGTTTTCCTCATCAGTCAAAATACGCTGCAGCACGAGATCAGGGAGAAAAGAGAACAGATCATGTAATTGCGGGATCACGCCTCCCACGTCACGACTTCGGACTCACTCAAATCTCTTGAGCCCGGTGCGCCCGGCTTCTTGAACTTGACGTCCTTCTCCTCGTGTAATTCATCGGACCAACGTATTCTCCTTCTTAGATCAGACCCACGCCATGCCTATATATTACTCCCTTCATCTTCATTCATCCAGGAATGAGAGAGCTGAGAGCGAAAGAAAGAGTGAGAGTTAGAACGTTGAACTTAGGCGAGAGAGAGAGAGAGAGAGAGAGAGAAACGTAGTGAGCTTTCCTCTATTTTACACTAGTAAAAACAGAGGCATTTGTAACAGCAAGGATCCGTTTTCAGGCAGGCAATCGAGAGCCTTCTCGTGATAGGTGATTGTACGGGTTGTGCTCTTCAAGCTAAGGTTAAGCTTGGAATTGAGGTAACCTAGGGTTAATTTATTTTATATATTTGTTTTGGGCTGTAAGGTATTTTTCTAAGTCTTACTTTCATATATAGTACTTGTATGTGTTTTGAAAAATTATGTGTATGTTTGAATATGAAATTATTTCAGTGAAGCAGTGTATTTTTCCAATCTGTGTATTTAAGTAAATATCATTATTGGGGTGGTTATTGTTGTAATGGTTGGAATGTTTGTTGTGAGATGATATATATGGAATAATAATTTAGTAAAATGTTGATGAAAATTTTAGTGCTATATTTTTTATTTTGTTGTGGGTTATGTTGGGTTGTATAGAAGAGATTGAGGGTGAAATTGTGTCCATCGGCTCTCTCATTCCTGGCCCGGAATTTGAGTTGAGTGTTTTGGGCGGACACCTCTCTATTACGGTATATTGGTGGTGACATGGGATGGGCGCGTTGGTCTTGAAGTGACTAGCTAGCCTTGGCTTGGTATACTAGCACCGATAAGATGTACCGCGTCTAGATGATATGAGGAGGAGGAGGAGGATGGATGAGTGGGATGATTTTAAATATTGTTCATTATTATGTACTATTTAATTATTATTGATATTTTAAATATGTTAAGAAACTTGCTTCTCGACTTGCAACCTTTCTCCACCATATTTGATAAATTAATTTCGATTCAGATTCTTTATGTCTCACCCCGTCATTATTATTATTTTTTCCGGCGAAACCTCTATCCTTACTAGAGGACAAGGGAAGCGACCGAGGCATAGAAATCCTAAAATTTGTAGGCCTCTTTTTGGTATTAGTGTTGTATTGATTTTTATATTGCCATCATAGGGCCCTCATATTTTTGAAATACTACATTAACCACTTTTGGATGATTGTTGATTCTCCGAAGGCCTTATTTTATATGCTATCAAATTATAGTGGATCCACTTTCCTATCTTGTGCGAACATTGTTTAGTGAGGACCCTTTGTTGTGGGGTTCATGTTGTATGACTTGTGGGCTATAAAACCTCCTATTCGATAATTGTGCCCTGAGTTATGAATTTCCTGTAGTGGGTTTGTGGGCAAAATTTGTACCTTGGACCTCGAGGTATGTGTATTGAAAAGTAAAGGGGTTTTCTATAATTACCTGCTAATCCAATTTTACGAAAACATTATGGTTAATTGTTATTTTGTGAGAAAGGGTCTTTTCAACTTGGTATCCAGAGCCCAATGTTTATGTTTTCCTGGCCCTGTTATGCATTGCATTTAGAGTATGACAATATATAATCTTCACACACCTGCTTCCTTGTTGTGTTTTGTTTTGTTCCTTGTTCTTATTGTTCTCCATATTCAGTGGGTTTTACCCTTAGGTGGGGAGAGATGGTGAATACCAGGCATACAGAATATGATGACAACCCGTGTATAGACATCGATAACAATGGCTAGCAGGAAACTAATGGGTCCTAGGATCAGTTAACTGGGGCTGAAATGCTGCGGCATGTGTATAGATGCACCCGTACGACGGAGGAATGGTTGAGAAGACTCGAGGAAGATAGAGCCAGTGAAGTGCCGAATGGTGGAAGCAATGGTCATACCCAAGAGATTTCCACAGAATCAGAGGAAGAAAATACTGTTCATTCTAGGGTGACAATTCCAAATCCACCAAGCTCTGAACTGGAGGAGTCAACAAAATGAAGGGTTGTTCCTAACATGCTTGCAGTATGGAAACATTTAGATCATTTCCATCCTGAGACCTTCTCAGGAGGATTACCAATAGAGGCTTTAGAGATAGACAAAGTGGCAGAATAAGGATTATAATGCTAATTCTAGGGCTTTTGACATGAAGATAGGATATAATTAAATCCTCACTCTGTGTTATGGGAATATATAGGGTAGTTATACCAAGAAGTTGGTATAGTATGGCCTAGGTCCTATCAGAACCTGGAAATTAAGCGTGCTTAGGTAAGAGAAATCTCAGGATGGCCTAGGTCCTATCAGAACCTGGAAATTAAGCGTGCTTAGGTAAGAGAAATCTCAGGATGGGTGACCTCCTGGAAAGTGTCATAGGAATTTGTAATTATTTTAAAGCCTGAATAGCTTGAGATTGTGATTCTTAGGGATGCCATAAGAATATTGGAATAATTACGGATAGGCTTGAATTTGAACTAAGCTGAATTAGAGATTAGATCGAAATGTAATTAAGGTTGCATTAATGTTCTAACACCTAAGAGTATGAACCCCATTAATGTGATTGATATTGCACTGTCAACAATGCCTTGGGTATGATTGATGGTTACCTTGGGGGTAAACGGATGATGTTTAGAATATTCCCCTGTGATATTGAGGATTGAGGTAGAATTAGAACCTCGTGAATAATGATGATATGGTGATGAGGATATTATTTGATGTTTTGAGGATTAGACTATGAATTGTGAATCATGATCCTAGTATGTATTATGGGTGTTGTTGAGGAAATATGGTTTCTCAGCCTAGTTGATGTTGAGGTTCTAAGAGTCATTGTTTTGCTAATAAAAAATAGTGTCTGAGCGTTAGACGATATGACTCATGATTATAGCATGTTATTTGGGTATAGTCAAGGTTTCAGGATTAGGTTGATGAACCTAAGAATTTGTTGGGCATCCAGAGGAATTGCCACTAACTGAATTATGATCTAAGGATCCATTTTGATAATTGAGTGATTGTTAGGTGTGTGAATCGACCCGAATGAATTGAGGTACTAGGATATGATACCAAATGAATTGAATGACTTAATGCGAAGAATGTGGTACCAACGTGTATGAGATATCTAGAGGTTGCTAGCTATTGATCTAGCATAGGGAAAGATCTTAATCCCAAAATATTTCCTTAGAAAGACTGATTGAGAGTTTGTCCTTGATGGAACCAAGTGGTAGCTAGAACCTCAGCAGCCACAAGTTAAGGCCTCATGACCGAGATAGATAACAGTAGATATATTAGTAGCTAATAGACTCCCAAAAATGTGGGATGAGTACTCCGATAGGGAAAGTTGAATTTTGGCTATGCCTGGAGTTGGACCAAAACTGAAAGTTCAAATAGAATGACCCACATGAGATGGCAGAATTAAAGAAAGCAGAATATGGATCTACTAAAGAAGAGGGACCTTATAAAATCTAGTTTTCCTGTTAGAGACAGCCAACCGAAGATATAGTTACTTACGAAGAATTAGGATTGGAAAGAGCTACCTACGGAGGGTTCTAACCTGATGAATTGATCAGTTAGAGTAGACAGAGTAAAACGCCAAGTGAAGAACCATAGAGTGAAGCCATTGTGACAACGAACCATAAAGTAGAGCTACCAGGGCTTCAATTTTCAAGGCTAATGCATTGTAATGGAAACCACATTAGATGGGTGTCCTAGAAAGGAAGTTTAGATGATTCTGTGTATTGCCATGGGGTGTTCCAAAGACCTTTGTGAGTTTTCTATTAGTATAATTATGATATGAATATACTATAGGCAATAATGACCTTCTTAGAACAGTTGTCTGGTTCCTATTCATGTTTAAAATTTTGATTTTTAACGTACAATGCACCTATTAAGTTTGTGAAAATTTTCGAAATGGAATTTTCGAACGAAATGATTTCAACAGAATTTGAGACTTCACGAAAAGAACTATTCGACGCACGACTTGGAGCTCGCAATGGTCATTTTCGCTTTAAAAATTTGGAGGCATTACTTGTATGGATCATAAGGAGTTGAATAACCGTTTGGATGGAGTTTTTGAAGGATTATGATTTTGAGTTGAAGTATCATCCAGGGAAGGCGAATGTAGTTGCGGATGCCTTGAGCCGGAAGTCAATTCATGTGTTTCAAATGTGTGTAGCTGAACATAATCTGTTAGAAGGATTGTTAAAGGTTTATCTTGAACCAAAGTCCGAGGTGATTTTGAGTTTAGTACGAGGGGATTTTCACTTTTATAATGAGTTAAGGATGGCCTAGATGAATGATGACCCATTGCTAAAGATCGGAAAAGAGTTAGAGAATGGTGAAGTACTTGGTTATGATATTGGGGATACAAGTATATTAAGGTATAATAAGAGGATTTGTGTTCCGGATAATGAGGAAATCAAGAAGACGATTTTTGAAGAGGCTCATTGGAGCAAGTATACTATTCATCCAAGAATCACTAAGATGTATCGAGATCTAAAGCAAGGGTATTGGTGGCCAAAGATGAAGCGTGATGTGACAGACTTCATATTGAAGTGTCTGACTTGTCAAAAGGTGAAGATCGAGCATCAAAAGCCTCCAGGTACTTCAACCTTTAGAAGTTCCGCAATAGAAATGGGAGAACATTCCCATGGATTTTATTGTGGGATTGTTGGAAACCACAGCACATCACAACACTATATGGGTCATTGTAGACAGATTGACAAAGTCAGCTCATTTTCTTCTGACCCATATAGGATATAGCTTAGAGAGGCTAGCTCAGTTGTATGTGGATTGGATTGTCAGGTTGCATGGTGTACCCACAGAGATTGTATCAGACCGTGATCCAAGGTTAACATCGAACTTTTGGAAGGCGTTACAAGAGGCTATGGGGACACGGTTGAAGTACAATACTGCTTATCATCCACAGACCAATGGTTAGACAGAGAGGACGATTCAGACCCTTGAAGATATGTTGAGGGCTTGTGCCATTTAGTTACCTAGTACTTGGGATCGTCACCTGCCTTTGGCAGAATTTGCTTATAATAATAGTTATCATTCAGGCATTCAAATGGCTCCTTTTGAGGCATTGTACGATAGAAAGTGTAGATCTCCTCTTTGTTGGGTTGAATTGAACGAAGAACCGTGATTGGACCAGACTTGGTGGACGAAACTACAAAGAAAATTGAGATGATTCGCCAAAGGTTGTTGACCGCTCAAAGCAGCCAAAAGAGCTATGTGGATAGGCGACGGAGACCAGAGTTTGAAGTAGGGGACCATGTATTCCTTAAGGTTTCACTGGTAACTGATATTGGAAGATCCATTTAAACCAAGAAATTGACTCCTCGATTTATTGGGCCATACGAGATTCTGGAGCGAATTGGACCAGTTGCTTATCGAATTGCCTTGCCGTCGCACTTATCGAGTGTACACAACATGTTTCACGTGTCACAACTTAAGAAATATAATTCAGATCCTTCCCATGTAATTGAGCCCGAAAAGGTCGAATTAAGAGAAAATTTGACCTACATACCCGAGCCAGAAAGGATCCTTGATGCGAAAGATAAGCAGTTGTGAAATAGAACAATCCGCCTCTTAAAAGTTTTCTGGAAGGGTATGTCTCTCGGTGATGCCACCTGGGAAACCGAAGAGCGAATGTGACGTGATTTCCTTGATTTGTTTGAGTAGTTATGCCTATATGTCATTCATGACTGTGTTGTGTTGTGATCAAATTTGTGTAATGCGATAATTTTGTTGTGCTAAGTGACTTTAGTTTTGATGTGCCAATGTGCCATGATATTTTGGTAATGATGTTTTGATATTGACATTATTGTATTGGAATCATGTGTTGTGGATTGTTACTTTAATAACCTGTTGAGAATTTTGGGGACAAAATTCTATTTAGGTGGGGAGAGTTGTAACATCCTAATTTTTAATTTTAGGATTTAGGTATAATTATGAAATTAATTATTGGAATCTAAAGCATATTTGTTTCCCATAAATTAAGGACAAATAATTAGGGAATAAATTTTTTTTTGGCATAAATATTTTAGGGATAATAGTCTAAGGCCAAAAGAAATTTAATTGAGAAAGAAAATCCGTAAATGGAATTAAGGATTAAATTTTAATCCAATATTTGTAAATAACTTAGACCATATATTCATATGACCACACCAACCCATTACCTCCTATATTCAATAATACCTATTGGCCCTAAAGCGCAACTGTACAAATATATACACATATAACACACGCTCTTAATCTGATAATACCCAGTCCAGTGCAATTCATCTCTTCGGCCCAACACACTATTAGAAGCCTATATTTCATTTGACCCAAGCAATATCCATTAATTTAGTTTCCCTCATCAGTCAAAATACGTTGCAGCACGATATCAGTAAGAAAAGAGAACAGATCATGTAAATGCAGGATCACGCCTCCCACGCCACTGACTTCAGACTCACTCAAATCTCTCGAGCCCAGTGCTGCCCATGCTTCTTGAACTTGATGTCCTTCTCCTCTGTGTAATTCATCAGACCAACGTGTTCTCCTTCTTAAATCAGACCCACGCCATGCTTATATTTTACTCCCTTCGTCTTCATTCATTCAAGAACGAGAGAGCTGAGAGTGAAAGAAAGAGTGAGAGCTAGAACGTTGAACTTAGGTGAGAGAGAGATTGAAACATAGTGAAATTTCCTTTGTTTTACACCAGTAAAAACAGAGGCATTGTGACAGTAAGGATCCGTTTTCAGGCAGGCAACCGAGAGCCTTCTCGTGATCGGTGATTATACGAGTTGTGCTCCTCAAGCTAAGGTTAAGCTTGGAATTAAGGTAACCCGGGTTAATTTATTTTAGGGATAAGAGTCTTAAATGCCATGGAAGATTTCACTCAGGAGCACTGGTAAGATGGAAGTTTTTTTGGACCAAAAATGTCACGGAAATTTTGGCTGGGGAGCAATTTTGCCCCGGAAGTTTTCACTAAGGAGCAATTTTGCCATTCTGTCCCCAAATATTAAATTTGACTATTAAATCAGTCAAAGACCACATATGTTATGGCTTGAAAAGGTCAAACTTGGAGCCAGAGAAGGAGATCCTTGAGATGTTGAGCTCAAGGCGACCCGAATTTGTGAAGCCGAACCGGTCAAAGGACCGAACGTTCTATTGTCACAAAACCCAAAGGAATCATCACTTATGATCTAAGCAAATGATTAGTCTATACTTGAACCAATTTTTGGAACAATTCATTTCTCATTTTGCGTTTCATTTGCGTTTTGTGATAGACCTTTCGATCCCTTTGACCCGGTTCGGCTTCACAAATTCCGCCGCCTTGATTTCAACATCCGAAGGATCTCCTTCTCTCGACTCCAAGTTCGACCTTTTCAAGGTATGACATGTGTGGTCTTTGACCGATTTAATAGTCAAATTTAATATTTAAGGACGAAGGGAAAAAATGCTACCTTCTGTAAACTTCCGAGGCAAAATTGCTCCTTAGGGTAAACTTTCAGGGCAAAATTGCTCCTCATCGAAAACTTCCGGGGCAAAATTGCTACGTCTTGTGAACTTCCGTGGCATTTTTTGTCCAAAAAAAACATCCGCCTTACCAGTGCTCCTGAGCGAAAACTTCCATGGCATTTAAGACCCTTATCCCTTTATTTTATATGCTTGTTTTGGGCTGTAATGTATTTTTCTAAGTCTTACTTTCATATATAGTACTTGTATGTGTTTTGAAAAATTATCTATATGTTTGAATATGAAATTATTTCAAGTGAAGCGAGTGTATTTTTCCAATCGTGTATTTAAGTAAATATCATTATTAAGGTTGTTATTGTTGTGATGGTTGTAATGTTTGTTGTGAGATGATATATATGGAAAAATAATTTAGTAAAATGTTGATGAAAATTTTAGTGCAATATTTTTTATTTGGTTGTGGGTTATATTGGGTTGTGTAGAAGAGATTGGGGGTGAAATTGTATCGATCTCTCATTCCTGGCCCGGAATTTGAGTTGAGTGTTTTGGGCGGACACCTCCCTATTACGGTATATTGGTGGTGACATGGGAGGGGGCAGTATTCTTGAAGTGACTAGCTAACCTTGGTTGGATATACTAGCACTGATAGGATGTATCACGTCCAGATGATATAAAGAGGAGGAGGATGGATGAGTGGGGATGATTTTAAATACTGTTCATTATTATGTACTATTTAATTAGTATTGATATTTTAAATATGTTAATAAAACGCTTCTCTCGACTTGCAACCTATTCCAAAGATATTTGATAAATTAATTTCAGTTACGGGGACTTTATGTCTCACCCCGTCATTATTAATTTTTTGAAGCGAAACCTCTATCCTTACTAGAGGACAAGGGAAGCAACTAGAGGCATAGAAATCCTGAAATTTGTAGGCCAATTTTTGGTATTAATGTTGTATTGATTTTTATATTGCCATCATAGGGCCCTCATGTTTTTGAAATACTACATTAACCACTTTTGGATGAATGTTGATTTTCCGAAGGCCTTATTTTATATACTATCAAATTATAGTGGATCCACTTTCCTATCTTGCGTGAACATTGTTTGTAAGGACCCTTTGTTGTGGGGTTCGTGTTGTATGACTTGTGGGCTATAAAACCTCCTGTTCGATAATTGTGCCCTGAGTTATGAATTTCCTGTAGTGGGTTTGTGGGCAAAATTTGTACCCTGGACCCCGAGGTGTGTGTATTGAAAAGTAAAGGGGTTTTCTATAATTACCTGCGAATCCAATTTTAAGAAAACATTATGGTTAATTGTTAGTTTGTGAGAAAAGGTCTTTTCACCTTTGAACTCCAGACGATTCTGAGATACAGGAGGACGTGCTTGAGACAAAAGACCTTTTTAAAATAAAATAAAATCATTTTAGCTTAGGAATAATAATATTATTTTTTTGTTTTGAAAATAAAAAATATGCAGATTATTTCTATTTTGCTTTATGTTAGTTTTTTGTCATTCTTTTTTAATATTTCTTTTTATTTTCTTGAGTGACATGGATCATATGGGAATGAAAAGAGATCAGAATGTTTTAAAAAGGAAGGAGCTGAAGGGAACGTCATCATTTTTGGAGAAAAGTGAAATTATTGATCCAAGCAATTACAAACCCACGACACCGTTTTTGTGGGGAATGAATTGAAGACCTAAGGGAAGCTACAGGAGAAAAAGGAGGAGAGGTGGCATTTGGGAGGAGCGTCATATTTCGCTGGGCAGTGAACGACATAATAGAAGAGCAGTAAGAAGCGCCGCAGGTCTAGACCTTCATCCTTCTTCTTCCTCTATCGCCCGCGGCGTTATTCACCACCACAGGCCGCTGACGAGGATCATCCTTAGCCAGCGCCACGGACTGAACGAGATTTGCCTGTAGAGCACTGAGCAGAAGGAGCCAACTCGAAAGGAGACCGTGACGAATAGATTCTGAACCAATGGATCTGATTGAAGCTACACCGTGGCTGATTTGGTTCTTTGGTTAATAATGTTTGGTTTTCCTTTCATATGAATTTAACTCTGGAGTTTTCTGTGCTGTGATGTTTATTAAAATCATGTGTGGCTAATTTCTCTTTGCAACCTTGAGGACCTATGAACTTATAGGTGGATTAGACTTTGTTTTTATTGTTTAGTTAAATTTGATATTAATTTTGGTTATTTAATCTTAATTTTGTTTAGTTTTATCTATTTAGTGACGGGTCATCATTGAATATGAATTTGAGTATAAGGATTTACCTTGATGAAGGAAATTTTAATTAGGCTTTGCGATTAAGTAATATGAGATTAGATTATGATTTAATTTGCAATTAGGGTAGACATATACTTAATGGCCCATTTAGTTGTTGAAGAGCGAGTTCGATTTTTGTTGCTTCTTGCGTAACTATCTTAGACATAACAAGTTATACTCAAGAGAGGGTTGTAAGTGGACCGATAGACATTTATAGCTATTTATACTCGATTGACAAAATTGATATTTTAAATTAGTGAAAACAAGGTTTATGAAGTTAATAAGGGATTAGTGACTCTGAGTTGCTTGTTTAATATTTGTGGTAGCTAGTTTATTTTGATTTTCTTTTCTTTTAATTAAATTCAATTAGTTTGTTCAACTTAAACGAAAGTGTAAAATTAAAGCTTAACTGAAGTTTGGATACTTTACTTACTTTTTATTACTTGATACAGTCCGTGTACTTGTGGAGTTATAAGCTATAAAGTTTTTCCCTATCACCATGGTTTCCAATTTTGTTGATCAGATTACAACTGAGTTTGTTTGTCATGAGGTAAGCTTCAGAAACAGAATCGTCACAGATGGGTATGACAAGGAGGGTCATGTGTTTTCCAAGCTTGGTTCAAGCTCCACAAACAGTTGTTATAAGTATGACTTATAACAATCGTTGATAGTCTTTTTAAAAAAAATAAAAATTAAATGTTGTGGAGCTCTATAATAGAGCAAGAACCAAGCTTGGACAGCACAGGACCCTCATTGTTATACCCATCTGTGACGTTTCTGTTTCTGAAGCTAACCTCGTCGCATCCAAACTTGGCGTAATCTAGTCAACAAAATTGGAAACCATGGTCACCCAGTTACAACGCAGGAAAATTATTCGACATGATCAAAAAGTGGCACATCATCAGAAAATTCCTAGATAAACAGAGTTAATATGGAGGAAATAAGCAAGATGTACTGTGACGGAAACAGTATTAATTTATTTTATTTTTGAATTTTTTGGCTTAACATTTAACCACTATTTTTTATAACAGTCCAGTCGTTAAGGAGCTTTTAACGACTGTTTACAAAAATAGTCATTGAATGTTAACCCAAATTTTTAAAAATGTCATCACCCCCTTTTTAACTCTTTTTTTTTTTCCCTAAAACCGGATGTTATTTGGTGCAGTTAAATTAACTTTTTATACTAGTGTCACCTTCATAAGGAGGAAAATAAAAGTTTAAATCTTGGCAAACACACTTATTGGGAGAGGAAAAACCTATATAATCCAATTATAACACAACAAATTCACCTAACTAGAAGAGAGGAAGACTCCAATATGAGAGAACAAATTTTTTTTTTTTTTTTTTTTTTAAGAGACAGCCAGTCCGGTGTTTGCATAGCTGACTCTCTTAATTCATTATCCCATATATCATGTACAATTGTGCATCATGCAGCTATGTAACTCCCTTTCCATTCGAAGTGTATATCGCATATGTACAACTCATATTTTGCTGTATTCTCATTTATGCCTCACTTGAATTGGATTTGGGGGTTTTTTTTTTTTTTGATACACATAGTAGGGGGGAGGGGGCGGGGTTTAAACCCCGGGACATGGGAGAGGGGAGCCAAGCTCCTATACTACTGCGCTACTAAGGCGCTGGCTGGATTTGGGCTTTAATCCACCATAAGTGCCTGTTTGGATCCTCTTATTTTTAGCTTATCTTCTCTTTATAAATAGAAGCTAGACCAAACAGATTTTAACAAAAGCTCTTATAATTTATAAGAGCTTATTTTACAATGAAGAAAAAGTTCTTATAAAAAAGCTCCTTGACAGGGAGCTTTTTTTTTTTTTAAAAGCTTTTTTTTTTCTTTTTGTTAGGAGGAACCTAATCTCTATCTTCTTTTTCATCATATCGTTATCTCAACCAAGGGGACCAAAGATATCAGCTCCAATGAATCTCAACGAAGAAGAATTCTGCACCAACCATTGTTCCTTGACAGTTCTGCTCCACCACCGTCCTTCATTGATTCTTCTCTTCCACCGCCGTTGCCGCCGAACATCCCATCTTCCCCTGATATTCCTTTCTTTCACAAGAATCCAGTAGGAGTGACGACGATGCCGACAGATTAGACTCAACCACCAGCGACGATTCCCAATGATACAACAGTTTTGAATAAGCTGGTGGTGGCGGTAACAACGCGGGTGAGCAAGTTAACGAAGAAGGTCGCAATCACCATGTCCGTCGGGATTGTGACTCTTGGTATGCTCTCTTCTCTTGCCTTCTTCTTGTACAAACATCGTGTGAAGCATCCTAGTGAGACATAGAGGCTAGTAAATGGGGAACCACTTTACCGCTCGTCAAAGGACGAGTAGGGAGCGCCCCGTCCGTACGGACGAGCTCCAGCCGTCATTTGAGATCCGACGGCCCATATTTTTTTTACTTTTTTATTTTTAATATGGGTAGATAATCTAAAATAAAGTTAATCTCTCAACTAACATTTTTTCAAAAAATGATTTTTTTCATGTAGAAAAAAATCAAAAGAAAAATTTTAAAAAAATAAAATATAGGAGATCTGACGGCTGGGAGCTCGTTCATACGGATGAGCTCCCCCGGACGAGCAGGTAAAGTGATTCCTAGTAAATGGTGATTCGCAGCGAATTAATGGCGATTCTTCGTGGGGGCCCACCGTTGAAATTTTTGTACATTGACCGTTGAGTCGAACGAGTTGACTCAATGGGTGAGGCGAGTCTAGTCTAACGAAGGAGGAAATATACCTTTTATGATAATTTTTATTAGAAAAAGTGCTTATGACAAAATTTTTGCCAGACAACTTATTTTTAATTTCATCTTTTTAAGCAACTTTTAAACTAAAAAATTTATATAATCATCAAACGGCTTTTAGTTTTTTTTTAAAAGCTTTTTTTTTTTAACTTTAGCTTAAAAATAAGAGGATATCCAAGAAGCACTAGGTATGTTCCAACATTTATTAAGTTCAAATATTTAACTTGTACCCACAAAAATTCAAATATTTGAGATTAATTAGACAAAAAGTGATGGTAAAATTGATGGGAATAAAAGCTGGGTGCTTGAAATGGGAAAAAAAAATGTTTTGCGATTAGAAAGCGTCTAATAAGGTTAAAAATGAAGTTTTACTGAAAATATGATAGTAAGAGTATAAAGTTGGGGTACTAGAGATTAGAATTTTAAGAATGATATGGTAATAAAAAAAAAAAAAAGCTAAGATTTATAATAAATATATACAAGAGTTGGGCTGTTAAGATTCCGGATCTTTTTAAGTTTTCCCATCTTCAATACCATACCAATAATTAATTACTAGTATTTGTTATTTCAGGGAGGCAAGTAATTTTGATGTATTTTACAAATATTTTAAATAAAAAGACATTAATCACACTTAAAAATTCTATAAAGTAGTTTAAACTTTAAACATTGAAATATAATTCTTTGAAAAAGTTGTTTTATTTTTAAAATGGAGCGAGTATATAACTAAATGTATGTGTATTTATGAAATAATGTCGAAGCACAAGCTTTTACAGCCTCAAATCCCACCCCATTTCGGATTTTTTTTTTTTTTTTTTTGCTTTAAAAAAATGTTTGATGTCTAAGTCCGTATGATGAGATGATCACATTATACGAACTTGGAAAATATTGTTAATTGACAAAAGGAATACTTCCGATATTTTTTATTTGATCTGAAATATTTTTATTAGAATTTTTCAATGTTAAAATGGCAGAAGTGTATGTTTGGTCATCATTTAAGTTTAAATTAAATTTGAATCTAATCCCTTATAAATTTTAGCTTCTTAGTAATATTACCATACCCCTCGAACTCTTGGCTAGATGGTGATTGATGGGGGCGTTTAAGCTTTTCCACTCATGACATGGCTTCAAAAGAGCGAGATGGAATCAGGACATTAACACCATTAATTTTTTTATAGCATTAACACCATTAATGTTTCTCCAGCTCCATTCACCTTCAGTCTTCACCAACCACTATGCCCTTGCCCTTAGCGATACTTTCTATTACTGTATATGATGGAAGAAAGGAGTGAGATTCCAGGGAATCTCAGTAGCAACTACTTTTCATCATATTAATCATACAAGTTAACAACTATGCATGTAAAAATGAGTCATAGAGAACAAAACCTTGTGAGTAACTGAGCTAAAAAGCTAACTGGTACACATATATCTTACTAATAACAAAACTGAATAACTAATTGGTGCACAATCTCTTGCAGATAGATAAACTGTATAAATAACTGGTGCACATTCATTTTAGCAATAGATAAAATGAAAAAATAACTAATGCACATACTAGGAAGATAACTGTTATACATGGCCATGAAAAATTTACATGTTCTCATGCTTAACTATAGCAAAATGGCACAAACAAACATGCAGAAACCAACGCACAATAACATGAAAGGAAAATAGTTACTACCTATCGTACTTTCTTCCAAATTACCTTTACCTTGTTTCTTTCTTTGTTGATTCCGTGGTAGGCTTGGCCACAAGTAAAATCCTATAATTTATATACATATAAGGGTAGGTTAATACTTATATATTATACTTTAATGGCATATTAAATCTCCCTTCCATTCCCAGGCTCTAACCCCTTACGATTAGTTCTCTAACTTTGCTCTTGTTACTTTAAGTTTTAACTAGTTCTCTTGCTTGGGAATTCTTTGCTCATGCTCATCCTATACAACTCTATCCACTAAATTCATTGGAGGCAACAAATGGAATAAAATCCACTCCCTCTAAATAAATAAATAAATAACAGCTTTCCAGAACAGGGGAATTAAAAACGAAAATTCATATACTTTACTTCCATTACTATCATGAAACATTTCACAAAACCTCTTGACATTGTATGATTTAATTATTGAGAGCACTCGTGTCATTGTGAAACCTCATAACACTGGCATCTCTTTAAATTCATTCTCCCTAAAGATTCAATGGTTAATAGATATGCATCAACCTTTCCTTAATATAGCATTTATAAAACTCTACAACCATCTCATTTAAGCATTTACACCTTCCTCACATGCTGAATAAACTTATGCCTTGTTCTGGAAAGTTTTCCAGACTTTAAAAATCAGGTCTCCCATTGTAAATTTAACAACATTCATAATATATTTTATGCTGATAATACTTGGTACTTAATCATCAATCCTACGTACCATTATCCTTCAAAACAATTTAACAACACCCTTGTATTACACTTCCAAAGTTTCCAGCTTCAATATTAACCTCCAAGTCATCATTTTCATCCCTCTTATATCCAACTATCTTGGACCATTATATGCATTAAAAATTCGGGTAGCACTACATTTACAACTCTGAAAATTTATCCCACATCAGGAATATTGTTTTAATAATCATTTTATAGACTTTATGCATGTTTTAATAATATAATATACTTATCTAACATTCGGACGCCTCAAACAATAGCAATATCATGTATATCCTTTCTTACGTCTCTCAAAAGTATTAAACAACAATGTCCCTCTTCATTTCCCGTTCTAAAATTCAAACCATTCAGCATTGAAGTCATAAGCATTACACACCTATATGCATCATGGTCAGTTAAATATCCTATAGGTTCCTCTAAGCTTCACACAACCTTCAGGAAATTCCGTATGTTTAAAAGTCACAGCTCTCGGTCAGTTTTTCAGCTTCAACAACTCAAACTTACAAGCTTAAATCATCACTATGAATCATATATATTTCCTCTAATATTTTCATTAAAGAGCCCAAAGCCATACCCATCAAAACAGAGAGGTTTGGTTCAGTCATCAGAAAAACAGAACCAAATAAGACATGCAACTCCAACTATTATTCATTTAAGCAAGGTTCTGGAACTCGGACCGGAACCCGTTGAACTGGCTGAAAAATCGGTCCGAGTTGGGGGCAAAACCGGGGTCATGAGTTGACCCCGAGTCAACTCGGCCTGAACCGGCCGAGCTGGCCGAGTCACAGAGTGAGAAAGACAGAAATGCAGAATGAGAAGGAGAAGAGAGAGAGATCTGAAGTGCTTAATGTCAACGCGCGATGGTCCACAGTCGAAGGAGGAACAACGATCTGGTTGAAGCTCTCTGGTGCAGTCTAGACTCCAAGCTTCTTTAAGCTTCTCTCTGGTTCGACTTTCCCTGTGGGACACCGAGACACAGACTAGGAAGGAGAAGAGAGAGATATATATCTGAAGAGCAAAGTGGAGCTGGTGAGTGGTGAGGCTAAGGAAGAAGAAGAAAGAGAGAAGCTTCTCAAAGTTAAAAAAAAACAAGAAGCTGCTGCAAAGTTCAAAGAACAAGAAGTTGCTTCACAACTCACGCATGGTCAGTGATGTGATGTGAGTGTGACTTCTCAGCAGATTTTGTGTGTAGTGCAAGGATTCTCACTTTCCCTTCATACACGTGACAAGCAAAGAAGTTATATTGACTTTTTCTTCATTATATTTTATCCCTCTAAAAGCTATGATTTTTTTTTTTTTTTTTTTTTTTTTTTTTTTTTTTTTTGCTCAAAGGCTAAAAGCTATTAAGAACAGATAGGAAAATTCAAAATTGAGAATAGGCGATGGAATGGATTTGGGCCTAGAAATAGATTTGGGTTAGGTATTAATGTTAACTATAAAATATTTTTTTTACCAAAAAAAAAAAACTATAAAATATTTTATATTATTAAAATGTGAATATTTTTACCTATTTAATTAAACTATATATTTTAATTAATACCGGTCGACTCGGTCGACCCACCGACCCTTAGCCCAAGCACCTCCACCGGTTTAGTGGCCGGTCCGAGTTTTAAAACCTTGCATTTAAGCTTCAATATATGCCTATCTATATCTTTATTACACTATTGCTAATTTCTCTCATAGGTACCAAATTTCAGTCGCCCCTCTCACTCCTAAACAACCCCAATCAAAGAAACTGAAGATGGCAACAGATTAGGGGACTCACCTTTATAGAATCTATGGTTGAATGTGGGGTTCAAACTCTTCCTCTTCCCTTCTCTGGCGACCTTCATTGATTCTATTTCTATCGATCTCTCACCTCTCTCTCTTTTTTGCAAGGTTATGAAACCTGGACCGAACCGGTCGGTTCGGACCAGAAGCCGTCGAACCGGCCGGAAAATCGGTCCGAGTCAGAGGATAAATCAGGGTCCCGAGTTGACCTAAAGTTAACTCGGTCAACTCAACCTGAACTGGCCGAGTTGGCCAAGTCAGATTTAAAAAGATTTTTTTTTAAAGAAAAAAATTGACTAAAGGGGAAGGAGAGGAGAGTGTCGGCGCTGGGTAGAGATCACGATCTAGATTTGTCGCAGGTCGAAGATCGGAGCTTCTTGGTCGAAATAATGGAAACAAATTTTGACCAGTAGAATTTCTTACCTCTATTTCAAACCAGAAGCTCCACGGTGCCTTCTCAATGTCGAGACCGAATGAGAAGAAGGAGAGACTGAGAGAGAGAGAGAGAGTTCTGAATCTGAACTCTGAAGAGTTGAAGAAAGAGAGATCTCGGACACAGCGAGAAGGAGGAGGAGGGACTGAGAGAGAGAAGGAGAGATCTGAATGTTGAAGGAGGGAGATAAAAAGTTAAAAACACCTCAACATGAAGTCATGAACTGGACTGGCAAAAAACCAAACGTAGTAAATTAAAAAAAAATGAAAATGTCAAAAAGCCTGTATCCTATACCCTGTAGCCTATATCCCTACACCGCGACACATCACATTTAGGGCCCGTTTGGTGCGCTGATTTCAGCAAAGGGAAAGGGAATATGAGTGTCTTCCCACGGAGAAAACTATTTGGCGCACGATTGTCCTGGAAAATGCGTTTCCCGCCAGCCTCCATCTTCCCACAATTGTGGGAAAGTTGAATCCCTCCAAATTTGGCGGGATAGCGTTTTCATTCCCAAGAGAGTGAATTTTAGGGACAAAAAATCCCTTGCATACAGTGCATGTGTTTATTAAAAAAGACATTCGAGGGTTTAGCTGAACGAAGGCTGCGAACCTGAAATTGAAGACACTGGATTTGGAGACGCAGCTCAACTTGAATGCAGGTGCAAATACAGGTGAGTTTCGATGGGTATAAGAATTGTTTGCTGTTTTCTCCATCGTTGCCGATGCCCTGTATTCATTTCTTTATGCGTATCTTTCTGTGTCGATGGGTATGTGAGTTTCGAGTTGAACATTGGTCGAATAATATGCATGTTTGTGGGTTAAGAGGAGTGAGGTGATGTTGATAAACGAGAGAGGCAGCTGGTACAAGGCATCTCTATTAGTGTTGACAATAATAAATGTGGTCATTAAAATGTGTTGTGTGTTATAAATGAAAGTGGTTTGTGTGTGGCTATGCGCATTTAATATGAAAAATGGATTGACATTCTGTATACCTACCAATAAAACTGTATTTACTAACCCCTGAATTAGAAAGTTAACATAGTTGAATTACAGAATTAATGTGAGTTTATTTTAATCAAGGTGTGATGTCTATGGTTGGGTCATAAGTGTTGCTCTAAAAATTCTGGGGTGGCTGAAAATGTGATATGTTTGAATGTAAATAGTGGTTGTTTGTAAAGAGGAGTAGTAGATTATAATGAAAAGGAAATGGGAGTGCACAAAAATTGTGTAGGTATGGAGCCACAGTCTGAGGAAATGGTTGCAATGTTGGTGGGGTGGCTAGCTTTGCTTATAGCAGTGAGGAGGTTGATTGTCATTATGATAGTGGCAGTGGGAGGAGGTAGACCAAGGCACTTACCAGATAGGTCATTTAGATTAGATTTTCATGTGAAGAGAGCGAATTTGAGGGCTATGATATATAGTAGCAACACCACTTGCTTCAATCAAATTAGGATGTACCGGGCGATGTTTGATAAATTGTGTTACATGTTAGACACAATTGGTGGGTTGAAAGCAACTAAACATATGCTAGTTGATGAGCAAGTGGCAATGTTCCTTCACATCTTGGGTCATCATTTGAAGAATAGAGTAATTCAATTTCAGTTTAGAAGGTCAGGTGAAACCATTAGTAGATACTTTAAATTGGTGCTCAAATATGCTACGATTAGATTGCAATCATTGCTTCTGAAGAAACCAGAGCCCATTTCGGAGGACTCAAATGATCATCGTTGGAAGTGGTTCAAGGTACGTAGAATGTGTTATTGTGCGACTCACTTATTACTTGACGATAATTAAACAAATTGTCCATTAACCTAACCGGTGACCCTGTGGTTGGTTTTCAGGGTGCCTTGGTGCATTAGATGGTACTCACATACGCATACAAGTACCTGCAGCACACAAGGGTAGATACCGAAATAGGAAAGGAGAGGTAACAACCAATGTCCTTGGTGTATGCTCACCAGATGGCCAATTCATTTATGTCTTGCTTGGGTGGGAAGGGTCAACTGCGGATGGGAGGGTGTTGAGGGATGCTATAAGGAGACCACACGATTTACAAGTGGTGCAAAGTATGGGTTGACAATGGTGTAGGAAATGCTGAAATTGTTTTCAACATGTGTACTTCATAGGAAAAAACAATTTTAACGCACTTGATCTTTTTTTCCAGGAAAGTACTACTTGGTTGATGTGGGGTACATGAATTGCCAGGGTTCTTTGGCGCCATACAGAGGGCAACAGTACCACCTTAATGAGTGGAGACAAGGATACCAACCCCAATCTGCACGTGAGTGCTTCAATATGTGACATTCAGCTGCTCGGAATGTTATTGAAAGGTGCTTTGGCATACTGAAGTTGCGTTGGGCCATTCTGAGGAGCGCTTCCTATTACCCTTTGAAGATCCAGAATCGATACATCGTCGCATTTTGTTTGCTGCACAACCTTATTCGTCGAGACAATGTTGAAGACCCCCTCGATCAACATATTGATACGTTTGAACCTGGAATAGATACAAATCTCAACACTTCCATCGTGCCTATGGAAACCAACGACTTTCGAAAAAATTTAGGGAGCATGTTGCAAATGACATGTTTGTTGCTTTTGTGGCGCTTAGGGACAATTGATAAAGTAGTAAAAATTATTGCTTGTTTGTACACCATGGCCTTCCAGTCGTATGAGACAAAAACAATGCTTTGTTATGTTAATTTTAATTCCATTCAATGACTTGGTTTATGTGTTTCTTCACCTGTAATGTGGGACATCCCAAAATTTGGAAATTGAGAATTAAATACGATTTGAGATTAATTATGGAAAATTTTAGCCTTAATAAAGTTTAGAATTTATTTTAGGAATTAAAGGAATAATTTTCATGAATTAAGAGCAATATTTTAGGGCCTAAAGAAATTATTAAGAAAAGAATAAATCCAAGGGTTTATTATAAGGAATACATTATGGCCCAATATTTATTAGAAAATAAGGATGTAGGAATTAGTAGCATTTTTGTGTTGTATCATACAAGCAAAATCACCAAGCTAAGAGACATAACTCTCCATTCATTAATTCCTTGCAGCCCATTTTGTTTTTATTTGGCCCAACATTAGAACCCAGTTCATGCCACCATTCCTTTCTTTAATAACAATATACACAACTCATACCAAAATATATATATATATATACACAACATCTCAATTAAAAAAAACAATATACACAACAGACCCTTTAAATAAACACACACATTTTATCGAAAATAAAAAAAATAAACACACACACACACTCGGACCCATGTGGTACACACACACTTACACTTTTCTTTTTCTTCCTGCATGAATAGCACGTATCCCTCCCATTTCTATCTTCTTTTAATATAACGCCAGAGACACACACCCCTCACTATCTGCACACTCTCCTTTTCCCTTCTCACGCCGGCTCACACACACTTGCACGACACACCACATTTCCTCTCCTATCAACCCAATCCATTTCAATCTATCATCTTCCTTCCTTCCCATCGACTCTTCCTCCCTCCGGCGGCAACCCTGTGTCACACACACCCACACTCCTTCTTCACTTTTCTTTCCCTCCTTCCACCTGCAACACCGAGAGAAGGAGAGAGACTATGGGAAGTCACCGGAAAAAGGTAGAAGAAGAAGAAAAACTTACATGCAACCTATTTTTGGAGTCTAGGTAAGCCTCCTAAACTCATCCTCAAACACATTTTGATAGATACTTGGGTATTTGGAATCATTAAGTTGCTGTAGAGAAGAGTCACAGTGTGGTTGGCTGGTTGCTGTCATCACATTTGTGTTTTTGACTTTGAGTGTCTTTGCATGTCAATCTTGAGATATAAACTGAGGTTATTTAGCTCTGCATGTGGCTTACCAAAACTCAAAGTATAAAATCTGAGTCCAAGAAGATGTCAAGATCACATGGTCTCGCTTTTGCATGTCAACTTCATTCTCTTGGCTGAAAACAGAGCATAGTTTCCATGTCGGTTATAGGGGTTATAGGTTGGGTTTTGATCTGAAATTTTTACAGGAGATATTACACTCCTTAAGGTTTAAAATAAGCTTTGGATCACCTAAAATAGAGGTCTACAACTCCAGTTATTATTTTTAGAAGTTGAGCCAAAAATCAGGAAATTTATGGTATGCTTCTGGAGTCAGGGGATGACGTGGCATTTCGGACTGGCTAAACAAAATCATTAAAATTTGTAATATCCCAGTTAAATATTAGACACATAGAGGTTTAATTTGATAGGTAATTCATCGAATTCCGATAAGTATTGTAGGAGTTATGGTTTCTCAAAGATCGGTCAGAGAATCTGAAAATTTACTGGACAATGTTTATATTTTTGAATTTTTGGAATTCTTCTCAGCCATAAATCAGCTTGGTGACTTTAATTTATGAAAATAGACTTATCAAGGTTTTAGTAGAAATTGGAATAACTCTATTTGGAGTTATATCGGTCGAGTTAGGAATTTTCCAAATTCTCAGAAAAGAAGGCTGAATTTTTTATAAGTCTTAAAATAGTCACATAAGTTGTTAATTGTGTTAAACCTCTAAAGTAAAGGTTTCTTTGGATAAAATGAAAGCTTAAATGGCTGAGATGATAATATTATCTATAGTGAATAGTATCTAATTAAATAAGTCTCAATGAGTATACATCCCTAGTCATAAGGATATTAAAAGACAAGTATTTTTGGGGTGAGTCTAGACTAACCCATCACTATATAAATGTTAATTATAGGACATGAGAATTGCCCAAGCTTAAAGGACAAGCATAGTGACAAGAGCTTGTTGGAAAGGGTTTTGTCGGTAAGATCAACAGGTAGTAACTATAATCTCGTGGCTCAATTGAGCGGAAGGGCCGACCATGGGGCCAACTTCCCAATGGCTAGGCAGGGTCTAGTGCATTCAGTTATTTTTGTTTTCAATTTACCAAAATGAATTTCCTAGCGCTAAGGTATTTGAAAACATTTTATGATTTACTTGTATTACAAGCTGCATTTGGTATGTAATACTTGTCGTCTGAATTTGAATGCTTTATATGCTGTGTGGACTACTCTATTTGGTTGATTTACATATATTGCATATGCTAGAATTTGAGATTAACCTGTTACTCTGGGATTCATTCATTTGAATCTCAGAGCCTTCCATAAATCCAGGACGTGGGCAGACTAGTAGGCAAGGAGGAGGAGGCAAGGCGTAGGTATTGAATGATCTTGTGAAGAAGGTGGAATTGATGATGCAGACTAAAACATATAGTTTCACTTTTGTATATAAATAATTTTATTGCTTATGACTTGGATATTATTTTGAGATAGCCGTAAGTGGCAATTGGGATGTATTTATTTAATTAGATATATATGATCGTAGAAGTAGTTAAAATATGTAGACAAACATATGTTGGTAACGTTTGTTGCAGGGACGGGCATGTATATAACAAGCCCAAATCATAGTGAATGATTTAGTAGAGCACTAGATTAATTGGAGAAATAAGGAAATACTCTGATGAAACTTAATAAGGTTTTAAGTATGATGCAATTTTAATGATAAGTTTAAACCACTGATAAAATTTTTTCAAATCTTTTAAATGTTTCAGAAAAGCCCATCCTGAACTTTAATATTATTTTGAAATCTTTCTTTAAAGAAGGGCTTTCTTTGTAAGAACCAAATCTAACCAAGTGGTTTAAATTTTTGTTAAATATTACATCTTTGCATGATAGGTGAAGATGCCACTCTGTTCTAGGCTTAGAATAGTGGGGTGTTACATAATGGTTGTTGCTTTAATGGTTCATTATCCGTTATTTCTTATTTTGTCAAACATATTGTGCCTTAACTTGTTTTATGTACATCAGTTTAGTTTTAGATGGACTCGTCTGATCAGGCAGCTAAGGGCAGGATGAAAATATGGTCTGCTGAGGCAGACAAACTGCTTGTTGACTACTTAGTCACTCTTAGGATTAAGCAAAAATAAATGGCTGATAACGGCTTTAAGAATGGGTTTGCCAATGCCCTCCAAGAGATGATGGAAGCAAAGCTACCAGGTTGTGGCAAAAAAAGCCACTCCACATATTACCTTTAGGTTAAAGACATTGAAACGATTGTGGCAAATGGCTTATGACATGGTATATGTGCCAACACTTCTGGATTTGGTTGGGACCCCGACACCAAATTTGTCACTATAGACCCAGTGGTTTGGGAAGAGTATCTGAAGGTATGTCATACCATTGCTGTGTTCATCTTATCTTAATTCACAAACTGACATGCATGCCATTTCATGTCTGATAACATGATTTTTTTTTTTGGTAGGCACATCCAAGGTCTTTGCACCAAGACCTTACTCAACTTTGACGGTTTATGCTTCGTATGGGGAAAGGACAGGGTCAATTGGTGAAGAAGTAAGATCCCCGGGTGGGATGGAGGATGATGTGATCAACTGAAGCGAATATGTAGCTGCCTCAAGTTGCTGTGCTCAAGTTTTATGGCCCAAGCAACAACTATCTGATTTGGGAATCAACTTGAAGGAGATCCCAATATTGTGTGACAACACAAGCACAATAAGCTTAGCAAAGAATCCAGTTCAACATACTCGGACCAAGCATGTTGATGTGAGGCATCATTTCATAAGGGATCATGTTCAGAAGAAAGATGTCAAAGTCATGTTCATCCCAGCTCATCTTCAACTTGCTGAAATCTTCACCAAACCATTAGCTAAGGAGCAATTTAATTTCATAAGAAGAGAATTGGGAATGGTAAATCCTAATGAGTTGTAAGCAATTCTTGCTCAAATTTTGTGTTAAATTATGGTTTTGATGATTAAAAAGTTCTTGACTTAAGCATCAGAGCATCTAGATTTGTTTTATGCAGGATGTTAAAAATCTGGGTTTTGCGGTGGAGGAGCAAAACCTCGAGGTTTTGAAGAAAACCTCGAGGTTTGGTCATGAACTATCGAGGTCAGAGCTTTGAAGAAAGGAGAAACCTCGAGGTTTCACAAAAACCTCGAGTTTTCGAGAGACAGAGAGCTGACCAAGTTCTAAAGGTTGCAAAACCCCGAGGTTTTGGAGAAAACCTTGAGGTTTGGACGATGGTTCAAAGGTTCACGAACACCTTTGAAGTCCAGGTTGGTGATTATTCATCAAACCTCGAGGTTTGGCTTAAAACCTCGAGGTTTGCTAGAGTCTATATATATGCGTGCACTGTTCATATTCTCCAACCTCGACCTAAACCTCTAGGTTTTCAGACTCGCTTTCTCTCTTCTCTCTGAATCTCTCATTTCCCGACCAAATTTCCCTCTTTAATCCCTCCAATGGCCTCGAAATCACACTCCCAAGCCGTTTCTGCTTCTGATTCTAGTGAAGAAGGAACAAAATCATGGTCTCGTCCTCCTCCACCTCCTCGTCAACCTGTGGCACCACCTCCTCCTTCTTCTGAATGCCCAGTAAGGGTAAAGACTCGGTCTACTCGTCTTCGTCATGGCATAGACAAATCGATTAAAGGAGTTCAAGGTTAAATTCCAGAAGAGCAGTCACCATCGAAAAGAAGAAAGGAACTAAAGGCTTAAAGCAAAGGGGTTTCCTTCAAGTAACCTGCTAAGAAGAAGAAGGAACCTACCAAGTCTCCATCCAAGAAGAGAAAAGAACCTGAGGTTCAAAGCCAGGGAAAGGAGCAGGAGCCTGAAGAACCATCTAAGAAAAAGAAGAAAGTGCCCAAGAAAAAGGGGAAGGCAAAGGTTTCGAACCAAGAATTCCCAAACCATCTAAACCAAAGAAGAATGAAGAGGGCATATGTGTCTTAAGTTGGGGAATCCTCACGAGGACAAGCTTCCTCTCAAGCTCCAGAAACTGAACAAGAACAAGATGAGGAGGCCTCTTCAGTCATTGTGGATGCAATTTCAGATATCTACTGCAATGCCAATCCACCCAAAGGTTTTATCATTTCCACTGCTGCTCTTCCTAAAGAGGAAAATGAAAAGTTTAGGGAAGCATATTTACATCACCTCTTCTGTCCTATGGTTGCCATTGACTTAAAAGAATTTCAAAAAGAGTGTCATTTTGACTTATCCCCTTGGCTGAAACAATATGAACCTTTCATTTCCATTCTGCTCCCTATACTCCGAATATTGTTCGTCTATTTTATTACAAGATGGAGTATGATAATGAATTAAGAGACTACGGTGAGGTGATTGAGGAGAGGGTCACCACTGTTGTTAGGAATGTCAAGTTTACCTTATCTGCTGATATCCTAAACAAAATTCTTAAAATTGCCAATCCTCCACCTGTTCCTGAGTTCTCTTACAGCAACCAGGAAGTTTTTGAAACACTCAGACCTGGTGAGTCTTTCCCTCCTGACCAACAACTAAGACTCACATTCAAACCTAGTTCCATGCCTCTTGAAAACCGAGTCTTGTGGTATGTCTACTCTAGGAACTTCATTCCTAAAGGAGGCAACTACAGCCACTTCACCCAACACGATTACAGACCATTTACATCCTTTGTGAAGAAGGTTCCCTTTAACCTTGGTCACTGGCTTCTCTAGGGGATGTCTGAATTCTGATTCTCCAAAAGACAGTTATCTCATATACCATACCTTTCCTTGGTCTCAGTCATCCTATTCTATCATAAAATTTGGTATGTGGGTTCTGTTGATACACTGGAGTATCCCCCATTCTTTGGAAAGACACAGATGAATCTAATGAAGATCATGTTTGGGGAAGAAGGATCTATACAATCTCAATATCCTTCAAGATCTCATCCAAGATCTCAAGCTCAAGAGGCTCAGTCAGTTCCTCCACCTCCTCAGACATCCCTGCCAGCTGATTTTGCTTTTTAGATCAAGCAAATTGTAGATGCTGCTCTTGCCACGATGACTATGCGCATGGAGTTTGAGTTGGGCAAAATAAGAGCTGAGATGACTCGAGGCCACAATGGTCTTATTGAGATTCAGGATGCCATGAAGGAGCATCTTGAAATGGTCTCTAGACAATCAGTTGAGGTTAAGGAGAAGGCTGGAGCAATTGATACGAAGCTGACTACTCATCTCATCTCTCATATGGACCTCAGTGACAAGGTGGAAAGAATTATCAAGCATTTGCACACTGGACCATCTTCACCTCATGGCACTGCTGCTGACCCAAGCACCTCTGGTCCTGTTTCTGGTTCATCTTCACCATCCTTCACTTTCCCCTCACCACAGATTCCTACCACATCTTCTGATCCATCCACTCCACCTGTTCCTTCTCAAGCTGAAGTTGCCACACCTGCCACTGAAATCCTTCCCTCACCATCCACACCAAGAATCAAGTCCTCTCTTTTTCATCCTTAGCCACTCCTACAACTGAAGTTGTTCATCTTTCCCCTCATTTTACACCCTTGGTCCACCTCCCTTTTGAAGATGACAAGGGGGAGAATGGCAAGGATTAGACTTTGAGTTTTTGAGAGCTTTAGAGAACTTAGAACATATTTTGTTTTATATCTTGTACTTCATGCTTGCTCATGTACTTTGCTTTACTTTTATTTTGAAATGAATACAAGTTCTGTTCATTATGCTTCTCTTTGCTCATCTCGAAATATAAGTTATGTCGATCCTACTAATTTGCAAAATGAAAGTTTTCAAAACACTATCACTTACTAAGCTTATTTCAAAATGAAAACTCTCTCAAATTTTCAAAGCTGTTTGTTTACAAGTGTTGTCAACATCAAAAAAGGGGAGAATGTTAGTTCTCTAAGGGTTTTGATGATTTCCATTGGTTGTAAACAAAGCCTGTGGTTTTGCTCTCTATTGATGAAAAACTCACTATAAGAGAAAACCTCGAGGTTTTCCAAGAAACCTCGAGGTTTGGCCTTACAAAAGAGTCCTCAAGGTTCTATGTTTTTTTTAACTTGAAAAATCTGGGTTTCTCAAAGTTATGTGAAACCTCGAGGTTTGGCAAGAAACCTCGAGGTTTTTCCCTTCCAGAGAAAACTCAGTTTAACGCCTGTTTTCAAAACTCCAGGCTTGAAGAAAACCTCCAGGTTTGATCTCAATCAGTGTTTTATAAGTTTCTCAAAAATAGAGAAACCTCGATGTTTCTGGACAAACCTCGAGGTTTGTCTTGGCAGAGCTTCTGCATTTTTTCCAAGTTTTTCAAAACCTCCGTGCTTCACTCAAACCTCCAAGTTTCGCTTTGGCGCAAAAACCGAGAATTTGAAGTTTAAGGTGAAACCTCGAGTATTGTTGCAAACCTCGAGGTTTCTAGATCCAGAGAGCAAATGATCTTTTCAATGATTTTGAAAACCTCCAGGTTTCTAGAAAACCTCCGTGTTTCGAGATCCGAGAAAACACTTTTCACCGATTTTGAAAACCTCCAGTTTCCGGAAAACCTCCGTGTTTCGACATCCGAGAGCAAACACTTTTCACCGACTTTGAAAACCTCCAGGTTTCCGGAGAAACCTCCGGTTTTGCTCTTGGCATTTTTTTTGCAAGGTTTCACTCTCAAAGTGAAACCTCGAGGTTTCGAGAAAACCTCGAGGTTTTGTCACTCGTGAGACAAAACGCTTTTCTCGCTCTTTAAAAAACCTCTAGGCTTTGCGTAAACCTCCAGGTTTGGTGTTTTGGACTTAAACCTCTTTCTCTTGCTAAGTCCAAAACCTCGAGGTTTGAGAACAAACCTCCAGGTTTCTCAGCGTTCTTCAGAAATTCAAATCGACGATTTTGCTATACCTTCTTGTTTGATCTTAATACTTCCTATGATTATTCTCTAATGTTCTTAGAAATGTTTAATCACTTTATTGCTTGAGTTTCGCAGATTAAAGAATGTACATTGAAGGTTTAAAGCAAAAGCAAAAGTGATGTCAGCACATTAAATGCAAACCCAGAAAGTTGCATTCTTTTAGGTAATCCATCTGTACACGCCTACAAGGAATTAAAGAATGATTACTACATCCAGTAGATGCTACTCCAACGGACAAATTTGCAGAGAGTCAACTCTGATCCCTTGCCTAGCTGGATTAAGTGCATTTTAGAGAGAGAATAAGACCTAAGTTGAATCAGAACCTTGTCTAATGAAGGCAACAGTTATAATCAAGATTACAATGGTCAATTAATGCACTCTTAGTATAAATAGAGTTGCATTCAAGTCTTTTCAACAACTACAACTACTGAAAACGAAAATCATTCAAGTCTTGCATTTATTCCCTTTGTTTTCAACTGTGTAGTATCTTTTGATACATAAGCTTCAGTGTTTATCATTATCTACTCTTAGAGAGAGTTTTTTTTACTTGTAAATCATTTATTGTAAAGAATCACAAGTCAAGGGGACTTGGTGATTTGGGAGTTCATCGACATAACTTGTAAGGGGGAGTGAGTTCTAGTAAGAGAACTACTCTTGAGTGCGAGTGTGTAATCAATTGTGATAGTGAAAAACCCGGAGTCCGGGGACTTTGGACGTAGGTCAAGTGGTTGGACTGAACCAAGTATAAATCTCTCGTGTCTAGCTCTTCTTCTCTACACTCTGTTCATCCCCGTTTTGCTTTTTACAAAATAGAACAGGTTTTTAAAAGTTTTTAAAATCCCCAATTCACCCCCTCTTGGGTATTTTGCTCCATTTTCATTCTATCAGCAAACATTACATCAGATTTGGCAATTAGAAGGCAAAAGCTACATATGATTTCTAAGTTAGGAACTACATAGATAGAAATGAAAAATCCAAATCCAAAAAGTTCTTCTAAAACCTCAACCGCAACTCAAATCAACTCAAATTCTTTTGACCTTTCTCTCCCCCTTTGTCATCTTCAAATGGTACGGTATCTAGGGTATCCGGAGTTGGGGAGGCATGATGAAATAGTTCGGTAGTGGGAGTAGTAGGAGATGGGGAAGGGAAAATCTCAGTGGTTGGGGTATCTGCCAGAGTAGGTGAAGGAAAAAGTGGAGTGGATGGCTGAGGGGAAGAAGTGGTGGGGATCTGAGGACTGGTATAGGTGAAAGAAGGTGAGGATGTGGTCTTAGGTTTAGGCTTAGGATGAGAGGAACTTGGACCACCAACAGAGCCAAAAGCAGGAGAGGAACCAAACCCGAGATGCTTCATGATCTTCTCAACCTTATCACCCACGTCAATGGTGGTGACTAAGTTGGTGGATAGTCTTGCATCAAGATCAATCAGCTGATCAAAGTGCTCACTATGGGACTTCTCAAGTTGGTCCTTCAACTCATCAATCTGAACTTTCATCGCTTCCTGAGCATCCACCATCTCATGATTGCCTTCTCTTACTTCAGCCACCAGCTTTCCAATTTCAAATTCCAATTTGATTGACAAGGAAGCAATGGCCCTGTCCACAATATCCTTTATTTTGGACTCAAAATCAGCAGGCAGGAATGACTGAGAATGTGAAGGAGCGGATTGAGCTTCGTGAGCCTGCGAGTATGCTCGAGCTTGTGAGGCTCTAGGCTAAGACCTTGAAGGGGCTCGAGATTGGCCAGATCCTTCAGCCCCAAATGTAATCTTCATGAGATTTAGTTGAGACTTTCCAAAGAATGGTGGGTATTTGAGTGAACTAGCAGGCCCAACATACCAAATTTTATGATAGAACAAGATCACTAATATCAAGGAAGGAAAAGGTATGTGGGAAAGCCTCCTACGAGAAAATTTGAACCCAGTCATCTCCTGGAAGATCCAGTGACCAAGGTTGAAGGGCACCTTTTTTACAAAAGCAGTGAAGAGAGGGTAATCCTTCTGAGCAAAGTGGGTGTAGTTACCACCTTTTTGAATGAAGTTTTAAGAATAGATATACCATAGCACCCTATTCTCAGGAGACATAGAGCCAGGATTGAAAGATAGCAAATGATGTTGGTCTGGAGGAAAAGGCTCATTTGGTCTGAAAGTTTCAAAGATTTCTTGGTTACTGTAACGGATTTCAGGGATAGGAGGAGGGTTGTCAATTTTTAAAATGGTATTCAGAATTGAAGCAGACAGAGTAAACTTGACTCCCCAACCAAAGTAGTAACTCTTTCCTCAACTAAGTCACCATTGGAATCCAAAATATTGTCAGACTCCTTATGAAAGTAAAACAATCGAACAAGATGAGTAACATAAGGAGCTGATATGGAAATGAAAGACTCATAAGGTTTTAACCAAGGGGACAAGTCTAGATGGCATTCCTTGTGAAAATCTTATAGGATTATAGCAACTACTGGACAAATTTCTCTTTTATTGTATTGTTCTTTAAATTGATCATTTTGTTCAGCAGTAAGACCATCAGAGAAAATTCTAAAACCTCGGGGTGGAGAGGGATGACGATAGATTTCTGATATCGCATCTGCCATAATTGGAGACACTTCTTCTTCTTGTTGAGGATGAGACGAGGAAGGAGCTTTGGAAGAGGCTTGGTCTTTTGAAGATTGTCGAGAGAGAGAGGCCCTTTTTGTCCTAGTAGATGTTCTAGCTTTCTTCTGCATGGATTGAGGCTCTTCAGAAACCTTCTTCTTCCCTTTATCCTTTGGCTCAGGTTCCTTTCTCTTCTTGCCTGGAGATTTTGGTGGTTCGTGGAACGATACACCCTTGGATTTGGGGGAAATAGCAGGAGCTTTATTCTTGCCCTTTGGTGGTGGTGAATCAGCAGAAGGAATGTCCTTGCTTACTCCTCTGATTGCCCTATCTGCGCCAAGATGAAGTCATTTGGGGATCGACTTCATCCTCACCGGGCGAGGAGACTTAGGAGGAGGAGGAGGAGACCATGATTTTGAGGCTTCGTCACTTGAATTAGACTCGTGATCCTCATGAGGGTTTGATTTCAAGGCCATCAGAGGATTTGAGAGAGGTTTTGGGTCGAATGATGAGAAAATCAGAGAGAAAAGAGAGAAAACCTAGGTTGAAACTTGAGTTTTAGGTTGAATTTTGAAGAACTTAAACAGTGACACATATATATAGGCTCGACAAAACTCGAGTTTTGGTTCCAAAACTTGAGTTTTGATGAATGGTAATACTAACCTGGACTTCAAAGGTGTTCTGTGAACCTTTGAAATTTCAGCGACCAAAACTCGAGTTTTCACCATTCTTCAAAACTTGATTGCTCTCGTCTGATGGAAACTCGAGTTTCCTTTTGAAAACTCGAGTTTTCAAATTTCTCCTGAAAACTCAGGTTTTCTTTGACCTTGACTCTTCAAGACCAAAACTCAAGTTTTAACACAAAACTCGAGTTTTCTCCTCTCGACTGCAAAAACTCATAACTTCAACAAGTCCTGCATAAAACATAACTAAACGCTCCGATGCTTAAGTTAGCGACTAAAATTCATCAAAACCATAACTAACATTAAGGTGAGTAAGAAATGCTAACAATTCATTGGGATTTACCATTTCCAATTCTCTTCTTATGAACCATGACACAAGTGAACCACGAAGAAACTCACATTGGCCACTTGTGCTCTTTCGATAAGTCTTGTACCCAGCATGGTCTGAGTCTGAATATGCCACCAAATGTTTAGGTTGACCTTTGGGAAACCACAATCCAAGTGTCTTTGAGTCAGCAAGATATCTGAATATTCTTTTTACTTGCTCAGCATGTGACTCCTTAGGAGCAGATTGAAATCTTGCACACATTCCAACACTGAATTGGATGTCTGGGCGACTTGCTGTCAGATAGAGTAATGATCCAATGATTCCTCTATATCTTGTGATGTTGAAGTCCTTGCCCTCTTCATCAGCATCCAATGAAATAGTTGAACTCATAGGAGTGTCAGCTCCATTGCATTGATCCATCCCAGACTTCTTCAGCAGATCATTGAGATACTTGGTCTGAGATATGAAGATTCCATCCTTCTTTTACTTGATTTGCAGACCAAGGAAATAGTTGAGCTCTCCCATCATGGACATCTCAAATTCTCCCTGCATATTCTTAGCAAAATCTTCACACAAAGCATCATTAGAAGCACCAAATATAATATCATCAACATATATTTGGACAATTAAGATTTCATTAAGCTTATTACTTTTTATGAAGAGAGTTGAATCTGCTTTTCCTCTAATAAAACCTTGATCAAGAAGGAATTTTCTTAAACGCTCATACCAAGCTCTAGGAGCTTGTTTAAGACCATATAGGGCCTTCTTGAGTCGATACACATGATCTGGATGATGAACATTTTCAAAACCAGGAGGTTGTTCTACATAAACTTCCTCTTGAATAAAACCATTCAGAAAAGCACTTTTGACATCCATTTAATAGAGTTTGAAACCTTTCACACAAGCAAAGGCTAGAAGAACTCTTATGGCTTCCAATCTTGCCACTGGAGCATAAGTTTCTTCATAATCAATTCCTTCTCCTTGATTATAGCCTTTGGCAACCAATCTTGCCTTGTTACGGACAATGATTGCTGATTCATCACGTTTGTTCTAGAATACCCATTTAGTGCCAATAACCGGATGGTCTTTGGGCCTAGGTACCAAATCCCAAACTTGATTTCTATCAAATTGATGTAACTCCTCTTGCATTGCTATCACCCAATCATTGTCTGAAAGGGCTTCATCAATCTTAGAGGGTTCAATATGTGATATAAAAGTTGAAAAAGTTACTTCATTTAAAGTGTTATTTCTAGTTCTTACTCCTTGATTTACATCACCTATAACTTGGTCCAAAGGGTGATTCCTTATGAACTTCCAAGCTCTAGGCTGGGACTGATCAGAATTTTCAAGATTGTTTTGGGGATTAGCCTCGAAAACATTTTCAGGATTTTCAATAGATGCGGAGTAGTTTTCGAAAAGAATTGGTTTTTGAAAACATTTTCTTCATCATCATCCAAAGGTTTATCAGATTTAGATTCACATAAAACAACATGCATAGACTCTTCAACAATACGGTGCAGTATTAAAAACCCTATAAGCTTTACTTCTATTAGAATAACCTAAAAATATACCTTCATCTGCCTTGGGGTCAAATTTTTCCCAAGTTATCTTTACCATTATTGTGGATAAAGCACTTACTTCCAAATACATGCAGATGAGCCAGATTTGGTTTTCTTCCTTTGTACAGCTCATAGGGAGTTTTGTCCAACTTCTTTCGGAGGTATGCCCGGTTTGAGATGTAGCAAGCGGTCTTGAAGTGTTGTTCTCGTTCAGCATAGCTCTTGCCATCTCAGTGAGGACTCGGTTCTTTCTTTCCACAACACCATTTTGTTGAGGAGTCCTTGGAGCGAGAAGTTGTGGTCTATCCCCATGTTGTCACGTAACTCGGCAAAAGCATTGTTTTCGAATTCTCCTCCATGATCAGTTCTTATTCCTGAAATAGAGAAACCTTTCTCGTTCTAGACCTTCTTGGCAAACACAACAAATTGATCAAATGTTTCATCTTTGGAAGATAAAAATATTGTCCATGCAAATCTAGAGAAATCATCAACTATGACCAAAGTATAAAGATTGCCACCAAGGCTTTTCACTCTAGCTGGTCCAACTAGATCCATGTGACGTAGTTGGAGAGGTCTATTAGTTGAAATCTCATTTTTAGATTTGAAAGATGATTTGGTTTGTTTCCCTTTTTGACAAGCATCACAAATCATGTCATATTTAAATCGAAGCTTAGGAACACCAATCACCAAATCCTTTTTCAATAATTTGTCAAGTTGAATCATATTGACATGAGCTAATCGCTTGTGCCATAGCCAACTCTCATCCAAATTACTTACAAAACACTTTTCAGAAACAGAATCATTATTAGGAAGATGAAGTGTATAACAATTGCCATCTCTAGGGGCTCTAAATAAAGCTTTTGATTTTATGTTTTCTAAAGGAGAAGATCCTTTTTCACAATCAAGCACTCGTCAGAATCGAAGATAACTAAGTTACCTTTATCAGTGCTTTGACTTACACTGAGGAGATTGTGGCAAAGTCCTTCCACCAGGTAGACATCTTTGATTAGTGGTCATTCATTGTTGCCAATTTCACCAATTCCAACAATCTTTCCAGATTGGTCTCCACCAAAGGTCACCTTGCCACCATCCTTGGGCTTGATTGAGACAAACTTGGATTGGTCTCCCGTCATGTGTCTAGAGCATCCACTGCCAATGTACCATTTGTTGGGCTTTCATGCTCTTAGACATACCTGCAAGACACAACAAATCAGGCCTTAGGTACCCATATTTTTCTGGGTCCTTTGGGGTTAGTTTGTGTCTTAGGAACCTTGTAAGATCCCTTTGGCACCCATTGATAATTTCCTGAAGGTTTATCCCTTCTTTCCTTCTTATGAAAACAAGAAGAAGTAGTATGACCCTTTCTATTGCAATAATTACAGTGTGCAAACGGATTTGAAGAGTGGACAGATTTTGTAAAATAGTTCATATAAGATTTCTCTCTGTTTTTCTTTCTTCCTTTTTTTTTGTCAAAATCTGGTTTGTAGCCAATTCCAGATCTGTCATTTATAAACCTTTGTTTTTTCAAAATGACATTGAGCATTTCACTACATCTAGTGAATTTCCCAAGTGACTTTGTGAGATGCAAGTTCTTTTTCTTTAAATCAATGCAATCATCACACATAAGTTTTTCAGGAAAGGAGAGATTTTCTACTTGCTGTTCAAGAGATACGTTTTTCCTTTTCAAAGAGAGATATTTATCATCAAGTTTTTCAAATTCAGATTGCACAACAAGATATTCAGCAAATAACTCATCATAAGATGGTTTTGAATCATATACCTCATCATTGTTGGCATGTTGCTCTTCTTCTTCAGCAACTAGGCAAATATTTGCCTTCTCTTCCTCATCATCCTCATCTTCATCGATGAGCTATCTCCCCAGATGCCTGAGACATAGGCTTTCTTCTTGAATTTTCTGAACTTCTTCTTTTCTTTGTCTTTGTTGTTCAACTGGGGCATTCAGACTTGATGTGACCAGGTTTTTGACACTTGTAGCAGATGATTGGTTTCTTGGCCTCATAGCAGGAGCTACCTTTATGAAATTTCTTGTATTCTTGGTCCCTTCTGTAGAACTTCTTGAATCTCTAGACCATCATGCCTATTTCCTCATCTTCGTCTTCATCATCATCTGACTCTTTGACTTCCTTGACAGCTTTGAGATCAACTCCTTTGTTTTTGCCACTGACTTCATTAAGTTCCTCTGTGAACTTGAGTTTTCCTTCATATTCAGATAAGCTCCCAAATAAAGCTGCTACAAAGCTCATTGACTCACCACGAGCCTCTTCAATGGCTGTGACCTTAGCTTCCCATTCCTTGTTGAGGATATTAAGAATTTTCCTCACTTGAACAGATTGATCATAGGTTTTTCCCAAGGCAGCAAGCTGGTTGATCAGATGAGTGAATATTAACTGAAAATCGACAAAAGATTCATCGGACTTCATTCGAAGGAGGTCATATTCAGTCATGAGAGTGTTGACTCTATTTTCCTTGAGTCCAGTTGTTCCTTCATGAGCTATCTCCAGAGCATCCCACATAGCCTTAGCAAAGGACAAGGTACAAATGCAAAAGTACTCTTGTTGGCTAAGAGCACTTTGCATCATAAGAATAGCCTTGCTGTTGAGAGTAACATTTCGCCTATCATTCTCATCATAAGCTTCCTCAGCCTTTGGAACTCTGAGACCTTCTTGAATCACAGTTGGAGCATAATCTCCAACCTCAAATACTCTCCATAAGCCAAACTCTGAAGCCATAACGAAAAGCTTGAATTTGGCCTTCCAGAATGAGTAATGCTGACCACTAAAACCAGGTGGTCTGTTGATTGAAGCTCCATGAGGTAGAATACCTTCCATAATGATCCTTCTCGAGATGTTAAGCTCTTTAGAGAAGACCTTTCTCTGATACCAAATGAAAGTGGAGCTAAATCACTAAGAGGATGGTGAATTGGAGATTTTAAAATCTTTTTAAAACTTGCTCTATTTTGGAACAACAAAACAGGGAAGAACAGAAAGTGTAGAGAAGAAGAGCTAGACACAAGGATTTATACCGGTTCGGTCCAATCTCTTGAACTACATCCAGTCCCCAGACTCTCTGGGATTTTCCACTATGACAAAGATTACACACTCTGTACTCAAGAGTAATTCTCTCACTAGAACTCACTCCCCCTTACAAGCTATAATCAATAAACTCCCAAATCACCAAGTCCCCTTGACTTGTAATTCTTTACAATAAATGAATTACAGATAGAAACTCTCTCTAAGAGTGAATAATGATAAATACTGAAGATTTTATATCAAAAGATACTTTTACAAGTGAAAACTGAAGGTAGGTGGAGAACTTTGAATGCAATTCGTTTTCAGCAGTTGTAGTTATTGTGAAGACTTGAATGCAACTCTATTTGTACTCAGAGTGCATTAAATGACCGTTGTAATCTTGATTATAACAGTTGCCTTCATTAGACAAGGTTCTGGTTTAGCTTAGGTCTTCTTCTTTCACTAATCTCCACTTAATCCAGTTGTGCAGAGGTTCAGAGTTGACTCTTTGTGAATTAATCCGTTGGAGTAGTAGCTTCTCGATGTGGAAATCATTCTTTAATGCTTTGCAAACGTGTGCAGGTGGATTGCCCAAAAGAATGCAACTTTCTGGGTTTGCATTTAATGTTCTGACATCACCTTTTGCTTTTGCTTTAAACCTTCAATAAACATTCTTTAATCTGTCTAAAAATCATCAATAAAGTGGTTAAACATATCTGGGAACATTAGAGAATAATCATAGGAAGTATTAAGATCAAACAAGAAGGTATTGAAAATTCGTCAAATTTGAATTTCAACACCAGTGATGAAAACTCGAGTTTTGGACTTTGGCCAGTAAATTCGATTTAAGTCCAAAACATCAAAACTGGAGGTTTTCTTCCAAGACTGGAGGTTTTTAAATACTAGAAAACTGCAATCCTCTCGGGTTGGCCAAAACTCGAGTTTTCATACCAAAACTCGAGTTTTCGTTTAAACATGAAAACATTGAGAATTCGCGCCAAGTTAAAACTAGAGGTTTTCTATGATAACCGGAGGTTTTCAAATGATAGAAAATATGATTGCTCTCTGCCAAGCTAAAACTTGAGTTTTACGGACAAAACTCGAGTTTTCACTTTACTGTGAAGACTTTGAGAAATCTTTCCAAATTCAAAACTCAAGGTTTTCACAAACACGGAGGTTTTGAAAACCGGCTAAACGTGACTCCTCTCTGTCAACTTAAAACTCAAGTTTTGCTTTGCAAAACTCGAGTTTTCACCATCTTAGTGAAAACTTTGGAAAAGTTCAAGTTAGACGAAAACCGGAGGTTTTAGGTAAAAACTCGAGGTTTTCAAAGTTCAAAATTTAGGAGACTCTCTCTGTAAGGTCAAAACTCGAGTTTTCATATCAAAACTTGATTTTTCTATTTTCAGAATATGTTGAGAAGTCTCTATTCCTTGTAAACTCGAGTTTTCACTGAAAACCTGAGGTTTTGCTTTGTTCAGAGAACTTGTGCTTCTCTGTGTAAGTGCAAAACTCGAGTTTTGGAAACAAAACTCGAGTTTTGCTTTGACATCAAATATTTCAATCTTTCAAAGCAAAACTTTATGCATTGTTTGCAATTGTTGGTGATCATCAAAACCCTTAGAGAACTAACAGCATATTGGTCAAGTTTTGAAACGTTCAAAGAATGCTGATCACGCACGACGTTGGTTAACGCTGGGTCGAACGAGTTCGAACTTGCAAAGGATGTTAGGATTTGTCCTTCAACTAATTTTTTCTGAGCTGTCCAGATTCGACGATGGTCATGTTAGACTTGATCACGTTCGGACGTTCAAATCAACAAGTTAAGAACAAATTTTTCCGTCCACGCGAAGATCATGTTCAACAACGCCTTTTGGGGTTAAAATTTAATTTTATGAAAGAAACTTTCTAAGACAATATGATGTTTTCAAAAGCTCCGGGGCGCCCCCAGCCATAGTGATCGGCTGATTGCTCATCGCGAGAATTGAAATCATGATATATTATATATGTATTATATAATATAATATAAATTAGAGAATTTAAATCATGATACTATATTATATAATTATATAATATAATATACATTAGAGAAATTGTTATATTATATGTATTATATAATATAATATAAATTAGAGAATTTAAATCATGAATAATATTTTATTTCATAATTGTATGAATTAAAATATTTTCTAATTTACCTTTCAAAGTGTTTTTTGAGTATGGTGAACAACATGGCTCTAGATTTTACTAGTGTTGTAAATTTAAATATGGCCTACGAGCCATGCCTCTCTTTAAATGTTCTTGATGTACATTCTCTTCTCATCTCACTCCCCCTCGTATGTGAAACAAGGTTTCTCCTTATGTATTTTCTTTTATTATTTAGAGAAGTCCCCTCATTGGCTTGAGAGGACTCTAGGTTAGATGAGCCATGTTGTGTCACAAGTTTTAATTATGTTTTGATTTGATCATTGCATGATAAATTTAGACACTATATGAGATACAATAATGATTGCATTCATATAGGTAGAATTAATAGGATTAATAAGATCATATCCATTAATACCCTCTAAATAAAATCTTAAGTCACAATGCCATCAATAAATGAATACTTGTCAAAACCTAGATCACCCATTTGTATGTTCCACTAAAGTGGATGCATTTGAGTTATCTTGGTGAGACAAGAGTGAGTAATGATGATACTCAGCATTCATTATTGTGTTGACTTAATTGAGATCAACAAAACGGTTTTGGATCTCAAGGTATTAGATGGGATTAAACATGCTAGGTCATATGATGATCGAATCCCATAAAGATCTAAGAGTTACATGTGATGTAATTGGCAAAGAGCTTGCCTACCTAAATAACTTGATTTTAAGCGTCTTGCCAAAGCGGACTTAAAATTTAAGCCAAATATGGATCTTAGCCCACTAATTATAATGAGGGTTGTTAATTCAGTGGGAGGTTACTAATTAAACTTTGCATCTCTTTTAAATTGCAGAATCATGTCAAATAGTAACACCCCAACACCATCAATGCGATCAGTCCTTGGGAAGGACGAACTCAATGAGACAAACTTTCTTGACATGTTTGGGAACTTAAGCATTGATCCTAAACACGAAAGAAAGGAGTATCTCATCGATCAACCCATTCCTGACGAGCCTACAATTGATGATCCAAGAGCTCAGACTAATACTTACATGAAGCATCAAGATGACTCTATGGATACAGGATGCCTGATGCCTATCACTATGGTTCCAGACCTCGATGGAGATCTGGAACACATGGAGGTCTCATAGATGATTAATTATCCTATGTAAATGTTCTAGAAACAGGCAAGTCAAGAGGTATGAGACCACAAATGATTTGAATCCTACCTACCTATGGCATTGTCGTCTAGGCCATATAAATGAGAAACACATTTCGAAATTGATTTGACGAAACCTTAGTCGCCTCAGGGTCAAATCACAATTTACCACGAATTAAAATGCAATATAGTGCAAACAACTCGAGATCGTTCTCTTATCAAGGAGCCAATTTATTTTGAATTCCTATGTTAAACTAAGTGCTATAAACATGATTAGAAATGGGGTTTTGAAATTGATTTTCTTTAAAATAAAATTCATGAAAATATAAAGAAACTAATTCTATTCTTTTTGGAATTTTTTGTTTTGGAAAATAATGAAAAATGTTTTGGATTTAAAAGGGATTTAATGATAAATGCTCTTGGAAATGAAATAGTGACTATCATAGTTCAATATATATAGGAGTAAATTTTCACTAAGTCTAGATAAATTGGAAAAAAAAAAAAACCCCAAGATACCATTTGAGTCCAATATTCCCAATTAACAGTAGCTCCTACTACCGTAGCTAACTACTATTTCTTGAGATATTGTTTAAAACCACTTAGTGTGTGATTAGGGTTAAATTAATGCAACCTACTTCCTCTTGATAAGAATGTGATACCACGCCACTCAATTAATCCAATTCAATCATACTATCTAACAATACCACATAGAAAGCACAATTGCATTGAATCAATAAGGAAATACAAATTTATAAATCCAACAAACAACAAAATTCAATCCAATCACATAGGTTCAATCCACAAAGTTTTACAACCGGATAAACTAAGTCTCAATAATACAAATCAATATTCCTAAAACTAGGAAATTAAAATGTAATTAAAGAAAATAGTTTGAAATAAAATAAACTCCCCTATCTGTTTAAGCTTTGAAACTCTAGCCACATAATCCATCTCTAAGAGACAAAGGGATCAGCCACTCATAGCAATCAGAGAACCCCACACTATCTACAGAAATGAACCAGCCATGGGAACAAGCTCGCAGGAAAATTTAAGAAGTCGCTGGAATCTTCAATACACATTGGAATGAGGAAGACGATGAAGGGTGGTTGGTGAAGGTGAATGGAGGATGATTCACGGAATGGAGGATGGAAGAAGGTTGAAAACATGGAGCTCGCTGGTCTGAGGGTGTGAAGGTCGCTGGTCCGAGGGTGTTCGTCATTAATGGCGGAGCACAGAGGTGTCAGTGGTGGAAGATGGTGGGTGAAAATCAGAGGGAAGAGTCAATGCTCTCAAGGCCTGAAGGTCCAGGTTGAAGAAGCTAGCTCCTCACGTCTCTCGATGCTCAACCAGCTGAAGGTCGTGGCGCTCTGATTTCTAGTTCAGTCCGATTAGAGTGAAGGCGACGGTGGTGGTCGGCGTTGCTGTGGGTGACTGGTGTGTTGAGGGTGAATAAGGCATTGGTGATCGGTGGTGATGGAGGCTAAAGGGGAGTGATGGAGAGTCCACATTTGGTGCTTATACTTAGGTGCTTATTTATGTGCTTATACCTCTAATTAGAGGTATAAACAATTTTTTTAATTTTTTATATATTGTATTTATTTAGATTTAAATCATATCTGCTTTACGAGATGTTTTTGCACCCGGTATCTCAAATTAATTAATTTCTAGTTACGTATTTGTTTATAACACCGTATTATGAAAATTAATTAATTTGAGATATCTGGTGCAAAAAACATCTTAAAAAAGCAACATATGATTTAAATCTAAATAAATACAATATAAAAAAAAAAAAAAAATTGCTTATACCTCTAATTAGAGGTATAAGCACATAAATATGCACCTAAGTATAAGCACCAAATGTGGACTCAGTGATGGATGATGATCGATGAAGGCGTGAGGGTCGATGAAGCTCTCGGTCCAAGGCCTGGAGATGTCCCCCACGACGTTGGTTCTGAACTATTTTTATTCCCCTCAGCTCGTTCCCTCGGGTCAGCCTCATGTCGGGTCCTCCATTAGCTTCACGAGTCTGCAAAATGCTGAATCGAAAACCTAACCTCAATGGTCAAAACGCATGGCTTTATCAGAGGGACCTAAGTGAAAAGAAAAAAACTGTTACTTGAGGGACGAAATTGAAACTTTTATATTTTGAGTTCAGACTTTAATTTTCAACTTTGATTTAATCTTTTCAAGCATATACAATGAAAAACAATTAATCCAAAATCAAATATTCTCATAAAAATCAATGATTAAGAGTGACTACATTTTTCTTGACAATTTTACCCTTTTTAGTCCTAATTTAATGTATTTACTCTTAATCTCAATTTATCATAAGAAAAGCATTTTAAGCTCAATAACTATGATAAAATGCATTATGAATCCCAATTTAATGATGAAAAATCATATAAAAATATGGTTTGATCAAAACTCCATCAAGATGGATTTAAGAATTCATTCGATTTTGAATCAATTGATACATGTGAGTCTTGTTTATTGGGAAAGATGACAAAGACTCCTTTTATTGGACAAAGTGAGAGGGCCACCGATATATTGGGCCTCATACATATTGATGTGTGTGGACCAATGAATACATTGCCAGAGGAGGTCATTTGTACTTCATTACATTTATAGACAATTTCAGGAGATATATGTATATCTATCTGATGAAACATAAAGTCTGAAACTTTTGAAATGTTCAAAATGTTTCAAAATGAAGTGCAAAACCAACTTGGAAAAGCAATCAAGTCACTTCGATCTGATCGAGGTGGTGAGTATTTGAGCCAAGTGTTTGTTGGCCATCTTAGGAGTTGTGGGATCATCTCACAACTTACTCCTCCAGGAACACCTCAAGAGAATGGTGTTTCTGATTGGAGGAATCAAACTCTAATAGATATGGTTCGATTTATGATGAGTCAAACAGATCTTCCACCTTCTTTTTAGGGCGATGCTCTAGAAACAGCTGCGTTCACACTAAATCGTGTTCCGTCAAAGGCGATTGAAAAGACACCATATGAGATATAGACTAAGAAGAAACCCAGTTTGTCATTTCTTAAAATTTGGGGATGTGATGTTTATGTTAAACAACAAGCCTCTGATAAATTATTATCCAAATCCTCAAAATGCCTTCTTGTGGGGTATCCTAAGGAAACTAAAGGATATTATGTCTACAATCTCATCGATCACAAAGTGTTTGTTATTTGGAATGGTATCTTTTTGGAAAAACAATTTATCTCTAAAAGAACCAGTGGGAGTAAGGTGAACCTCGAAGAAGTTTGAGAGTCACAGGACAATGTAGAACTACAGATGGAAACCGGAGAAGACTCACAACATGTTGTTGAGCCTACTCATGTAACACAAGGCCCACGAAGGTCCAATAGATCACGGCTACAACCTCAGAGATATGGATTTTTTGTTACTGGAAGTTGTGATGTTTTGCTCATTGAACAAATGAGCCAACTACCTATCGAGAGGCCGTGGTGGGACCAAACTCTGAAAAGTGGCTTGATGCTTTGAAGTCTGAAATGCAATCTTGTAAGACAATAAGGTATGGACCTTAGTCTATTCACCTAAAGGTGTAAAAATCATTGGGTGCAAGTGGGTTTTCAAAGATAAAACTGACATGGATGGCAAAGTAAATATCTTCAAGGCACGACTGGTTGCAAAAGGATTCACTCAAACTCATGGTGTGGGCTATGATGAAACCTTTTCCCCAGTTGCAATGGCCAAATCAATCAAAATCCTTCTTGTCATTGCATCATATTATGACTATGAGATATGGCAGATGGACGTTAAAACAGCCTTCCTTAACGGAAAGTTGCTTGAAGATGTGTACATGACACAACCTGAGGGTTTTGTGCACCCAGAGGACTCTGGTAAAGTATGTAAGCTTCAAAGATCCATTTATGGATTGAAGTAGGCATCTCGGAGCCGGAATCATCATTTTGATGAAGTAGTCAAAGAGTTTGAATTCATTCAAAACATGGATGAACCTTGTGTTGACAAGAAGGTTAGTGGGAGCATAGTTGTATTTCTAGTGCTTTATGTTGATGACATCCTACTCATTGAGAATGACATTCCTACCTTGCAGAGTGTCAAGTCTTGGTTAGGAAAGTCTTTCTCAATGAAAGATTTAGGCGAAGCCACTTACATCCTTGAGATTAGGATCTATAGAGATAGATCCAAGAGGTCGATAGGCCTAAGTCAGAGCACATACATAGACAAGATACTGCATAGGTTTAGTATGATTCTAAACAGGGGTAACATGCCCATGTCTCATGGCATCCATCTCAGTAAGGGTCTGTGTCTTAGTACACAAGATCAAAGAGACCGCATGAGTAAGATTTCATGCATATGCCTCTGTCATTGGATCTATCATGTATGCCATGTTATGTACTCTACCGGATGTGTCATTTACCTTGAGTATGACCAGCAGATAGCAACAAGATCCCGGTGAGGATCATTGGACTGCTGTCAAGGATATCCTTAAGTACTTAAGAAGGACTAAGGACTTATTCTTGGTATATGGTGGTTTGGAGGATGAGCTCTGTGTGATTAGTCACACAGATGTGAGTTTCCAAATTGACCAAGATGATCTAAGATCGCAATCAGGATGTGAATTCTTGTTGAATGGTGGTGCGGTGAGGTCGAAGAGCTTTAAGCAGAGCACTGTAGCTAATTCTACAACGGAAGCTGAGTATATAGCAGCATCGGATGCAGCTAAGGAACCCGTTTGGATTAGAAAGTTCATCACTGAACTGGTGATAGTTTCTACCATCTTAGATCCAATAGTCTTGTTCTGTGACAATAGCGGTGCTATTGCACAGACCAAGGAGCCTGGGTCACATCAAAGGACCAGGCATGTACTCAGGCGATTTCATCTTATCAGAGAAATCAATGAAAGAGGTGATACAAACAAATGCAAAGTATCGGAGAATACAATGTAGTTTATCCTCTTACTAAGCCGCTTGCACAAGCAAAACATAAGCGTCCTATTAGGGCAATGAGAATTAGAGTAATTAATGATTGCACCTAGTGCAAGTGGGAGTCTGTTGGAAATTATGCCCTAGGGGCAAGTCATTGTCTCCATTTAGTTATCATCTCATTCGCATGTTTATAGTGATAACTGTATCCCTGAATATATCTTATAGATTATGCTAAATGTCCCTGGTCGGTCATCTACGTAGGAGCGAAGATGAGATAAGACCAGTATGACTTTGATGAGGTATGGAGATACGAATCAAAGTCATGGGCACTTGTAAGAGTACAAGGTGCTGGACCGACCCACTATGAGAAAGCTGTATGGATTAAGTCATAAGCTTATTTCATGTAACCGCGTCACAACACCCTATGACCTGAGATCATCATGGATTCCTACATGATGAGTCACTGACCTTTGACCTAATCAAAAATCACCTTTGACCGGGTGATGATAAAGGCTAGGATCGGGATCAGTGGTTTTCATGCGGAGGAATGTGAATGGTCAAGATGCAATTTGTCCCTCACATTTGTAGAGAGATAATACTGGGCCCCTCGATGAGTGAGTCTAAGAAATGTATGACCATACTATGATGGAAAGGAGTTTCCATTTCACTTATTAGGCTACTCGAGAATCGAGAAAGTGATGGTCAAGAACAGGAAGTTGACATTATCCATGCCTCATCCTTGACCAAATTATCGCGTGACAAAAGGGACGTGACATGGTTGTACGATAGGTTGTATCATGTCATCGATCCCCATGTGAATTGGGTAGTCACAATGTCTTGCTAGAGGCCGCTTGCGACTTGTAGGCTAGTACAATATTGGCCCACTGCCAATCTCATGTGGGCCTGCAGGGTCGCACACAAGAATAGCCCAACACGAGCAAAAGTGTCCAGATTCCTTGCATCTTAGATATATTTAAGATTTAATGAATATTGTATTTAATCTAGGATGAATATATATATATATATATATATATATATATTAAATTTAAAAAAATATAATAATATTATTTAATGGAGATTATAATATTATTATATAATATTTGTTTCGTATTTAATTTATTTGATAAATTAAATATCTAAAACAAATAGAGATATTGTATCTCATTTAATTTTCGAATATAGATATCATATATTTGTTTAATTTAAATTGAGATATAGTATCTCGATTTAATTAAATAGATAGATATCATTTCTCGGATTTAATTTATAGAGATAAATTAAATCGAAGACTTTTTTAATTTGGATTAAATAAATAGATTAGATTAAATCTATTAGATAGATTTAATTAATATATTTTTTAATCCAGATTCAAAATTCAATTTCAAATCGGCTTTTAATTCGGATTAAATAAATACATTAGATTAGATCTATCGATAGATTTAATTAATATATATTTTAATCCAGATTCGAAATTTGAATTTCAAAATTAATGAGGATTAATTTTGAATATAATACGCTGATCGGGTTTAGAAAAACCTACGGGACTTTTGTCGAGCGTATTAGAAAACCACGAGAAACCTTAGAGTAAAATAGAGAGAGACGCACAATTCAAAAGGCGCTAGCACGCTGCCGTAGCCGTGTTCGGAGATTGTTCGTGTGGATACCGGTAGAGGAAGGCGATTCATAGGGTCGGCTTCTACTGATCAAGAATGTAGCCCACTAGTTCAAACCAAAAGAGATGCATAACGTTTCAGCACATAGGTAATATTCTGATTCATTTAGCCTTAATTTAAATGCTATTGAGCAATCCTCGGATGAGATTCGTAAATATTTTAATTCGCTATGTGTACGGATCCCAATAATATAAGGAGGAACGAATGAAGGAATAAACCACCGAGAAGTACACCAAAGAACCACAAGCTATTTGGCATGAAATTGGCATGAACACAAGCAGTAGAAGCCACCGCCTTGAGTGAGGGAACTCTCTCGTACTCTCTCTTTTAGCCACAAGCTATTTGTGTGGGATGTATATGAAATACTTTTTGTGAAAGAGGGTATGTCTCACAAACTATATCCCTGGCTTATATACACTAAAAAACAAGCAATCATTGATGGAAATAGCCAGGGAAAACGTTTGGTTGCTATATTATGTCAGAAAAGTTTTGACATAATTTTTCTGTCACTGAATTCTGTTGATAATTTTATTTACTGACGGAATTTCATTCCAATTGTTGACAAAATTTAACAATGAAAACTTTAGGTCACCAATTCCGTAAGAAAACTTTCTGTCATTGTTAATTATAATATTATAATAATATAATGAGTTATATTCTATAGTAAAATAAAAGATAATCGAAATTATTATTTGACACTTCTTTTTAATAGATAAAATTGCATATGGGTCCCGAATAAGCAAAAATATGACAAAATAGTCCCTTAAAATATCAAAATTGTGGTGAAGTTTCTTGAGACTTTTTTGCAATATTTTTCATATGTGAAAAGACACAAAAGCCCTGTGGAGGACTTTCACTATTGGTCTCAGAAATATTTATCAATAAGCAATACATTCAGAATTTTCAGTTTATTATATACAGGTCAATTATAATACATGATTATAAAATAATTATATGATTTATTATGTTTACAAATAAATATTACTTATTGTGCATACAATAAAAAAATTGCTCAATTATAAATACTAAATTATATAATAAATATTACACACCTCATAGAATAATACTTTAGAATCATAAACTGCCCTTTTGTGCTTAAGAAGCTTCATTAGTTTAAAATGCTATATATGAATTTTTCCGTGCAATGTACAGGTAGCAATACTTGTTAATATTCAATTCACACGTTTTAAATTTGTTTATTAATGTTTTTTTTCCTTCGTTTCATTAAATTCAACACTTTCTATTACGTGTTTACGACTCCAATATAGCCTCAAAATGAACAATCATAATTGACGGAGAAATTCTTTGAAAGAGAGACAATAAATTGGGGAGAACTTTACCGATTCATTACAATTAAACTAAAAGTTATAGGATTTGGATATTATGGGCTTGTTTGTTTCTGTTTTTTGTTTTTATCAATTTTGGCTTTGATTTCAAAACAAAATTATTCAGACATTTCTACTGATTAAGGGACAAATTAAAATATACGTTGCCAAAAAAACTGAAATTTTTTTCGTGGGGGTATTGATCCTTCTAGGCAAGTGATACTATACTTACGGTCATATACAGAACAAATAGATGCTGTTGCCATTGATTAAATTTGAAGTTCGATATCATCATTGACAATTGTTTAATTTTAATGAGTTAATAATATTGTTAGTCCTTATAGTTTGATTAAATTATGGTTTTGGCTCCTATTATTTAAAATTTGGTTAATACTTGATGGTTGAGAGAAACACCACCAAATAAAGTAGGGCGGAGTTCTCTCAAACAAATATTATTTCTACTTGAATCATTAATGTTTGATTACTGTTATTTAATTTGATGCTTAAAAGATATACTTCGTAATTAAGATAATATACATGCGTGATATAATGCATGGAATGAAACATTATTGAACACATATAACCTTTATTTATTAATGTTCGATTGCGTACCTAAAACGAAAGTGTGTACGCGCACACATCATATTCAGCAGTGATATTTTGTAATAATAAGAGAATACAGAGTTCTAACAAACATAGATGCATTGACATAGGTAAGTGATTGGTTCGGTTTTACTTGCTATGCATACTTCATTTCCTTGGTAATCCGCTCTGCATTTTTCCCGGCAGGTCTCAAGAGCGCACGGAATTGGCGGATTCAAAACTACTGAGCATGTTGCAGCTTCGCCTCTCATTGTTTCCATAGCTAGAGCAAGGGGGAAAATATTAAAATTAAAACTCGAACCATATCTAGAATCATATATACACCTATTAATTGATTGTTTTATTTGAACTGAATTTATGTTCATTGTTATAACAAGCCCCGTTGTGGACACACAATTGCAAGTAATTAAAGAATTAAAGTATATTACTTTATTCTTGAGGCACCCAATTCAGAGCTTTGCCTTTTAAGTTATGAAATGTCAGTGTTTCTGTTGTCATATTATATAGACACGCAAACCTAGAGGAGGAGGAGGAGGAGGATGTTGGGGGGGGGGGGGGGGGGAATCTGAGGGGTCGTGTGTCCATACATAAGGTAAATAACTGTGTGCAGGCGTGTATCTATATGTGAAATATATTTACATGTACACAGTAAACTTCTCAAAAATATTAAAATTGGAAAAACAATTTTGAAGGTAAATATACTTCTCTTCAAATTTTCATTTGGTAGATGTATTATTTTTCTGTTTAATAAATCATTTAACTTTGAAATGTTAGAACAATTAGCTCCTGTACAGTGCTAACACAGCAAAATTACAGTGGCTAACCATGCTAACACAGCAAAATTAAATGATCTGGTGAAGAGAAAATAATTTATATATACCTAATTAAAAATCGAAAAATAATTATTAATGAATTCACCTGAGATGACAACGACGAGAAGAAAGATATGTATGAATGAAATCTTGGCCATTTCTCCAGATCGAGAACAACAGTGCAGCGGTAAATTTCAGTATGATATTCGATGTGAATTAGTCTTTGTTTTGCGTGGGGTTAACCATAGGGGATTAGAGGTTTATATAGGGCTCAAAGTTTGGTCTGAAATTTGATTCGTTGATATTGGATAAATTTAATTCCTTGTTAGGCAAAACATGCGAAATATTAAAAAAAAAATTATTATTAATTAAAGTTTTTTCTCTTCTATAATTAGTAGAATATGTTATTTTAGTTAGGTTATTAAATATTATTTATTAAAATGAAAGAGGAACCTTATTTGGTGTGAATTTGACTGATTCAGTACAATGAATCTAAAAGACAAGCTTTATGACTAAGGTTGTCAAACTCACGAGTTTAAGCAAACTTATGACAATGACATAAACTCGTGTCGTGAACTCAAATCCTAAACTCGTAGGAGTTTACTTTTATTATTAAACAAGTGTTACTAGTGTATAATTAAATAATTAAATTATAAAAATAGCAAAAAATTAATTTAAATATATTTTAAATACAAATAATTGAAATTAAATCCATCAACATTTCATCATTTATCATATTTAATAAAGAAATTTTTATAAAATTTCTATATAAAGCCGCTAAGCATTATCAAATAAAAAAGTTAACACGAATTTAAGAATGAGTTAACATGGTTTTATAAGATAAAAACATGAAAATGGTAAACTCGATGTATAAACTCGTGAGTTTGACCGAGTTTACAACTAGCACGAGTTTATCACTGACTCGACTCATTTTTATAAGCTAGAAGCGTAAAAACGGTAAACTCGGAGAGTCAACAGACAAGTTTGACAACAATGTTTATGACATTACCTTCTATGCTGCTAATTATGATAACTTGTTGAGAGGTTCATTTTGGTTAAAAATTTAAAACTCTAATCTACTTAATTTGTCTTTCATATTTATATTTTTTCTTCTAAATTGTCCCTATTAATTGAACATATTAAAGGAAATTTTTTCATATGGGCTGGTTGTCCATTATAAATGATTAAAGGAGTGACATGACAAAGGTTGTTAAACTTATGAGTTTAAGCAAACTTATAACTTGACGTAAACTCGTATCGTGAACTCGACTCATAAACTCATAAGAGTTTACTTTTATTATTAAATAGGTATTACTAGTGTATAATTAAGTAATTAAAATATAAAAATGACAACATTTCATTTAAATATATTTTAAATCAAAATAATTAAAATTAAATCCATCAACATTTATCATTTATCATATTTAATAAAGAAATTTCTATAAAATTTATATATAAAGCCATTGAGTATGATCAAATCAAAAAAGCCGACACGAGTTTAAGGGTAAATTAACACGGTTTTATAAGCTAAAAACGGTAAACTCGGTTTATAAACTTTTGAGTTTAACCGAGTTTACAACTAGCACGAGTTTACCACTAACTCGACTCATTTTTATAGGCTAGAAGTATAAAAACGGTAAACTCGAAGAGTCAACTCGCGAGTTTAATAACAATGGACACAACCAACACATATTTATAACCAATAACTAACTTAATTAATTTTTTTTTATTTTTTTGTAAATTAGTTATTTAACTCCTACATTTAGAATTAGAGGTCATTGTTGTTAAACTTGCGAGTTGACTCTCTCGAGTGTAGTGATTTTACGTTTTTAACTTACAAAATCGAGTCAAGTCATTAGTAAACTCGTTATCGTTGTCAACTCGGTTAAACTCAAGAGTTTATATATCAAGTTTACCATTTTACGTTTCCAACTTATAACTCACCCTTAAACTCTTGTTAACTTCTTCAATGAGATCTTATTTAGTACTTTAAATATAAATTTTATAGAAATTTCTGTTAGATATGGTGAACTATGAATGTTTATGAATTTAATTTCAATTATTTGAATTTAAAAAATATTTAAATCAAATTATTATTATTTTTTATATTTTAATTATTTAATTATATACTATTAATATCTATTTAATGATAAAAAAACTCTTACGAGTTTACCACACTATCACTAATTTGCTTAAACTCGCGAGTTTGATTTGAGGCTGTATATTTTATCAAATTTTGGCTGATTTGATTCCAAAATTTTTGAATCAGCACGTTATACTAATCAAGAAACAAAATATACGTTGCCGAAAATGAACGTTTTTCAATGTGGCATTGATCTTTCCAAAAATGAAAATATACGAACTGTCATAGAAGGAATAGATGCTGTTGCCGTTGATGAAATTTGAATTTCGGAATCTTCATTGGCGGATTGGATCTATCTCATTATTCATTTTCGCAGATTTTTTTTTTTTTAAAAAAATTATCAAAGTTATTTCATCAAAGAGTCCTCCAAAAATAAATGTTGAAAACTCAATGTAGTGGGGTGAACCCAAAATAAATCTCTTTATTGCACTAATGCTACATGGTTTCTCTCAAGTTCTGCTTTTGTGTTTTATAATGGAACAAGAATTTACACCCGGTCTGAGATGAATATAATTAGATGTAAAATTGAACAAAAACATTTATAAACCCACGCCTAAAGAGAAATTAAAATCATAAAAAATAATATAGTCAAATATAAAAATAAACTACAAAACTCATAATAAAGGGATGCGTTGCTGCAGGTGGGATTTCTCCATATGTACTTGCATGAAATTTGAAGATAAATGCAACAAATCTCTATATGCATTTATAAAATAGTAGAAATTATTAAACTCAATATAATTCAATAATAGTAAACCAAATTGTAAAATAATAGAATTTATTAAACCAAATTGGAAAATGTCAATTACATGATTATGATTTATAATTCATAATTTTGGTATAATTTTTAATAAACCAATTAGTAATATTATAATTTTAATTACTTGTGTAATGATATCCCAATAACTACAATTTCATATTTCTTTGTCAAATTCAATTTACTTTCCTACCTTATATTCAAAATAGGGTAAGTCGATTTTTCCTTTTCGTTGATTAATGATGTTCCATGTGAAGCACTTACGAGTGTACGTGTAAAATTATAGAACATGTTTTTCTCTTGAAGATTAAATTAATAATATGAAATTAACTGTTAATCAAATAAAAAATTAACCATCAAGCCCAAATTTTCTCACATTAATATAATTATTAATATAATTTATTTCACTGATAACCTATTACTACATTGAGATTATGTAATTCCTAGGTGGTAGAAAATGATTTAAGATCCCTGCAACATGAAAGATGAAGTTCTTGCGTATTTGCAGGCTTTTAGCCATCCTGTATGTGAATATATATAACTTTTATAGCTTGTAAATATCTATTAGGTGATTGTGACTTATATAAGATTCATGATTTGATGTCTATTTTCAAATCCAATCAAATGCAATTCATGATTTAATGTCTATTTTCAAATTCAATTTACTTCATTATCTTATCTTTAAACCCTAATAATAAAAATTGAGAATTAAATGGGGAGAATATCCCGACAAATTTGAAGTACTTAGAAATGGAATGCTTAATTTTAGTATGCAATTATTATTATTAACGAGGTAAAACTTTCTAGAGTAAAGAAAAATTGTCCACATCATTACGGAATATTTTAAAATGGGTTTTCAACGAAGAAAATTACTTTAACGTAACGGGTATTAACTAAAAGAGTGTAAATATAATTAAGCATGGATCAATTTAATGATGTGATTACCCTATCCGTTTTTTGTTAAATGAGTTTCCCTTCATATGACTCTCCACCATTCTTCTCTCTTCCCTCATGATACTTTTGGATTTGTCTATCCTCCTCTACTCTTCCCCTCCTCTTTCCCTTTACTACCCATCTCAACTTTTAGATTGAAATTTGAGTAGTTTAAATTTATTGTCTCATAAAAATATTAATAAAATATCAAATTATTAAAATAAATAAATAACTTCTAAAACTCGCTGAATTTTAGTTATGATAATTTAAGACTGCAATAAAACATATTTAATAAATATTTTTATACAACATTAAATTTAAACCACTCAAATTTCAATCTGAAGGTTGAGATGAGTAATGGAGGGAAAGATGACGGTAAGAGTAGAAGAGGACAGCCAAACGGATAGCCTTGCATCCTTAAACCAATAAACTATCTTTTGGCTAACCTAATCCTCCTCCGTCCCTTAGGACCAACGGAGGTTAATATAGGAATATACACTTATATTGATATACTACACCTTTCTACCTAATCTTAGGCCCTGACTCACCCTCTGTGGATGAACCTTGTGGAGGAATGCCTGTCCAAGGTTGAGCCTTGGGATTTGATGGCAAACTTAAAAAGCTACCTACAGACGCTTTAGGCCCAATTATTCTAGATAATGCTTGCATTCTTTATCTTACCGAGGCTGCTGGTAGAGAGTTAGCCAATGCTTATTCCCCCATATACCATAAATCCTTCTTCATAAGGAAAAGAAGTCAACGACCTGTAGGCCTTTTACCTCCACGCGGCATTGCTCTGCTAGGCTTTCACATATTCATTGGTACAAAAAAGGCTTTTAAGACCGGACGGACGAAAAATGCCTCCAAAGACCAGATCTTGGACCGGTCTTGATATAGGCGGTTTTAAAAGTTTCTCACTTTTAAGGCCGGATGCGCAACCAATCTTAAATATTTGTTTTTAGACTAAACTTTCAAAATGAGGTCTTAAAAGTCGAACTATTTAGACTTGACATCTTTTTGGTTAGGTTTTGAAAGCTTACTTTTAAGACCAGATAAAGAAATATGTTGGTCTAAAAAGACCAATTTTAAGACCAGACGTAATACATAGTAGGTCTTAAAAGTCCAACTTTTAAAATCAGATAAAAAAATAGTTGGTCTTAAAAGTGTGACTTTTAAAACCGGATATTTAACACACTCAACCCGTCTTGAAGTCTTGATTTTTAGACCTGCTATGTGATACATCTGGTCCGAAAATTCTGAATTTTTAGGGCTAATTTTTGGGAATTAAGTCCTTATTTTCCAGAGAAATTCAAGAAAAATAACTGGAGGTTAATTCCATGAACTTTCAGGAAAATTATTGTATCAGGAATATAAGGTAATTAAGAAAGAAAATCCTTATAAAGTACGTACTAATGATTAATTTACGGAATTTATTTGGTAAATTAATACCGATGAAGAAGTAGTAAAATGGTATTTTCACTTCACCAAGCTAAAAAATGGGTTGGGCCAAGGACAAACTTAATGTGTGAAGCCCAAATTGTGCTTAATCAACCCAAGTAATTGCTGAAGATTTTCGTCCAATAGAATGCTACACGCTAAAGCTTATATATGGGATAAGCTTAATTGTGTTCGGGTTCAAGGAAATACAATTATTATCCCTCATTGAAATGCTTCAGCACCTTAACCCTCCCTCATTTTCGATCAATTTCAGAGAGTTTAGAGAGAAAGAGAGTGAGAGAGAGAGAGAGAGAGCAAGGAGGAGGAGGAAGAAGGCTCAAGGACTCACATGCAATCAATATCCTAGGTAAGTCTAAGTGCCTAAATCACTATCCCTAATTCTCTTTTATCTAAGTATTTGGAGAGTTGATGGCTCTTGAATGTTGGGGTTTAGAGAGAGAAACTCCAAGACCAAGAGAGAGAAGTCTGATAAAGCTTATTTAGACATAAATAGAAGCTACTAGTAGGTAGTGATTTAGTGCCTGTATATTGATTGTTGTTGTAGCATGTGTAGTATGAAATTTCTTATATTTGAAGATGGAAATTTTGACTGTCATGATGTCTAAGAATATGTTAAACTCTTCCTAAATTGAAAAATTGGATATACAAGATGTCTAGAAGCTCCCATGAGATGATTGAATGGAATAGAGTCGTATTTCATTATTGTTTGCCTATTCCCCTGTCTTGGTCGGCACTGTTTAAGCATGGAGGAGTTTGAATTTGCTAAATTTAATCCTTCAAATGAGTTTAGAAGGGGTTTATCTGTAGGAGAATGCCCGCAGAGCAAGTTTGGAGCCATTATGACTAAAAATGATATTTTTATAAATATATGTGCGTGTCAGATTAAAAAAGAATTCCTAATGATAAATTATGTAGAAATATCATGAGGAGAGCATTTTTTTTTTTTTTTTATCAAAACGGTAATTAAGTTTAGAATTAAAGTTTAAAGAGTCAAATTGAAAGAGTCAGAATTTGGGGCTACATGGGAGATTGGGGTTGGGTTTCTCTCCCTATCTTTTCTCATTATCCCTCATCATCTTTAAATCATATCCATCCAATCAATTACAATACTACTTCAACCCCTCTCTCCTCTTCCCAATCAACGGCCCAGTGGGGCCAATGAGGGAAAAAGAGAAACAAGATTATGAAAAAATCCTCTCACTGAGAGATTCATTAAATATATGCTATTAAAATGTATTAAAGTATTAATTTACCACTATTTACATAATTGATAGGGTTGGACATTAAAAAAGAGGAAGTAGCACAGTCATAAAGAACAATAAAGTTTGTGCTTGGTTGTTTACATATTTATTTTCCATGTATGACATTTGTAGGCCTTTGAACATGTAATATCATTGCTTTAGTTTTTGCCATGGCCATATATATTTGCCTGTAAGGTGTTGTCTATTTGCACGCTGTTTGTTACTACTACATATTATTTATTGACTTGATGTTTTGCTACTATGATTCCCACGAATCTCATCCATTTTCTCCCATGTACATTAGTAAGAGCAAGTATTGTTAATTGGAAGAGCAAGCTAGTGGAGAAAGCCTGAAGGTAGAAGCTCTAGAGAAGTTTATTTTGCCGGGAGAGGAGAACCGTGCCGGTGCCGGCGCCCACTACAAATAGCATAGGCTGGTTCAGCAAAGGTAACACGTCGAAGATTGGGAGAATCAGAGACTCCAAAGGTTGCAAGCTCTTGAGTAAACTCCAGAGCCTCTTCCACAGTCAGAGCCTTAATTCCCATATATGTAGAGTTGGTATGATTGTGGAAGAGCAGAGATTTATTGAGCTCATGGGGGTAGGAAACAAGCAAGTGAAGGCCAACAGCTTGGAAATGCTCAATGAATGACACTGTCGAAGCCTTCACGCACGCATGATCAGTAGAAGCCACCGCCTTTAGAGAGGCTCGTCCCCTCTCTTTTAGCAACAAGCTATTTGTCTGGGATGTATATGAAATACTTTATGTGAAAGTAGGTATGTCACACAAACTATGTCCCTGGCTAATATAAACTCAAAAACAAGCAATTATTGATGGAAATAGCCATGGAAAACGTTTGGTTGCTATATTATGTCAGTAAATTATCGAGATAATTTTTCTGTCACTAAATTCTGTTGATAGTTTTATTTACCGACGGAATCTCATTCCAATTGTTGACAAAATTTAACAATGAAAACTTTAGGTAACCAATTCCGTAAGTAAATTTTCTGTAATTGTTTATTAAAATAATTTATATAATATATAATAGTGTTATATACCATTTTTGCCACGGAACTATTAGCTACAGCCTAGAGAGCATTCAGCACATGAAAGTTTTTTTGATATTATTTTTGCTTCGGAAGTTTACAAAAAGGAGCAAATATGCCTAGGAATTTTTTTTATGAGTAAATTTGCCTCGGAAGTTGTTTTTAGGAGCAAATTTGCCCCGGTAGTTTACAAAGATGAGCAACAATTCAACGGTTAAGATCAACCGATGGGCAAGATTATTATGTTTATAAACTTCGGGGGCAAAAATGATACCAAAAAAAAAAAAAAACTTCCAGGTGCTAAATGCTCCCTAGCCAATACTTCCGTAGAAAAATTGGTATTTAACCCTATATAGTAATATAATGAGTTATATTCTATAGTAAAATAAAAGATACTCCATATTATTATTTGACACTTTTTTTAATAGACAAAATTGCACATAGCTCCCAAGTAAGGAAAGATACGACAAGATGGTCCCTTAAAATATCAAAATTGCGGTGAAGGTCCTTGTGACCTTTTTTGCAATATTTTTCATATGTGAAAAGACACAAAAGCCCCGTGGAGGACTTTCGCATATTGGTCTCATAAATATTTATCAACAAGCAATATATTTAGAACTTTCAGTTTATATACAAGTCAATTAAAATACATGATTATATTATACCAATAAAAAAAAAACATGATTGTAAAATACTTGTATGATTTATTATGTCACTAGTGCAAAAAAGGCTTTTAAGACCGGACATGCGACCGGTCTTGTTCCAGCCGGTATTAAAAGTCTACCATTTAAGACCGGACTCGAACCGGTCTTAAAGAAACTCTTTTAAAACCGGACATTTAAAAACTTGGGTCTTAAAAGTTGTATTAAATGAAGACGAAATATTTTTTGTTCGGTCCTAAAGCTCAACTTTTAAGACCGGCCAAAAATAGGTCGCTCTTAAAAGATCGGAATTATAAGATCGGACAAGACACATACATCTGAAAAATAGCGCTTCTAAGACCCGACGACTAATTATACACGTCTTAAAAGACTGACTTTCAAGAGTGGATGATAAATACATCCAGTCTTAAAGATTTTGATTTAAAACCGGACGTCTAAATATACCGGTCTTAAAAGACCAACTTTTAAGACCAGGTTTAATATCAAAACTCAAAAGTGGTCCTGACCTTTAAGACCGGTCATATAATTACATCTGGTCTTAACAAGTGAACATTTAAGACCGGCTTATTATTTCCGGTCTAAATTTTCCCGAATTTTTCCCTGCTGTTCTTCCTGATTATATATATACACAAATCCACCACCCAATCCAAAGACATAAAAGTCGATACTTTAAGCTACAAGCTATGAACAATTATTTGAATAAATTGAATTGGAAAAAAGAATACAAATATTATTCACCATGAGCTATTTGGCCTCTTAATTAATGATTACTATGACTACAACACCTAAATTAATTCATACAATAAGATAACTTACCTACAAATACAATAAGTTACAAGTACAACATACATGCGCCCAAAATAATATTCAACATGCCTTCATCTCGATTCCCCATCCAACAACGTAACATCCTCTTATATAACATGCCCCTTTGGATCGGATCCCGCCACAAAAATAAAACAAGAACAAAATTCATAGTCGATGACATTAACTATGAACATAGATAGAAGGAATATAATATATATATTTAAAGTCTTAAAGTCTTCAAAGAAATCTGCATATGAATATTACCTTATGAATTGACTCTTTTATAAAGTGATATCTTCCCATATCCCTTCTTGATGATCACTTCTTATGCCGGGTTCATTATCCGCTTCATCTTCTTCGTTCATGTCCGGTAGACCCCTTAAAAAAGGAGTACTCTCACGAATACCATAATTTGAATTCATTTCCTCATCAATATCAATGACCCTCTTTCCTTGGAGAGCTACAGACCACATTTTATTTTCTTGATCGGTGATATAGAACACTTGTTTTGCCTAGTCTGCCATAATAAAAGGTTCATCTCCAAAACTTCTACCATTGACATCGACTAATGTAAATCCTAGCCGATCGATCCGAACACCATTAATTATTGACATTAACCCACTTGCATTTGAAAATGGGAAATCTAATTTTTCACATAGTCCACCTCCCAAATCTCTTTAATAGCCCCATAATATGGCATGACCGCCAATAAAGGGCTCTTGTCTTTCGAACCGGAGAAGTGCATAGATTCACCTCTAACATAATACCACCGTTGTCGACCGTGCTCGTATCATCTAGGGACTTCGTGTAAAATGTATAACCATTGATCACATACGAATTCCAACTTATGACATCAACCTCGGGACCACCTTTGCTAACCATTTGATTGTATCGAAACACATTCCTCTCCTCGACCTTTTGTTTGAACCAGTTTGTAAAAGTTCTTATGCTCCCTAATCAACCTTTGTTCAATCATTCGATGATTTTCTTTCCTTACACGGCGCTTTATGTGCAGCTATGTTGGCTTGAACTTCATCGACCTTATTCAAGATGTATAAGTGGACTTGTGACAATTCATCGGGATCCACACTCTTTACGAAAGCCCTCGTCTACCCCCATCACATGCTTTGACGTTTTGGAAGCCCAATATGTCTTACTTTGGCCAAATAATTTTGACAAAATTCCATGGCTTCTTCAAACATATTTCTAAACAATCGATGCTTCCGTAGGTATGCGTTCTTCACGTACCCTTTTAGAAATTTCATAGATCTTTCAATTGGGTACATCCACCGTAAATGGATAGGGCCGCACATCTTTATCTCCCTCACTAGATGAACAATTAGATAAACCATGATGTCAAAAAATGTAGGAACAAAAGCTTCTCAAGGTGGCACAAGATAATATATCCTTCATTCTCCAATTCATCCAACTTTTCAATCTCGAAAACTTTACTACAAAGCGCATTGAAGAAGACACAAAGTCTAGTCAAAACGACCCGAAGATCATATTCGGAAATGCCTCGAATAGCTATTGGGAGTAGCTGTTGCATCAAGACATGACAATCATGAGACTTTTGGCCTACTAATTTCAGGTCCTTCATCGATACAAGCCTCTTCAAATTTGATGAATACCCCGTGGGAACTTTTGTGCCATGTAAACACTCACAAAAACTTTGTTTCTCATCCTTAGACAAAGTATGAGAAGCCGGGGGACAATAAGTTCTCTTCCCATCCGGCATTGGATGTAACTCTTCGTGTATTCCCATTGCTATCGGATCCAATCTTGCCTTCACACCATCCTTGGAACTACCTTGTATGTTGAGAAGCGTGCCGACAATACTATCACATACGTTTTTCTCCACATGCATGACATCAATACGTGTCTCACATCAAGATTGCGCCAATATGGAAGATCGAAGAATACAGATCTCTTTTTCCATATATTTGTTTCTTTTCTACTCTTTGCAGGTCTTACCGAAGACGACATTGATATTTTTCACCTTTTCATAAACTTGCTCCCGCCAATGCCACCGGAGCATCTTCATACTTTTGGCCACCAAAAAGGCTTTCTTTAATCGACGATATGGGTGGCCCCGTCTAAGAAATCTCCTATGTCCAAGATAAACCGTCTTTCTTCCATGTTGAAGTTGATGGTAGCGTGTGCCTTCTTCACAAACCGGACATGCTTTATGGCCTTTTCACTATACCCCGACAAGTTCCCATATCTTTGAAGTCGTTTATAGTACAAAATATCATGGCTCGCATTTTAAACACCTCCTTCTTGAAAGAGTCAAAAACATCAACACCTTCGCTCACAACTCCTTCAAGTCTTCGATCAAGGGTCAAGGTAAACATCAATGTCATTTCCGGGTTGTTTCGGTCCCGAAATCAACATAGACAACATGATGTACTTTCGTTTCATACATAACATTGGAGATAAGTTGTAAATAATCAGTAGTACAGGCAATGAACTATGTATGCTGCTAAGGCTTCCATATGGATTCATGCCATCTGTGCTAAGGGCAAGCCTAAGGTTCCTAGTTCTTCGCCGAAGTTCGGAAATAATTGATCGATTTTCTTCCATTGACAAGAATCGGCCGGATGTCGAAGCTTTCCATCGAAATCCTCTCATCTCGCATGCCACCTCAAATTTTTTGCATCATTTTCATTCGCAAACAACCGCTTGAACCTTGGTATGATTGGAAGATACCACAACACTTTTGCAGGCCCCTTATTTGACTTGTACATTGGGGTTTCACATAGCGGACAATTCTGCTCCTCTTCAAACTCTTTTCTATACAATACGCAATCATTCGAGCATGCATGGATCTTTTTGTACTCCATCCCTGTGGACAAAGTATTTTCTTAGCATCATAGTATCGATGCGGCAACACATTATCATCTCGGAAGCATGTCCTTAAAAGCCTCAAGCATTTCGAAAAACTCTTGTCGCTTCATCCATGACGTGCCTTCAAGCTTACCAATTTCAATACAAAGATTCAACAATTGGTATTTTTTACACCCACGGTATAGAGGGTCTCGCATCACCGCACATATTACCATATGCATGTGATTGATGAAAAACCTCTTCTCCTACATCACGGATAATGTCCTCTATGTGATCATCCATATCCGTGTCATTATCATCAAAGGCCACTTCCCTATGTTGAGACCTACTTGGTATTTTTTCACCATGCCATACCCATACTGTATAAGTCTTACAAATTCCTTCACAAATTAAATGTGTGTGTATAACTTCAGGACTTAGTCGCCTCTCATTCAAACATTTTACACAAGGGCAATAAAACTTCCCACCCTCATCATGGGCATTTTGTTTAGCAAATTTTATAAAGTCCCTCACCCCATTCTGATATTCAACACTTGTCCGTTTAGCACTTATCCAACTGTGATCCATAGTAGAATTCCTATATATATAGACGGAAAGATTTAACATACATATATATGCTCAAATGTCGGTTATGTCTTTTTTTTCCTTTTTTTTCGATAAACTTGCTCATTAAATGCGAACGAAGAATCACTTTTGGTCATAAATGTATCGCAGTGAATCCAAGAACCAAAATAAATGCATGACGAGGAAACTAAATGCATCGCATGAAGGTCTTGTGGACTCACCGTAGCATATAAATTCAAATGCGTTTGCTTGAGTCTTTCTTTTCCCGCCACAAACGTTGATGTTGCGAGACGAGAGTAACCTAAAAACATTTATTGGTCAGTTGGGTAGGTCTAAAGTGCAATTATAATCTTCAAAATACAATATCCATTAACAACATAGAAACCCACAAGAACATTTGATCGATTTCGCTCAACCCAGAAAAACCCGGAACGATGAGCGGGGAAAATCATAAAGTTATATAACCGAAACACCTCTTATAGCTTGGTCTATAGACATTTAGCTAAGAAACCGAGAAAGTGATTGTCGAGAGAGCAACGCGAACCAGACGAAGTGGCGACGTAACCCGAGTAACACTTTAGGCGCGACAAGAGAAGTTCGAGAGGGAAATTTAATATTTCGCACGACAGATCGAGACATGTTTTATATTTTGGATTTTATTAAGACCGGAGTTTTATAATACTCCGGATCTAAATTGAGACAATTAAGACTGGTTCATTAAAAAGTATACGGTTCTATATATAAAACTTTTTAAGACCGAAGTTTTATAATACTCCGGTCCTAAAATTCCTCGTTTTTGTGTTTTTTTAAAAAAGGATTTGGCGAGCGTAGCAACTGAATGAATAAAAATTAAAGGAAAACTGGAGTTTCTTTAATTACATATATTACTTGCATATGCATGTACACAAGAAAAAATACAAAAGAAAAACAAGCGAAAATTATCAAAAACAAGAATCTGACTAAACATCTCCTAAAGCTTATTATCCTCCAAAGCCTTGGCGATTTCGGCGTGAACAACATTAATTTCCCACCAGAGATTAGTAAGTTCCTGTCTTCGTTGCATCACCACAATGCATCACTAGAGGAAAGAGGAGAGGGGTCAGCGGGAGGCACGCCGGGCCAACTGGTTGGAGGGGGAGCGGGATGGAGGGGGTGGGGCAATCTCTTCATCATCGAAAGAAATAACAATGGGTCCAACGACCCGAGACTCTTCGTCACAATGGAACGCACTCTCGATGGAGGAGGCGCCCGTATAACGATCGACGGAAGGCACGAGCATCACGAGTAAGAGTACCCCTACGAGCAAAGTGATGTTGTATCTAACCATGGTTTGAGCGGTTGGGTGGGGCGAGAGGTATGAGGAGTTACTTAATAAAGGCGAGAGCTGTTCTCGGATAGCCACGTACGTAGTTTGGAGTTACGAGGTAGTGAGGAATTAATAAGGAGTTATAGGTACGCGGTATAAAATTCTATTATTTAATATTTTTGCAATTCAATTTATTTTAAGACCGACCTTTTATAAAATATCTGGTCCTAAAAGTCTAAATTTCTTTTAAGACCGACCTTTTATCATTAACCCGGTACTTATAGGTATGCGGTATAAAATTCTATTATTTATTTTTTTCCCAATTCAATTAATTTTAAAACCGACCTTTTATAATGTACCCCGTACTTATAGGTATGTGTTATAAAATTATATTATTTAATTTTTTTTGTTTTAAGACCGACCTTTTATAATACGTCCGGTCCTAAAAGTCTTACTTTTAAGACCGACCTTTTATCATTTACCGTGACTTACACACTTGTTCAAATGAATGATGCAAAGTCTCTTCGGCTTCCGGATAAACTTCCCAACTAGGCGTCTCCTCGTATTCGATGAACAATGCGTCTCCTCATTAAAGTTTCCGGCGTTTCACATTGTTCGTGATGGGTTCTCTATTTAAACTCGTTGTTACTTGTACTTTCTTCACATTCTTCTCCATCACTTCTACACGGCCTCCTCCACCGCCTAGCCTCCACCGTAATGGATGCTCCCCCAGTCCTCCGTTTCCTCCTCCTCCTCTTCAACCTTAGCCCCCTTCGCCACCGCCTCCTCCAAATCTGACTGTGAAGCAGTTGGTGCAGTCATGGTGGCCCGCGTCGATCAAATCGATCGACACTTAGGCCAATTGGTTCAGCTTACTCATACCATGAACAATAAGCTGAACATGGTACTCCACGCCAATGACGTGGAGTACGATCCCGCTGAAGACGACTCCGACGACTCCGACGCCCCCTCCCTCTTCGACTACGAGAGGGATTAGTTTTATTTTGTTGCTTTTTTATTTTGTTGCTTTTTTTGTTTTTTTTTGGTGATCGCTGCCCCTATAGGGCAGCGTAAAAAAATTAGTAAATAAAATATTTTTAAATTTTGTTCTCGTGCGAGTTTAGTACTTTATCCATTATCTGAACCTGGAAAGCAATAAACAAGACAACTATGAAGGATGGATAATGGTAGACTAAAAAACCTAAAATAAAAGAACAAATACTTTTAGTTAGTAAATCGACGGTCCTAAAAACACTGCCATTTTTTGTCAGCTTTGGTTTCTATATCCGATTGCCTCTTGTCCTTTTCATTATCGTCTTTCTTTTTCCGACAAAAAGGAAACAAACAAAACATTGTCCTCGTGTAAATCAAAAACAAAAATTCACGAAATACGATTAAGAACATACAAAAAAAGGATCATTTACCTTATTCGAATAAGAACAAACAAAGTGACTATTCTTCTCAAGGTTGGACCTTCGTTATCGTCGGTTTTACCTCCCCATATTTGAAACAAAGTGTCCTTTTCATTATCTTCATTCTTTTTCCGACAAAAAGAAAAAAGACAAAATAAAAGGGACACCGATAATGCTTTAACTCAACACATGGAGAGGTAAAAAGGACGATAATGAAGGACCTAGCTTGAGCGAACGCCGTAACCTCGGTTGTCTTCAACCCTATCCATTTAATTTGTCTCGAAAAGAGGTATTTAAAGGTGACGACTTTTAAGATCACACAAATAAAAATATACGGTCCTAAAAGTTAAGCGACTTATAAGCAAAGGACTTTTAAGACTGATTATTTATAATAATACGGTCCTAAAAGTTAAGCGGACTTTTAAGAGTGACTTTTAAGACCGACCTTTTATAATACGTCCGGTCCTAAAAGTTCATGCGTACTTTTAAGCTTTTAGGAGCGGACACTAAAAGCAATATACGGTCCTAAAAGTCTCATACTTTTTACACCGAAGACTTTGTGGACCTTTAAGACCGGACATGCAGTTAATGTACGGTCCTAAAAGTCTCAAATTTCAAACACTAAATTAAATAGCTATATCCACCATCCAATAATACATTCGAAACCCAAAATGGACACAAGAAAATTGTTCGAAAAATTAACTAAATTTATTTATTGAATTTTGCATTGCCTATGTATATTTACAAATGAATTGTTCAAAAAAATAAACAAATTTGCGAGAAGATCGATTATTGTTGCTACGAATATACTTACAAATGAATTCAGGACATTAATTATTGTCCTTTTTGTGACTCTAAGATCAGACCATATAGATATTCACAAAACACATTGCGTATGTGCTCCAGTTCATCATGAGAAAATGGAGCAGTGCATTCAAACATCTGTAACATCAAAGACAACAACTGAATTAACTTGCGTGTATATTTCATTTGTAACAGTAAGCCAGAAACTGAATTAACTTGCATAATATGTAACATCAAATACATTTACCTTTGCAGTTAATTTAGTATCCCCTCGCGTGGTAATATCATACATGTGTTTCATGATGTACTGGCCACATAAGTTGGACGCCGTCGGTCGGGTCTAAAAAGAATAAGAAATATATATAAGAGCATATATATAGCTTAATGACCAAGTTCGCAAGGCGTGTGCTACAAATATTGTACCAACCTCCGGTCTTGTGCCATATGGGGTCTTTGTCCCGAGTACCACGCCTTTTCTTTTCTACTCTTCGGAAGGTCCTCATGGCACTATCATCAAAATCACAAATTTATCAATGATTCACCGAAAATTCACAAAGAGATTTCGGACAAGAGAATCAAAATGACATGTTTACTCGTTGATGGTCTGCACCAACGTAGGCAATGGCTCACCGTGAGTGGAGCATAAGAAGATAACTTTATGCTCCTCCATGCACATGAGGACCAACCGACAAAGGCGGCTGAAAATTCACAACGAAAACTATACTCGGTGATATATGTAGCAGAATTAAGTGAATTGCGGACAAGATTTTTGATATGTACCTGTGGAAGAATGGGAAAAAGTACAACTTTCTTCTCACTTCACACAACCGCTTTGATATGTACGTCTGTCTCTCCTTCGTGGATGTTTGACTTGAATAGACGGGCACAAGAATCCAAAATCGTTGATCCCGCCCTTTTGAACCAATTCTTGATGCAAGAACCTACAATAATGACATCGATCGGGGAATTAGTATATATGTATGTATGTCTAAATGATGCATTTAAATTATGTACTCATAGACGAAGATACTTACTTCATAAAAATTTGAACAATTGCGCGAGTAAGCTCTGTCGAGGAAGCAGTAGGGACTCAACATCAACGGTGTCAACTTGAACGGGCTGAGGATGAAGGACGCCTAATACTTCATTGACAGGCCACGATTTATCCTTAAAATATCCACTCTTCATCATATCGGATATTTTTTCCCTGGCAGCAGCCAACTTAGCAGTAGGGGATAGAGCTTGAGGAGGGGATGGAGCTTGATGAGGGGATGGAACTTGAGGAGGAGGGGTTGAAGCTTCAGGAGCAGAAGAGACATGTACAAGCTTCACTGGCCAAGGGATGAAGGTTCCCTTGACATCACTCACAAGCTTCAGCTTATCAGTTTGGAGAGGGAGCGGTGCATCAATGATCACCTTTTCAACTGACACTCTGACTTCATCATCAAGCATTTGTTGGTGGTGTACAGTTGATCCCAAGTTGTGAACAGTCCTTTTGCAACCAATAATCGTCGATCATGATGATCGGGATCCTCCACATAAAGGTCACAAGGTTGCTCGATCGTCCAACAATGCAGCTCCCTCTAGTGCTCTGCACGGTTGCGAGTGAGTGTGTGAAGGGAACACTGGTCTCTGGATGATTGCTCAAAAGCAGCCTCATCTGACTCAGTTCCTCCCTCATCTGGCTCATCTGGGATTGAAACATTGCAGTCATTGAAGCTTCTTTAGCAGCCAGCGTCTGGTCCATCTCCTCCCGGGTAACCATACTTTGTCTATGGCGTTTGGATGTACCAAAGACTTGCTTTATGCCTACCCGTCCTCCAATCCCCCTTACACGCCCCGGGTGATCCGGTTTTCCGGTCGCAACGGTCAAAACATCATTCCTCCCGTCTGACACAAAAGATCCCTCTGCTTCTTTCCTTTTAAGATCTTCCTGTAAGATACAGATAACGAGAAGCTTAGTAATGAAACATGTTTAGTAACTAAAAAATAACAATAACTATACTTACAATTCTTTCAGCAACTAGACGAGTTTGTTCACTCGTGTAGGCGCCGCTTGGCTTTTGCCGAATATGCAACCACAACTCCTCGCGATGTATTGGAGATGGAGGAGCATGTATCACAGAAGGATTGGATTCTGCTTCATCATCGAATCTCTTTCGCTTGGTCGCCATCAAATCTTTTTCGGCATTTTGATATCCGCCGCGAGAAGCCCTATGAGGGCAATCATTCTTTCTACCTATCTCCTGTGCTTGTTCCCTTCTTTTACGTGAATCAAAATTGAAAACATCTATTAATTATGAATTCCAGCCATGCATGTCACTAACGAAATTAGAGAACTTCGCGCTTCATATGAACGTCAATCAAACGGTAGTCAAATTCTTCACTTCATCAAGTTTCAACATTTTATTTAAGGAAGATGTAGAATTGTAGAAAAAATTGGAGCTATGTTTTGTAGTGCTAGCTAGATAGATAGGTTAAGAAACAAAAGAGAATTATGCTTACGAGAATAATACAAACTTGATCCTTTTTAAGGCATCCAAGTGGGATCAGCAGTCCCCATTAGATAGTAACAATTGGGTATATAAAGTTTCCCCTTTTAAGACTATTCATTTCCTCCTTTGCAAGACAAACCATTACACAATTAATACCTTCTCATCGGTATTTCACCTTTTCGGGGTTTACATATCGACTTGCATAGACAAAGGCAGAAATGTATACTTCTATTCACACACCGAACCATTATATAACTAACAGATTAGATGAACACAATAACATTCACATATCCGCACAGGTTAATAAGCAAACAAAAAGGAAAACAAAACTAAATATAAACTCACCAGAGCTTCAGGAGTGGTCCGCATAAGAACAAATTGTCGCCAAATTCGTTCATCAATAAATGTGTAAACTTCCCAAGGATGTTTGGTAGGCGGAACCTTGGAGAAAATATACGTGTTAGCGAGAAAGGTCTTAAACTTCCTCCACTGATAAGCACAATAAGACAATGTCTTGTCTTTCAACTTCGACTTGATCGGGGACGTGTATGTAACCCGGATAGTCTCCCAAATAGGATCCTTTACTTTCTTAGAGTCCACACTTTTCCACTCATCTGTCAAGATGCTAACCTTGCTGCGTGCTAGATAGCCGACAAAACTATTATATTTGCTTTTATTAGGACCGACAGGTTCCAACCTTCCATCAAACTGAATCTCGAGCTTTGACCCAGAAGTCCGACTTAGGGTCACATCCATCATTCATGTGCCTCTTCTACCACGGCGTGCAGGGCGATTACGAGCCTCATTGTGAGATGAAGAGGGTTCATTCTCACTCACACTAGTCACACCGGGAACTGGCGTTGCCGAACACGAATAGAATCGTTTTCCTTTGTCCATTTTCGAGACAGAAGAGAGGAATGCCCGAGCAAATGAGAGAGTAACAGGGGCTGATGGTACGTGGGCGAGGAAGAGAGGTAATGCAACGGGAAGGGTTTGAACGTGAACAGAGGTTCACCACGAGTAACAAAAGCTTTCGCGAAGAAATGTATAACTTGCGTGGATTTTTAAGACCGGATGCAAAAGAGACGGTCTCAATATTTACATTAATCTCGGTCATATTAAAAGTCCGATCTTAAAAGTTTAACCTTTAAGACCGTTCCTTGTAAAACGCCTGGTCTTAATATTAATGAACTTTTTTCGTACCGGAAGTATCATATGTCCGGTCTTAAAAGAAAACTTTTAAGACCGTCTTTTTAATAAGTTCGGTCTTAAAAATTTAGACTTTTTATATTTAAATTTTTCCTTATTATGTTTTACCGCAGAAAAATATAAGTACGGCTATACGAGATATATTTATAAAGTAATTGGAATTTCAATTCAATTTTTAAGACCGGTTGTTCTTTAGTCGGTCTCAATAATGTTTTTAAGAGCGGTGAAAAATTGGTCTGGTGCAAGAAGTTCTTTATATTTACGGAATTGCCACCGGTCATTCCTTTAAGACCGAGGTGTCGATTCTCCGCTCTAAATGACGCGGTCTTAAAGCCCTTTTTTGCACTAGTGTGTTTACAAATAAATATTACTTATTGTGCATACAGTAAAAAAATTTCTCAATCATAAAGATTAAATTATATAATAAATGCTACACACCTCATAGAATAATACTTTAGGATCATAAATTACCCTTCTGCGCTTAAGAAGCTTCATAAGCTTAAAATGTTATATATGAATTTTCCGTGCAATGTATGGGTAGCAATACTTGTTAATATTCAATTCACACGTTTTAAATTTGTTTATTAATGTGTTTTTTCCTTCGTTTGATTAAAGTCAATACTTTCTATTTTGTGTTTACGACTCCAATCATAACTGACGAATAAATTCTATGAAAGATAGAGCATAAAATTGGGGAGAATTTTACCGATTTATTACAATTAAACCAAAAGTTATAGGATTTGGATATTATGGGATAGTTTGTTTCTGTTTTTTGTTTTTTCAATTTTGGCTTTGATTTATTTTCTTTTTCCCTTTAAAAAAATTAGACATTTCTACTGATTAAGGGACAAAGTATACGTTGCCAAAAAAAATGAACATTTTTTTCTTGGGGTATTGATCCTTCTAGGCAAGTGATGCGATACGTGCTTGTCATATACAGAACAAATAGATGTTGTTGCCATTGATTAAATTTAGAGTAAATACCTTATTTGGTCCCTAGAAAAAAACACACCTTTTTCATCCCCGGAACTAAAATAGGACATTTTTATTGACTAAAAAAGGGGTTTTTGGAAATTTTCGAGGACCAAGATGAGGTCCGTTTTTGAAAATTCGTCCTTTTCAAGGACTAAAAAGGGGTTTTCATTGTTTGAGGGACCAAAATAGCGTCCGTGTTTTTTTTTTTTTTTTTTTTTTTTTGCAGGGACCAAATAGGTTATTTACTCTTAAATTTGAATTTCGATATCGTCATTGGCAATTGGTTCAATCGCATATTTTATTTTTTTCAATAGGCTAATAATATTGTTAGTCCTTATAGCTTGATTAGATTTTGGTTTTGGCTCCTGTTATTTAAAATTGTTGGTTAATACTTGATTGGGAGAAAAACAAATCTTATTTCTACTTGAATAATTAATCTTCGATTACTGTGATTTGTTGCTTAAACGATATACATCGTAATTAAATATAATATGTATGCGTGATATAATGCATGGAATGAAACATTGAACACATATAACCTTTATTTATTAGTGCTCAATTGCGTACCTAAACGAATATGTGCGCGCACACACACACATCATATCCAAAGTGATATTTTGTAGTAATAAGAGAATACAGAGTTCTAACAAATATAGATGCATTGACAGTGATAAATGATTGGTTCGGTTGTACTTCATATGCATACTTGATGTGTTGCTTTTGTTGCTAAAGCAGTCAATTAAACCAAGTCCTAATTAATTATGTAATATATGGTCAACCTAGGTCATTCTCCCAATAAGCAAGCTATGAGTTTTTCTTTAGGTTGAATATAGGTGATGGAAAATGCAATAAAATGAAACTAAACTATCTAAATGCAAGATGCAATTGACTTTAAAATCTATATGAGAATGGAACTAATCTAGATGAGAATGCAAATTTGGGGGTTTTTTTGTTGTGAGAAAAATAATCAAAATCCTAAGAAGAATATTAAATAAAAGCAAATCAACCAAGTTATGATGATAAAAGGGACAACTTAGGAATTGCATGGAGTTAACTTCTAAGCCCAATTTTATTAATTAGATCAAAGGGAGATTAATTAATTTAACTACCTAATTGAACATAGGAAACCCTCTAGCTCAATAACGCATATTCCACTAGAAAACTCATAATGAAATAAGCGGTGGCTAATTAACTCATTAAAACCAATCACAAAATAATCGTGAAAACACTACTACAAAATACCTAAAAGACAACCTAAAAAAGACCCAATTAACGTCCTTAATCTACGTGACATCGGGGAGAGGGTAGTTGTATATTTAGCGACCTGGAATTGTTTCAGGTCGCCTCTTAATAGACGACCTGAACAACAATAAGGTCGCCTCATACACAAATCAGGTCGCCTCTTATGAGGTGACCTGAACAATATTCAGGTCGCCTCATATGGGGTGACCTGAATTTTCAGGTCGCTTCTTATGGGTTTGTTTTTGTCATTTTAGGCGACCTGATTAAAAATCAGGTCACCTCATCTTTAGAAATAGGCGACCTGATTAAAAATCAGGTCGCCTCTTATGATCCAAAGACGCCTTGAATTGATTTTCAGGTCGCCTTAAATTATTATTTTTTTTAAAAAAAATGTGCTTGCTGTTTTGTTTGGCCAATTTGCTGCAAATACTTCACAAAATAATTAAGCGCATATGCGATGAATGACAATATATAACAATGAATGTGAAATATATTATGACCGTATGAATTATATGTATGTGCATTCCATCAAAAGAAGGTGAAATAACAATGAATACAACAAGGTTCAATAAGAAAATTGTAAAAGTGACTTCAACAAAAGAATATTGGCTACACATACAAGATCATACAAGAGAATGACAATATAGATGTTCTGTATTCAGCTCAGATCAGTTCAACAAAATCAATCAAATTCACAACTTAGCTTCCAATATAACCATGAGGCATTTGCAAGCCTATAGAGACGATGTCCTGGTAGAGCTCTCACAGCTGTGATAAGTATGGAAATCTGCCCGCAGCTTGTTCATGCTATGAAAACATAATAAACAGATTATGAGTGGGTTAGCAATGAAAATCAATCCTAAGCCCTACTCATCCTCAATCAGTAATGTATTTCCTACCATTGGAGGTGTCGTCCCCACCTCAATAAGATGATGCGGCCAAAGGATGAACGATGTGGTGGCAACGTCTAGCGTGGGAACCTCCTCATCAACAATCGGGATGGCTGTCTTTTCTTCCCCCTCTCGCACACTTGTCAGAGTCACCCTACGTTGGTCTTGTAGAATTTGTATATTGTGGTGTGTGGTTTGTTCTGGGTAAACAAGACCATCTGCAACAATACACCGGTGTGGGTCATCTAAATATAGAGTGCAGGGTTGTCCCTCCTGTGGGTGTGAGAAGGCTCGCCAGGCTCGCCAATAAGTACATCTGGAGAGTGATGAGAAGGTTCGCCAATAGGTACATCTGGAGCGTGAAAACTTTCTTTGCTGCTTGGGAAGGCCAGGGATTCCTGGTTTGAAGGTTGCGTATTTACCTTCCCTTGTATCATCTCCCTCATTTCACCCCGTAGTTGTGCCATAACCTCATCTACGAGGGACGCTCGAATTTTGGCTACAAGCTGAGGACTAGGGTTGTCATCGTCATGCGAACAACTCGAACGCCGTCCAAAATATTTCACGACACTAACTCCCCTTGGCTCCCCACGAACAGCATCAAGGTAATCAGGCTTCCCAATCGCCGTGGACAAAATGTCCATCCGTGTACCGGCGTGAATGAACCTTGGCCGCTTTTCTTTGCTCAAGTGCATCCCGTATCAGAGGATTTTTCATAAATAGTAACTAATTAAACTCTAAAAATATGAAACAAGTGAGGCTATTTAATATTTTTAATTTAACTACTTACAATCTTTAAGGCAACCTCAGCCACATCTTCATTAACGTATTTGTCACCCTTCTTCCTCGCAGCTATCCATTTTTTGTGACGAGGAGGACGCTCAAGGGCCTGGATAACAGTGGAAGGATCGGATTCGGTAGCTTCCTTCATTCTCTCGCAACTCTTCTTCCATCGGCTTAGTTCAAGCTTCTTATAGCCACCTCTGGACATGCAATGCGGATACTTATTTCTCACTTGCCTCTCTCTATTGGCCCGACTTTTTTCCCGTGACACGAAAACAAATAAAACTGAGCCTTCGATGTCAAATATATTCAACTAAAAGATAAGATATGAAAGAAATTTTACAAGAAATTCAGGATTCTGGTGTGACGCCACAAACTCCCTCCAGTCCTCTGGAGAAATGTAATCATGGTCCTGACATGGGTCCTTGTCCCTCTTTACCACTCGAATATACTTTCTAGTGAGCTTGTTCTTAAAGTCTTTCCAACGTAGACGAACCTCGCCCATCTAATGCTTGTACATGGCCTTATTGTTAGGCACATCATACGTTTGCTGCAAGGTAAAAGAGAAGATATGAAAGAAATCAAGTAATAAAACTAAAGATACAAATGCAGAAGATATCGAAAGTGAGATACCAAAAGTTGTGCCCAGATCAACTCCTTCGTTTTAGGAGGAACCAACTTCCAATGAGAGAATACAATGTGAACTTTGCTTCGAGCCAGATAGCCTACGTAGCTAATGAAATTGTCTCGCCTCTGGACCAATTGGATTCATATTGGCATCGAACTCCACATGCAGCCTCTTTTTTCTCGACCGCCACGACGTACAATTAACGCACCCATATGTGTGCTACCTCTACCCCTTCTCACCACCGGTACATCATTCCCACCATCACCCGATGACTCGTCAGAGCTAGACATATTCCTTTTCATCAAAGACAAATGAATAATGTTACATAGGGTTATTATTAAATAATAAACAAATGAATAAAATGAACTAACATGTTAAACCCGTACAAAAATAACATAGGACTTTTTCATAACTTCAGATCTTACTTTATATGGTTTCCCATATTCCTTCAGAATGATCCTTCCTTGGAGCATATTTTTCATCATCTACCAATTCTACTTCACGTGTTGTAGGTGGATTTGTTGTGAAAGGGAGTGTATCGTCTAGGTTCAAGGATTCTTCATCATTCGTCTGTTTTTTACTTTGAAGTACAATGGACATTTTGTTATTTGCAGGGTCTGTAACATAAAACACTTGTTTCGCCTGGCTTGCTAGAATGAATGGCTCGTCTCTATGACCAAGTCTTTGAAGATCGACTGAGACAAATCCAAATTTAGGATCTATTACAACAGCATTATTGGTAACCCACTTACATTTAAATAAAGCAACTTTGAACTTGGTGTAGCTTATCTCCCATATTTCTTCAATAACTCCATAATAGGCCATTGATGCTAACACCGGGTTTTTGTCTTTTGAACTTGAAAAGTGCATGGATTCGATTTCAACCATCACCCGACTGTTTTGCACGAACTTCCGTCATCTTGGTCTTTTGTGTAGAAAGAATATCCGTTGATATCATAACTTTGTCCAAGTGATGACCTAATAAGAAGGCCCCAGGCTAACCACTCGATTGTAGCCGACACACCGGTCTCATGCAATACCTTCTCCTGGAACCACTTTATAAATGTCTTCTTTTGCTCATTAGCTATCTGCGCATGTCATTCTTCCTTGGATTCATATTCTTCAAACTCTTTCTCGTGTTTCATCAATGTATGGTTGAACTTCTTCGTATTATTCAAGATGTACAGTGTGTGCTTGCAACACCTTTGCACGAAGCATATTCTTCGGTTTGATTCCTCGAGTTCCCTCACTTATCCCCTTATCATGTTGAGATTGTAACGTCGCCCGATAGATAATCTTTGACGTAACTCCATAGCCTCTTCCACTACATATCTCTCAACGATTGAGGCTTCCTGGTCGATAAGGATTTTTAGAATACCCTTTTAAGATCTTCATGTATCGCTCGAAAGGGTACATCCACCTTAGGTAACCGGACTGGACCCATGAGCCTTACCTCCCTTACCAAGTGCGCTATCGGGTGCACCATTATATCGAAAAATGCGGGAGGAAAATGCATCTCTAGTTGGGACAAAATAATATAACCCTCATTTTCCAATTCATCCAACTTTTCAATGTCAATGACTTTGTTACATATAGCATTAAAGAAAATACACAATTTTGTTATAGTGGTCCGCACTTCATCTTTCATAATGGCCCTAATAGCTACTGGTAATAGTTGTTGCATCAACACATGATAATCATGAGACTTCATTCCCACTAACTTCAAATCGTCCATTGAAACACACCTTCTCAAATTTGAAGAATATCCTTATGGAACCTTAATGTCATATAGACACCCACACAAACTTTTTTTCTCCGCTTTTGATAGTGTATGAGCTGCTGGCTCCATGTATGCCCTCTTACCATCTTCCGTTACTTGTGGATGTAACCGTTCTCTTATTCCTATATCAACCAGGTCTAGTCTCGCACTAATTCCATCCTTAGTCTTCCCCGGTATGTGCAAAAGAGTACGACAAGGCTATCGCAAACATTTTTTTCCACATGCATCACATCAAGACTGTGTCTCACATCAAGACTACGCCAATATGGAAGATCAAAGAAAATTGATTTCTTCTTCCATATATTCTTCTCACCCGCAATCCTTTTCGCTACCCAATGTGACATTGATATGCATCACCCGACTATAGACTTCCTCTCCGGTTAATGCATTTGGAGCCTTTCTATGCTCCGGTAAGCCGTTAAAACGCTTTCTTAACTTACGATATGGGTGGAACCGATCAAGAAACCTCCTGTGACCGAGGTAGACCATTTTTTATCCATGCTTTAATTGCTAGAAGTTTGTGTCAGCTTCACATATTGGACATGCTTTATGCCCCTTCACACTATACCCAGACAAATTTCCGTATGCGGGGAAAGTCGTTGATCGTGGTAAAAATCATTGCACGCAACTTGAAGGACTCCTTCTTATATGCATCAAACACATCTATGCCTTCCTCCCACAACTTCTTCAAATCCTCGACCAAAGGCGCCAAGTACACATCGATATTGTTACCAGTTTGTTTTTGGTCCGAAATCATCATAGATAGCATCACATACTTGCGTTTCATACATAGCCGGGAGGTAAGTTGTATATTACAAGGAGGACCGGCCATGCACTATGGGTACTGCTAAGAGTTCGATACGGATTGAAGCCATTTGTACAAAGCCCCAGCCGAAGGTTTCTTGGCTCAATGCCAAATTGCGGGAACATTTTGTTTATTTTCTTCCATTGGAGAGAGTCAGCCGGGTGCCGCGAGATATTTTCCATCGGATATTCTCTCATCGAATGCCATCTCAACTTCTTTGTTGTTGCTTCACTAGTAAACGTACGCTTAAACGAGGAATTATGGGAAGATACCACAAGGCCTTCAAAGGTTGCCTTTTTGTGTGTGATCTCCAGAACCACCAACTTTCTTCAATTTGCATCATGAAGTTTTACACTTCGGACAATTACTAAGGCCTTCATACTCATTTCTGTACAATATGCAATCATTAGGGCAACTGTGCATCTTTTTATACTCCATACCCATCGTAGATAAGATTTTCTTGGCCTCATACATACGATTTGGAAGTACATTATTATCTCTGGCAACATATCACACAACAATTCAAGCAACGACGTGAAACTCTATCCAGTCCACCCACATGTTGCCTTTAAGTTGACCAAATGTAAGGTCCCAGTCAACCGTGTATACTTAGTACACCCAGGGAGCAAAGGTGTCTCTGCATCACTCCGCACGCTATCATATTCATGCGGTTGTGCAAAGGATTTTGTAAATGGAGCTATATACCCAAGAGGGGGTGAATTGGGTATTTTAAAAACTTTTCGAGAATATGCTCTTTTTGAAGTAATGAAACCGAGAGATAAACAAAGGAGGAAGGAAGGAAAGCTTGCACAAGAGAAATTATCCTGGTTCGGTCTTATCTTTGACCTACATCCAGTCCCAAGCCACACTTGGGATTTTCAATCCACTATACTCTCAAACCGATTACAAACTCGTACTCAAGAGTAGTTCTCTCTCTAGAACTCACTCCCCCTTACAAGTTGTAATCAATACACCCAACCACCAAGTCCCCGACTTGTGGTTATCTTAATCAATGAATGATTTACAAATAGAACTCTCTCACAGCGTATAAAATGAACACTGAAGTACAAGTATCGATTGATACAATACAAGTGAAAGCCGAACACAATAAATGACACTTAGTAAATTTTCGCTCTCGCAGTTGTATCGACTTGAGAAGAAGTTAATGAACTCTATTTATAGGTAGAGAACATTAAATGACCGTTGAATGATGAATCCAACCGTTGTAGGTGATTAGCATTAAGTCCGGTCATCTTCTCTCTCTAAGCTCCAACTAATCCGATGCTTGATATGGTCGATGTGGAACTCGAGGATTTGCCCGTTGGAGAAGAGTTTGCTTGATGAAGAAAGTGTTTTTGAACGTTGAGAATTCGTGCTCGAGATGGATTAACCAAAAGGATGTTGATTTACTTGAAGTGCAATAAATGCTCGACCACTTTTTGCTTTTTCCCTTGATCTTCATTAATTTTCATCTCGTGCTAACTGAAATCCACTAAATAAACTTGTTAAACATATCGGGATCATAAGTGAATGATTCATGAAAGCAATTGGAACAAACGAGTGATTCACGAATTCGTATAATTCAAAACTTAGTTTTTACGTTGCATCACGGTTTGTTCATGTAAACTCGAGTATGGCACTGTTCACAAGTGACCAAACTGCAGTATCCAATTGGATACTCGAGTTTGCACTTTTCAGAGGCAAACCATCGTGTCTTGTATTTGAAAGATAAAACCTATACTCGAGTTTGCCTAAGCAAACTGCGATTGATTTAACTTGAAAAATCCATTTGCTCTCCGGAAGTCCAATACTCGAGTTTGGCAACGCAACTGCGATATTGACTATTCAATACTCGAGTTTGCCAATGCAAACTGCAGTATTGATTTAACTTGAAAAATCCTTTGCTCTCGGAAGTTCAATACTCGAGTTAGGTTTTGGAAACCGCAGTTTTGACTTCGTTTGTAAAACTTGGTTTGCTTCTGGAAGTCCAATACTCGAGTTTGCTTTTGGAAACCGCAGTTTTGACTTTGTTTGTAAAACTTGGTTTGCTTAAAAGTCCAATACTCGAGTTTGCCAAGCAAATGCGGTATTGGCTGTCCAATACTCGAGTTTGCAAGAGCAAACTGAAAGATCGACTTTGGCTGAAAACTTGGTTGCTTTACGTATGGCCTTTACTTGAGTTTGCCAAGCAAAGCTAGATGATTGGCTGTCCAATACTCGAGTTTGCAAGAGCAAACTGCGATATCGACTTTGGCTGAAAACTTGGTTGCTTTCTGTATGGCCTTTACTCGAGTTTGCCAAGCAAACTGCAGTATTGGCTGTCCAATACTCGAGTTTGCAAATGCAAACTGCAGTATTGGCTGTCCAATACTCGAGTTTGCAAATGCAAACTGCAGTTTGCAGCTATCAGAATGTTTTTAAACAACTTTGCAAACTTCAAACCTTGTTTTAAATTTGTTGTTAATCATCAAAACATATTGAGAACTAACAGATTTGACCTCAACATCATGAATCATTCTCTCCATTCCATCATCATCTACCTCAACATCATTGTCGTAGGATGCACTGGGAGTTACCTCCTCACCATGCCATATCCACGTTGTGTATCGAAGGTTGATTCCATCACAAATTAGGTGGTCCCTTATATCAGCAATATCCCGTCGAACCCCATTTAAACAATTAACACATGGACAATAGTACACCCCATTTTTTGTAGCCACATTTCTTCTAGCAAATTCAATAAACTCTTCCACCCCATTTTCATATTCTTCACTAGTTCTCAACGCATTCATCCAACTATGACCCATTTTAATACCACCTACGACATTTCCAACAACGTCAAGTTCATATTTGACATGCTTTGTTTTTAAAAAAATTGGCAGCATTTCCCCTTAAAAGCAAGACATCCCAAAATTTCAATAACAAGCAATTTCAAGCATAATTCCACAAAACTTATAACTAAAGCAATTCGAACAATATCAACTATTAAATCCAACAATTTCATCAACTAAGAGAACATTGGAATTATTCCTCTTGACATATACTTCAATCAATAATGGTAAACCATGAAGCCATAAGACAAAAGTGTTGTTCTCTCTTAGGAAGAAGGTATCATATAAGGACAATATATGTGTGTGTCAATAAAATAAAAGCAACTGACCTAATTTAGGAGCGCAACCGTTTGCTTCAAACCTTTGACCAAGATTTCTCAGCAAGTAGTCAAATAGATAAATATGACTCTCTTTTAATCTCTTCTCGTCTATATCTGCATATCAACATATGGTTGTTCTATTAAGAACCAAGCACAAAACTTATTTGCAAGCGGTAATAGGAAATCTTAACTGGTGAATAAATTAAAACTTTCAAACTTACATTGAAAAATAGTATGAGTAAAGATGCAGCTTACACCACCCTGCTTCATATAGATAAGTCACTTACAACCATTTCATTAGAATCAATGAGAGGTGGTTACATCATTAAATGATAAATGACAAGTTTATTGTATGTGTGTAACATGTATTTTGTTTGATGGCATTTTAGTCTTTTGGTGCTCATTATTAATTGCAAGAATGAGCCTTCATTCCATTATTCATTAATCGGTGATCGGTCAATACCGGAATAACCATTTCTTTATGATTCAATTCCCTTATTTTTCATAGCAAGTGAGCCGTAAATCGAGCACGCCTTTCTCTAAACAAGATAATAACTAAATCAAGGAAATGAAATACTTCCAAAAGAAAAAGGTATTGCATCTATATGGTACCTTTATCCTCTTCGTATCAGCTGCGAGTTTAGTTTGCAACTCCTTCCACTTCAAAACACCATTTACAATGTCCTACTCTGCATCCATTCATTACAAGTTAATATGTGAAAATGTCAATATCGAGATGTTTCATTACGATTCATAACAAATATTCTTTCCCGTTAAGCTCGGAATCAACATAATGATAAGAGAAACGTTACTAGTGGAGAAATTAGCGGTTACATACAATACAGCTAATAACATTGCATATTTGCACGCAACTTTGATTCCATCTTCTACAAGTACGGTGTACCTTTGTATACATTGGTTGATACAACTTTCGGTATTTAGCTTCAAGAGCTTCTCTCTCCTCAAAAGACTTTGCTTCTAATTCATCATGTTGACTCTCGGGATGAGATTGTCATAAGATGAAATCATGTCACGTTCGCTAGTTAATAGATTAGATATCACGGTCCCACAAAAACGAGAATTAAAAAAATAAAAAGAAAGGTATTCTTTGCACCATCAACTCTACGCCACCGGACTTCAAATGGAGGTGATAAATCCAGTCTATAATAACTTCTGCAAATTTTATTCAACAATACACTTAATCAATCAAACCTCTTTTGTTTAAAATCAATTTATTGTTCCACAATATCTACTTTGTACACAACACAAATTCTACTTATTTATAATAAACACGTACTAAATCACATCTACGAATAACAAAACGGTTTATATCAATCTTCAATCTATTACTCCCAAAAACTCTAAATTGTACCCTTCTCAAGGACCTATTACTTGTAAGGTCATCCACAAGTTACAACTATGTTTGCCCAAGAAACTTACGAGAAAAAAGGGGAAATTCATGAAATCGATTAGACTTCTTTGAGATTTGTTTTATCCAAGATTCAGATACATAAACTTGATTAAAATAAATTCATAGATGCTAAACAACAATATCCCCTATTTCCAGAAATACCAACGGCGAGAAAAGAAACAAAACGAGAGAGGCAGAAAAAGGTATTAAGAGGTAAAAGAAATTAATTAAGAAAAAATAAACTAAACACACAAACAAGGTTCCACAACAAGTTCTTCGATCACCGATATTATCATCGAAAAGGAATTCATACACAATAACATGAAATTCTATTAATATGTAACATATAATACAAATAATTCTTCAATTCACACATAGATTCGCCAACTCACGGTTTATTTCGTAATCAAGACTTGGAAACCAAAATTTAAAAATTCTTCCATGAATACAAAAGAAACCCTAACTCATGATTTCAGATGTTCACGATGCCAACCCGTGTCAATCTAAATCACAATGCATGAATACAAACGAGAACCCTAATAGCATATTAGAAAGCAAAAAAGACCCCAAAAATAAAAACAAACAAACCTATTTAAGGTGGTTACGGATGATCGGAGAAATATTATGGAAGTTCTTGGGAGTATTATAATTTCGACGAGACGGAGCGCGGCTCGAGCGGAGACGGAGGAGCGAGGCGCGGCTCGGCGAAGACGGAGGAATAGGAGGCTCGGCAAGGCGGAGACGTACGGAGGCATGACAGAGAGGGAGGGGATTTCTATCGAGTGAGAGGGTGAGAGAAGTGAACGAGCTTTCTATTGGGAGGATTTCTATCGGGTGAGAGGAGAAGTGAACGAGCTTTCTATTGGGAGGATTTCTATCGAGTGAGAGGAGAAGTGAACGAGCTTTCTATTGGGACTATTAATTAGGAGTGTGGTGAGGAATATTAGCGACCTGATTTCTATTCAGGTAGCCAATATTCTAATTTGGGCGACCTGAAAGCTATTCAGGTCGCCTAAAATGTAAAAGTGGCGACCTGATTTCTATTCAGGTCACCAATATTTTAATTTGGGCGACACGAAAGCTATTCGGTCGCCTAAAATCTGTAAAAGTGGCGACCTGATTTTCGGTCAGTCGCCAATATTCTAAAAAATAACTATACGGCGCCAAAGAAATAACTTTAAGATCAAAAAAGATCCCATGGCGCCAAAATTTATTCTAATTTGGGCGACTGAATTAAATTAAGGTCGCTTAAATTTAAAAATAGGCGACACGCATTTCTTTCTTTGGTCGCCAATATTAAAAAAATTAAAAAAAAAACCACACGGCGCCGGAAAATAAATTTTAGACAAAACAAATCCAATTTGGGCGACCTAAATTAAATTCGAGTCGCCTAAATTCAAAAATAAGCGACCTTAATGGAATTCGGGTCGCCTATTTTGGATCCGTACAACGCAAATGGATTAAAATTTCTACGAATCCCATCCCGAGGATCACTCAGTGCGTTTAAATCAAGGCTAAGGAATCCGGATATTACCTTTTAAGAATTCGTCGCGTCTCGTTCTTCCTTGAACAATGGGTTACCTCCTCGATCGGCGACGACTCTTAGAATCCTCTTCCTCTTGGTATCCACACGAACAATCCTCGTACACGGCTACGACGGCGTGCTAGCGCCTCTTGTGCGTCTCTCTCAATTTTCACTCTAGGGTTTCTCGCGGCTTTTCGAATACGCTCGACTAAAGTCCCGTAGGTTTTCTAAAACTTTCGGCGTATTTAATGCAAAATTAATCGTATTAATTTTTTAATTCAAACTTTAGATCTGGATTAAATATATATTAATTAAATCTATCCGATAGATCTAATATAATAATATTTATTTAATCGAATTAAAAGCCGGATCTGAAATTTCGAATCGAATCTAGATTAAAAAATAATTAATTAAATCTATCGATAGATTTAATCCAACCTATTTATTTAATCCAAATTTAAAAGCCTTCGATTTAATTTATCTCAATAAATTAAATCCGAGAAAATGACATCTATCTATTTATTTAAATCTGAGATACTAATATCTCAATTTAAATTAAATAGACAATAATATCTTTATTCGAAAATTAAATGAGATACAATATCTCTGTTTGTTTTAGATATTTAATTTATCAAATAAATTAAACATAAAACAAATAATATAATAATAATATTTTAATCTCAATTAAATAATATCATTATATTATTTTCAAATTTAAATATATATATATATATATATATTTACCCCAGATTAAATTCGGTATCCATTAATCTCAGTTAATCTAAGATTCAATGAACCCGGACACTTTTACCCGTGTTGGATTATTCTTGTGTGCGACCTAGGCCCATGTGAGATTGGCGGTGGGCCAACACCGTGTCAACCCACAAATCGCAAGCGGCCTCTAGCAAGACATTGCGACTCCCCAATTCACATGGGGATCGATGACACGACACAACCTATCGTACAACCATGTCACGTCCCTTTTGTCACGCGATAATTTGGTCAAGGATGAGGCATGGAGAATGTCAACTTCCTTTTCTTGACCATTACTTTCTCGATTCTCGAGTAGTCTAATAAGTGAAATGGAAACTCCTTTCCATCACAGTATGGCCATACATTTCTTAGATTCACTCATCGAGGGCCCGGTATTATCTCTCTACAAATGTGAGGACAAATTCCATCTTGACCATTCACGTCCCTCCGCATGAAAACCACCGACCCCGATCCGGCCTTTATCATCACCCGGTCCAAAGGTGACTTTTGACTAGGTCAAAGACCAGTGATTCATCATGTAGGAATCCATGATGATCTCAGGTCATAGGGCGTTGTGACGCGGTTATACATGAGATAAGCTTATGACTTAATCCATGCAGCTTTCTCATAGTGGGTCGGTCCAGCACCTTGTACTCTTACAAGTGCCCATGACTTTGATTCGTATCTCCATACCTTATCAAAGTCATGCTGGTCTTAACTCATCTTCGCTCCCGCGTAGATGACCGACCAGAGGACATTTAGGATAATCTATAAGATATATCCAGGGATATAGTTATCACCATAAACATGCGTATGAAGTGATAACTTAATGGAGAACAATGACTTGCCCCTAGGGCATAATTTCCAACAGCCTATCCCATGGCGCCAAACAAAAAAAATCCCATGGCGCCAAACAAAAAATTCTCATATGGCTATTAGGCGCCCTGAAACAAATTTAGGACGACAAAAACCAATTTTATAAGTCCTAAACTATAATTCAGGACATTGAAGGCTCATTTTCCTTCAATATATTTACAAGATATCCACTACCTTCATTTTTTACTTCCTATTTTTAAATAAGGACGTTTTTTTAGGGTAGTGATAACCAATATTTGTAGTAGTGAAATCTTGTTTACAATTATCCAATTGAACAACTAGATAATTTATCAATCCAATAAAACAATTAAGATGATAAACCAGATTGTCAATTAAATTAATAACGAAAACTCAATTAATAATTTAATCGACAATCCGAAGGTTGCAAACAAGAATCCAGCAATAAGCATAAAAACTTCAAATTATCAGTTTAATCCGAAAGAAATAAGTTTACAATATAAAACTAGATTGTTATCAATTAATACACCTTGAAATCCTTTAAAACTAAATAATCTCAAGTTTGAATTAAAAAGATAAAAAGAAAGACACTCCCTTGTGATCTTCAAGTGTAAGCTCTAGGCTCTAGCTTCCTCCATTCTCCTCCCAAGTTGCCTCCCAAGTAGCTTAAGCTACCATCAAAACTCCTCCTTCACGTGTTAAGCAGGTAGGTAGCAGCCATTAAAATTGATGAATAAAAGTTCAATTGATGCACAGGAGATAACGTGGGACCCGTGAGTGGAAGAAAGGAAATAATGATGAGAACAATTGATGAATATAGGCTCGGACACTGTGCGTGGTGGCTGGGAATAGATGAATGAATCAATGAATCAAAGTCTCCTGTGCGTACGTGTTGCGGTTGCGTCTCCTCTCTTCAACGTGCGTCTCTCGACTCTCAATGAGAGCGTGCCCAACTAGATGGTAGCTAGGTTTATTTAATAGGATGAAGAGAGCCCATTAAAATATAAGAAGCCCAATAAAATTCCACCATTGGATTTCCTTTTTGTTTCCCTGAAAAATTATGCATCATAGGATCTTCTAATATGATAAGATCGTAATCTATCATATCTTAAGAAATATTATTTAATCACAAGATAATAATCAGAATATTAATAATTTAAGCCCAATATCTCATAATTAATTCAAATTTATATTATTTCCTAAAATTGGCTAACAATTCAAATATTATCTAATATATCCAAATTAGCCTAAAATAATCCCCAAAATAAATGAACAAGGTGGGATAAAATATAGTAAAGTTGGGATTTATCAATACTCCATTACCTTTGTACTTCTTTACGCATTCTTCCTTGCAGGTCTTGAGAACGCACGGACGTGTCGGATTCAAAACTACTTCGCATGTTGCTGCTTCGCCTCTCATTGTTTCCATAGCTAGAGCATGGGGGGAAAATATAATTAAAACTCCAACCATATCTAGAGTCATATATACACCTATTGATTGATTGTTTTATTTGAACTGAATTTATGTTCATTGTTATAAGAAGTCCCGTTGTGGACACACAATGGCAAGTAATTAAAGAATTAAAGTACATTACTTTATTCTTGAGGCACCCATTTCAGAGCTTTGCCTTTTAAGTTATGAAATGTCATTGTTTATGTTGATATAAATATAGACACACAAAGCATAAGGGAAAACAGAAAATTAAAAGATACATAAGGTAAATAAATGTATGCAGGCATGTATCTATATTTGTAATATATTTACAAACTTCTCAAAAGTATTAAAATTGGAAAAACAATTTTGAAGGTATATATACTTCTCTTCAAATTTTCATTTGGTACATGTATTATTTTTTTCTGTTTAATAAATCATTTAACATTGAAATGTTAGAACAATTACCTCCTGTACAGTGCTAACAGTGCTGCAAACATAGCAAAATTACAGTGGCTAACCATGCTAACACAGCAAAATTAAATGATCTAATAAAGAGAGAATAATTTATATATAGGGTTTAAACTTCTCATGTTGCATGAGAAGAAGAGATTCTTACATACATATGAAAATGGTAGAACCCACATCTTTTCAAAAAAAAAAAAAAACTCAAACATGGAAATCGAAGTATCTATGACATGAGGATGCACTTCTCCTACAACGTGAGAAGTGTATTTCCCTTTATATATACCTAATTAAAAAATTGAAGGAAATTATAGGTACATACAAAATGATTTTCTCATTAAAATTTGAACATCAAAGAAGAATTATTAATAAATTCACCTGAGATGACAATGACGAGAAGGAAGATGTGTATGAATGAAATCCTGGCCATTTCTCCGGATCCGGAACAACAGTGCAGCGGCAAATTTCAGTATGATATTCGATGTGAAGTAGTCTTTGTTTTGTGTGGGATTAACCATAGGAGATTATATTAGAGGTTTATATAGGGCTGAAAGTTTGGTTTGAAATTTAATTCGTTGATATTGGATAAATTTAATTCTATAATTTGTAGAATATGTTATTTTAGTTAGTTTATTAAAGCTTTTTAATTAAAATGAAAGAGCGAAGGAACCTTATTTGGCGTGAATTTTACTGATTAAGTACAATGAATCTAAAAGACAAGCTTTATGACATTAGTCTCTATGCTGCTAATTATGATAACTTATTGAGAGCAAGGTTGTTAAACTCGCGAATTTAAATAAACTCGTGATAATGATATAAACTCATATTGTGAACTGAAATTGTAAACTCGGAAGAGTTTACTTTCACTATTAAATATGTATTAATAGTGTATAATAAATAATTAAAATATAAAAAAATGACATCAATTTTCTTTAAATATATTTAAATCTAAACAATTGAAATTAAATCCATCAACATTCAAAATTTGTCACGGGTTTATACACCGAGTTTACGTTTTTACATTTCTAGCTTGCAAAACCATGTTAACTTACTCTTAAACTCGTTTAACTTTTTTTATTTGATTATGCTCAGCGGCTTTATATAAAAATTTTATAGAAATTTCTTTATTAAATATGACAAATGATGAATGTTGATGGATTTAATTTCAATTATTTGGATTTAAAACATATTTAAATCAAATTGTTGTCATTTTTATATTTTAATTATTTAATTACATACTAATAATACCTATTATATAATAAAAGTAAACTCTTACGAGTTTACGATTCGAGTTCACGATATGAGTTTATGTCACTGTCACAAGTTTGTTTAAACTTGTGAGTTTGACAACCTTGATGCTCAACGACTTTAAATATAAATTTTATAGAAATTTCTTTGTTAGATATGATAAATTAAGAATATTTATGGATTTAATTTCAATTATTCAAATTTAAAAAATATTTAAATCAAATTGTTGTTATTTTTTATATTTTAATTATTTAATTAGACACAATTAATATCTATTTAATAGTAAAAGTAAACTCTTGTGAGTTTACGATTTAAGTTTATCTCACTATCACGAGTTTACTTAAACTCACGAGTTTGACAGCCTTGTTAGATGTTGCATGTTACACCCCTACCGGCCTCGCCTTCACAGGTGGCGGGTAGTGTGGTACCTCTTATTTATTAAATCCAACTATTAAACTTTTCCAATAATATCACATATCAGAGCAATATAGCGCAAAGTAATTAATTTACAACATTTGGGCGTAGTACACTAATAATAAATTAAAAATCTTGGTTAAAGTATAATTACATAAAATCTCTACAATAATTGTTTGAACATTCTGGAACTGGTCCAACACCTTCATTTGCTAATATCCGCCTGGGTGCTATATCCAATAAACTGTACATCATACAGGTAGCAATAGAGGCTAGAATCCCGAAGGATCCCAGAGTAACCGTTAATCTCATATACAAAGTATATACAGAGTTTGTAAGAAAACCATAAAGCATACAACATCCAAAGGTCGCACATAGCGAGGCATATAGCCTAAACCGGAACGAGCAATCACATATAACATATACTGCTCAATAAAGCACATAACCATGCCAGGGGTCGCACACAGCTGGTTCCGGTACCAAAGCGCTTGGAAACACAATAACACCAAATGCATACACAATCATGGTAAAACATACATACAAAGTCATACAAAGCATATCAGATTAAGGTTACTTACCTGCAAACAACAGATTAGTCGAATAACAAACTCCCGGCGACTAAATGGGAACGATAGACCTAAAGTAATGTAATATAAATAGTGCCATTGCCAATATAGTCTTTTCCTTTAAAATATGTAACTATACACTTGTATGAAGGGTATTTTCACTATTTGAAACTCATTATTTCTATTTATTAGTAAGTATCCTTTTATTGGCCTCTTATCCTTTATTTTCCCTTAGCACAAGGAAACCACGGCATGGAACCTACTCGATCCGAATTCCTTAGGGATAAGGGTCTTAAATGCCATGGAAGTTTTTTTCTAGGTGCGTGCACTTGAAGGCACTTGGTGTCTAGTATTTTTTTTGGATAAAAATGTCACTTCACAAAAGTAAAAACATGCCAAAAGCTAGGTCTTTATTTTATGAGTTTTGCCACCAAAAATATTTTTCCCACACAATTTTTCATAAGGAAAAAGATGGTGATCTCAAATTTCCAAAATTCCAACTTTTGCTTGTTGTTTACCATGATTTTCCAGAAAAGAAAATTCATTATTTCGAGTGCACACGTGGCATGCCACCTCATCAATCAAATTAGTTAAGTATCATTTTTGCCCTGGAAGTTTTCACTGAGGAGCAATTTTGCCCCGGAAGTTTTCACTGAGGAGCAATTTTGCCCTTATTAAATCAGTCAAAGACCACACATAAGTGATGCCTTGAAAAGGTCAAACTTGGAGTTAGAGAGGGATATCCTTGAGATGTTGAGCTCAAGGCGGCCAGAATTTGTGAAGCCGAACTGGTCAAAGGGACTGAAAGGTCTGTCCAAAACCCAGAGAAAGCATCACTTATGATCTAAGAAAATTATCAGTCTATACAAACGTAAATATTATCACTATTGATTTGTTTTACTAAATCAATTTTTGGAACAACTCATTTCTCATTTTGCGTTTCATTTGCTTAGATCATAAGTGAAGCTTCCTCTGGGTTTTGCGACAGACCTTTCAATCCCTTTGACTAGTTCAGCTTCACAAATTATGGTCGCCTTGAGCTCAACATCTCAAGGATCTCCTTCTCTGAACTTTAAGTTTGACCTTTTCAAGGCATGACATGTGTGGTCTTTGACTGATTTAATAGTCAAATTTAGTATTGGGGGAAAGAAGGGCAAAATTGCTACGTTTTGTAAACTTTCGGGGCAAAATTGCTCCTCAGTGAAAACTTCAAGGGCAAAAATGATACTTATGATTGATAAGGTGGCATGCCACGTGTGATGAGGTGGCATGCCACGTGTGCACTCAGTTAAACTTAACGGTCAAAATTAACGTTGGGGCAAAATTGCTACATTTGTGAACTTTTGTGGCATTTTTTGTCCAAAAAAAACTTCCATCTTACCGTGCTCCTAAACGAAAACTTCCATGGTATTTAAGACCCTTATCCCTTATTTTCGCACATAGCCTTGAAAAATTCCAGAAATTGACCCAACTTCGAAAATTCGTAACTAATTATAGAAAAATCTGATTGAGGTGTTCCAAAAATCTATGTGACCCTTGACATGTATATTTGTGACTAAAAATACTTTCCAAGGCATGAAACACGTAAATAATTCCCAGTTTCCAAAAATGCCCCTGTTGGTTTTTCAGCTCCTTTATTTGTATATTTTCATATTTTATGCTTCCATTGTTATTCTCCATACTCTTTCCCATACAAAATTCCATTTTAAACACTTTAAAACCATCAAAACCACCAAAATAAAATCATATCACCAATTTCTAGTTATTGACTCATGCTGAACATGTGAAGAGGATATTCAGATACCTGCAGATACAAAAGAGTTGGGATTATGATTTTCAAAGGGTCAACTTGAATATTTGGTGGCATATTTAGATTCAGATCATGCTAGATACAAGACAGATAGAAAGAGTACAAGTGGCCAATGTCAATTCCTTGGTGGCTCACTTGTCTCTTGGTTCAGCAAGAAGCAAATAACCGTCTCAGGGTCATCAATTGAAGATGAATATATAGTGAATCAAGTTACTGTTCTTAAGTTCTATGGCTCAAGCAACAACTTTTGGATTTGGGACTTCATCTCAAAGAGATCCCAATTCTTTGTGATAACACAGTACAATAGGCTTGGCAAAAAATCTAGTGCAACATACTCAGACCAAGCAAATTGATGTTAGACATCACTTCATAAGAAACCATGTTTAGAAGAAGGATGTCACAGTAATGTTCATCCCAACTCATCTTCAACTTGTTGATATCTTCATCAAGCCAATACCTTTATTGATGTTTAGGAGCAATTCACTTTCTTTAGAAGAGAATTTGGAGTGGTAAATCCTAATGAGTTGTAAGTAACCTTTACTTAATGTTAGTTATGTTTTTTATGATTATTAGACACTAACTTAAGCATCAGAGTGTTATGTTTTGTGCAGGATATCTTGTATATTTGTGAACCTGTTGAAGTCTACTGTCAAAAGAAGCAAACTCGAGTTTGTAACTAGCAAAATCGAGTTTAATGAAGGTAGAGAGCAAACTATGGTTTTAGAGAAAACCAAACTCGAGCCTGCAAGTGGGAAACTCGAGTTTCGTTTAGACAGAGAGCAACCCTGTTTTGCCAAGACAAAACTAAACTCAAGCCTCTACATAGCAACCTCAAGTTTATAGGAGATAGAGAACAACCGAGGGGAGAACAACTTCCAAACTCGATTTTGTAAATATTAAACTCGAGTCTATGAAATATTTCAAGTGTTCACATATACACACTTGAAATCCACGTTAGTAAAAGTTTATACAAACTCAAGTTTGTTTTGATAAACTCGAGAAGGTAACTCGAGTTTGTAAGAGGAAACTCGAGTTTTTCGTGCACTATATAGATATATATGTATATATGTGAACCTCGATCGTTCCTCTTTACTCTTCTTTTCCCCCGAGTCTAATCCTAGCCTCTCTGAAAACCTCCTTCTTCGCTCAAATTTTCTCCATCTTTTCCTCTCAAATGCCTCCCAAACTTTTGCTAAAGCCGCAACCACAGGTTCAAACTATGAGGATACTGCATTCTACTCCCCCTCTAAAATGACCTAGGAGAGAGAAATATGATCTAAGAAGACTTCAATCTGGTGTCGACAGCAGGATACTAGTCGTCGCTACTAATGAACCTTCACCCAAAGCAAGACTAAAGAAGGTGGTGATCTAAGAACCTACCGGAGCTCCCAAGAGGAAATCTATCGACCCAAAGGCTGCAACTCGCAAAGAAAAGGTTGAAGTTCCTGAGGTTGCTAAGCCCATGAAGAAGAAGAGATCAGTTCCATCTTCTGAGTTTAAAGGAACTAATAACGGTCAAGGCACTTCTTCATCAAGGCCAAGAGAGTAGTCAAGTTCTAAGGTATTCGAGGAAATTCCAGCCATTACCGGCATTTACAATTATTCATCTATTCCTAAAAAATTTTCAAATCACCCTATTCAATTGCATTGTGAGACTGCCCTTAAGTTCGAAGAGATTTATGATCATAAGACCTTTTGTCCTGTGGTCTCTGTTAATTTGGCTAAGCTCAAGGACGAGTGCAATCTTGATCTCTCTCCATGTTTTAAGAAATTCAAGAATCTTCTCTCTATTCGTGTTCCTTGTAGCCCTAAATTGGTCAAAGTCTTTTATCATAATATGCAATGGGAAAATCATTTGGATAGTGAGGAAAATATCACTGAGTAAAGGATTGTTATTCACATTAAAGGTGAAAAGATTGTCATTTCTCCTCCGTATATCAATTCTCTTTTACAAATCTCCAATCCTCCTCATGTACCTACTTTAAACTATGACGATAGGGAAATTTTTGAACTTCTTAGACCTAATGATCCTATTCCAGATGTATTAGACATCTTGACTTTTCACCTGCTATCATGCCCCCTATGTGCAAAGCTATCTAGTACATTTATGCCAGAAATCTCTTACGAAAAGGTGGAAACTTTACACATTTTACAAAGAAGGATTACCCTATCTTTACCACTATCATAAACAAGGTGCCTATCAATGTTGGGCACTGGGTCTTCCAAGAGATGGCCAAGTTCAGATTTGCCTCAAGAAAATCCTCTCAGATTCCTTTTCCCAATTTGGTTTCTGTAATTCTCTTTCATGCAAAAATATGGTATTTGGCTACGAATGAGAAACCTGGTGAAGCCTCAGATGTTTGGGAAACATCATTTGAATCTAATGATGATAAATTTTGAAGAGGGTTCTAGTTAATCAAGGGCCCCATCAACGTCTAGAGCAACCAATTCTAGAGCACAAGAAGCTCAATTTGCTCCTCCTCCAGCTCAATCTGCTTTTGGATTTCAAGAATAAATCAAAGAAATTTTGGACAAGGGAATTTCTAATTTAACTGACAAAGTTGAGTCAGAGGTTGGAAAATTGGTATCTGAGGTGACAAGGGTCACAATACCTTAGTCGATTCATAGGATGAGATGTCAGATAAGATTGAAAATCTTACTGGTCATGTTTAGGATCATGTTGCTAGTATTGGATCTCTACATGCTGTGTTCCTGACTCTATCTGACAAAATGGGCAATATATTGAAGCATTTGTCATCTGCTAGTCCTAGTCACAATGGTTCGGCTTATGGAACCCCTTCTTTCACCTCGTGGCCCTAGCTTTAGCATACCCAAGACTGAACCTATCTCTTCCTCTTCCTCTTTCACTTTCACCACTCTATTATTTCCTCCAGTCCAGTTGTTGATTCCACTCCAACAACTGTCCTTGTTCCTCCCTCGCACACCTCCACTGTCAGGCTTTCATCTGAATCTCCTGACTCTCCTCCACCCACCCATCTTATTGATCTTCACCTTGAGGATCCTATCTTAGCTCTTCCTCCTAATACTTCCTCTGATCCACCCTTGTTTGTAGATGACAAAGGGGTAGAAGAAAAGTAAAGGGTAACCAAGAGTTATGAGCATTCCAGTTTCTGTCAAAGGCGAGGAACAAGGACTCCAATGTTTTAGTACTAGAGGATTCCAGGGAGACAGAGCTAGAACCACGGTGGGAAAACCACGGGTGACAAGGGCGAGGACGTATGGAGTCGCTACTCCACGGTGAGGATGGGATGCTGAAAATGAGTCACTATCGGGGTTAAGTCGAGAGTGAGAGGAAGAGGATGAAATGAGAGGGTATAAAAGGAGAGAGGGCAAGTCATGGGAAATGAGAGTGCAAGTTACAGGTGTAGTACGAAATATGAGAAGTGTGAGATGACTTATCTTTATGTGTCCCAACTTTAATTTAGGATGTCTAAAGTGTACAAATAGGCGTCCTACATTTAATTTAGGATGCCTAATGTGTACGAATAGGCATCTACCCTGACACCGCTGTTTTAGTTGGGCCCGAACAAGACATTTCCTCCTATTCATTTTTTTGCTTACTGGGCTAATAAAAGTAATTATAGTTGACTTTAGGAGTCCCAATTTAAAATTGGAATGCTTAAGGTTCACTTTAGGAGTCCCAATTCTAAATAGGGATGCTAAATATGTTAAAAAATTACAAAAATGCCACCATCTTTATTTTTTTTTACTTCCTTTTTTAAAAAACGGACGTTATTATGGGAAGTAGAATCTAGAGTAAATACCCTTTTTGGTCCTTGACAAAAAACACGGACCCCATTTTGGTCCCTTACAAAAACAATCGACCCTCATTTGTCCTTTTTATGGACTAAAAAGGACCTTTTTTGTAAGGGACCTAAATGGGGATCACGTTTTTTGTCATGGACCAAAAAGGGTTTTTACTCTAGAATCTATTTATTGTAGTAGTGTACCTTAGTTCTTGAAGCTCTTTCTTCTCTCTTTATTTCAGTTACTCTCTTTTTCTTTAGGACGAGAGTGTTTGATCTCAAAGTAGCATGTAAGAGGAGTTTTTCGGTGTATAAAATTTGATGAGCCAACCACTAAGTGTGTCCTTCTTGCCCGAAAGACTCAACCACTCTTACCAACTTTGTCTTGCCCGGCTTCTTGAATTAGTCTTCATCTTTTCTCTCTCTCTCTCTCTCTCTCTCTCTTGGCCAAAATTGGTGCCTTGTGGGATAAGATTGTGTCATCTTAATGACATAAGCAAGTTCTTAGGTGCCCCCTTCTAGAACATCTTGATTATCTTGCTTCTTAGCTTGATATGTGGCACTTTGACTTGTTGGCTTTTGTTCCAACATGTGCAAGACATTTCAAGACTTCATCTTTTCCCTTTCCCTCTCACGTTGGCTGAAATATTGGGCCTTCTCAAGGGTTTACAAGTGTTGAATTTATTGCCTATTGGTACAAACACATGTGACCAGGATATGTTGTCTTTATGCACTAATTTATCCAAGTGACAAACATTCTTGTTTCTTGTCAAAAATTGACTTAGGAATAATCAAGATTATTAATGTCGGAATAAATGTTCAATCCTGGCATTTCATTAAATATTCAATTTTCAACATTTTATTGAATATTCATAATATATAGGGATTTTGGTAAAATGTAAACCGAGATGTTACATTTCTCCCCTATTAGTTTAAATTTCGTCCCAAAAATTTGTCATACATTTTGTACACTTTGAGTCATAAACTCCGGATACTTCTTCTCGCATGTCTTCCTCTATTTCCTAGGTTGCCTTCCACGGAGTTAGTCCCTTCCAGACCACTTTCACGAATGGAATACTTTTGTGCCTGAGCCGCTTCTCCTAGAGATTAATAATCCGCTCCATCTCAACAACATAAGTGTAATTATCTCGAACATTCACATCTTCAAAGTTGATAATATGCTTATGATCTAGTTGGTACTTCTTTCATTAAGAAACATGGAATACGTTGTGGAGTATGCTCAGGTTTGGGGGTAAAGCCATTTGATAGGCTACTGGTCCACATTTCGCCAAAATCTCGAATAGACCAAAGTAAAGAGGTCTTAATTTTTGCTTCTTGAGTGTTCTATTAATACCCGTTACCAGAGATATCTTCCAAAAGACATGATCTCTAATTTCAAATTCTAGAGGTCTCCTCCTTTTATCAACATAATTCTTCTATCTATGTTGCACTGTTAGGAGTCTCCTCTTGATTAATTTGATTTGTTTGGAAGATTGGTCAACTATATCTAGCCTTAATAATCTTCTTTTGGACAATTCTGCCAAGCATAAGGGTGACTGGCACATCTGATCATACAACGCTTCAAATAGAGCTATTTGTATGCTCACAAGATAACTATTGTTGTATGCAAATTATGCCAATGGAAGATATCGATCCCAGTTCCCTTTGAAATCCAATACACACGCTCTCAGCATATCTTCCAACATCTGTATGGTTCTTTCAGATTGGCCATTTATTTGAGGATAACAAGCTGTGCTGAATCTTAGCTTCATCCCCAGAGCTTCATGTACGCTTGACAAAATTAGGATGTGAATCGTGGATCCCTATCGGAGGCAATGCTCTTTTGTACACCATGAAGTCTCACAATCTCCTTTATATAAATCTCTGCCAACATTCAGAAGAATAGCTAACACTAATAGGGATCAAATGTGTTGACTTGTTAATCGGTCAATAATGAGCACTAATTATGCAATGTTTTCCCTATATTTTATGACTGAATTGTATGGAAAATACGAGCTTAACTGAGATCAATCTAAGCAAAAAGGCATTAATTCATGATATAGGGAACTGAAGGGTAAAAACCATTTACATCCTAAACATGTGCTAAGAAAAGAGCAAGTTATGAGGTTTTATGAGAAGAACGTATAACAAAGCTGATACTATGCTATAGCATCATGATAGCTTATCGAAGTCCAATACAAGGCATCTCTGAAGCTATAGCAAAGTAAAGGACGCAATGCTATGTGGCATATGCTCTGAACTTTTTGTCAAGAATATTTCAGGAAATATAGTGAAGGTCGAGACGACAGGTAGATTGCTGACGTAACGGAATAGAAGATGCGGAGGATCGAAACTGAAAGATTTGAAGAATCACTAATGCAAAAAAGGCTTTTAAGACCGGACAAAAGAGGGGTCGTAAGACTCGGATATGCGACCGGTCTTGTTCCAAATGCGGTATTAAAAGTCTACCATTTAAGACCGGACTCGAACCGGTCTTAAAGAAACTCTTTTAAAACCGGACATTTAAAAACTTGGGTCTTAAAAAGTTTTACTAAATGAAGCCGAAATATTTTTTGTTCGGTCCTAAAGCTCAACTTTTAAGACCGGCCAAAAAATAAGCCGCTCTTAAAAGATCGTAATTATAAGACCCGACAAGACACATACGGTCTGAAAAATAGCGGCTCCTAAGACCAGACGACTAATTATACACGGTCTTAAAAGACTGACTTTCAAGAGTGGATGATAAATAAATCCGGTCTTAAAGATTTTGATTTAAGACCGGACTTCTAAATATACCGGTCTTAAAAGACCAACTTTTAAGACCGGGTTTAATATCAAAACTCAAAAGTCGTCCTGACCTTTAAGACTGGTCATATAATTACATCCGGTCTTAACAAGTGAACATTTAAGACCGTCTTATTATTTCCGGTCTAAATTTTCCCGAATTTTTCCCTGTTGTTCTTCCTGATTATATATATATATATATACACAAATCCACCACCTAATCCAGCACATAAAAGTCGATACTTTAAGCTACAAGCTATGAACAATTATTTGAATAAATTGAATTGGAAAAAGAATACAAATATTATTCACCATGAGCTATTTGGCCTCTTAATTAATGATTACTATGACTACAACACCTAAATTAATTCATACAATAAGATAACTTACTTACAAATACAATAAGTTACAAGTACAACATACATGCGCCCAAAATAATATTCACCATGCCTTCATATGATTCCCCCACCCAACAACGTAACATCCTCTTATATAACATGCCCCTTTGGATAGGATCCTGCCACAAAAATAAAACAAGAACAAAATTCATAGTCAGTGACAATAACTATGAACATAGATAGAAGGAATATAATATATATAGTTAAAGCCTTAAAGTCTTCAAAGAAATCTGCATATGAATATTACCTTATGAATTGACTCTTTTATAAAGTGATATCTTCCCATATCCCTTCTTGATGATCACTTCTTATGCGGGTTCATTATCCGCTTCATCTTCTTCGTTCATGTCCTAGACCCCTTGAAAAAGGAGTACTCTCGGAATACCATAATTTGAATTCATTTCCTCATCAATATCAATGACCCTCTTTCCTTGGAGAGCTACAGACCACATTTTATTTTCTTGATCGGTGATATAGAACACTCCAAAACTTCTACCATTGACATCGACTAATGTAAATCCTAGCCGATCGATCCGAACACCATTATTGACATTAACCCACTTGCATTTGAAAATGGGAAATCTAATTTTCACATAGTCCACCTCCCAAATCTCTTCAATAACCCCATAATATGGCATGACCGCCAATAAAGGGCTCTTGTCTTTCGAACTGGAGAAGTGCATATATTCAGCCTCTAACATAACACCACCATTTCGATCCGTGCTCGTATCATCTAGGGACTTCATGTAAAATGTATAACTATTGATCACATATGAATTCCAACTTATGACATCAACCTCAGGACCACCTGCTAACCATTTGCTTGTATCGTAAACACATTCCTCTCCCTCGACCTTTTGTTTGAACCAGTTTGCAAAAGTTACATTATGCTCCCTAATCAACCTTTGTTCGATCATTCGATGATTTTCTTTCCTTACGAGTTGCTTTATGTGCAGCTATGCTTTGGCTTGAACTTCATCGACCTTATTCAAGATGTATAAGTGGACTTGTGACAATTCATCGGGATCCACACTCTTTACGGAAGCCCCTCGTCTACCCCCATCAAAACATGCCGACGTTTTGGAAGCCCAATATGTCTTACTTTGGCCAAATAATTGTGATAAAATTCCATGGCTTCTTCAGAAACATATTTCTGAACAATTGATGCTTCTGCCCGGTATGCGTTCTTCACGTACCCTTTTAGGAATTTCATAGATCTTTAAATTGGGTACATCCACCGTAAATGGATAGGGCCGCACAACTTTATCTCCCTCACTAGATGAACAATTAGATGAACCATGATGTCAAAAAATGTAGGAACAAAAAGCTTCTCAAGGTGGCACAAGATAGGATATCCTTCATTCTCCAATTCATCCAACTTTTCAATCTCGAAAACTTTACCACAAAGCGCATTGAAGAAGACACAAAGTCTAGTCAAAACGACCCGAAAATCATATTCGGCGATGCCTCGAATAGCTATTGGGAGTAGGCATTGCATCAAGACATGACAATCATGAGACTTTTGGCCTACTAATTTCACGTCCTTCATCGATACAAGCCTCTTCAAATTTGAAGAATACCCCGTGGGAACTTTTGTGCCATGTAAACACTCACAAAACTTCGTTTCTCATCCTTAGACAAAGTATGAGAAGCCGGGGACAATAAGTTCTCTTCCCATCTGGCCTTGGATGTAACTCTCCGCGTATTCCCATTGCTATCGGATCCAATCTTGCCTTCACACCATCCTTGGAACTACCTTGTATGTTGAGAAGCGTGCCGACAATACTATCACATACGTTTTTCTCCACATGCATGACATCAATACCGTGTCTCACATCAAGATTGCGCCAATATGGAAGATCAAAGAATACAGATCTCTTTTTCCATATATTTGTTTCTTTTCTACTCTTTGCGCTTACCGAAGACGACATTGATATTTTTCACCTTTTCATAAACTTGCTCCCGACAATGCCACCGAAGCATCTTCATACTCTTGGCCACCAAAAAAGGCTTTCTTTAATCGACGATATGGGTGGCCCTGTCTAAGAAATCTCCAATGTCCAAGATAAACCGTCTTTCTTCCATGTTGAAGTTGATGGTAGCGTGTGCCTTCTTCACAAACCGGACATGCTTTATGGCCTTTTACACTATACCCTGACAAGTTCCCATATGCTAGGAAGTCGTTTATAGTACAAAATATCATGGCTCGCATTTTAAACACCTCCTTCTTGAAAGAGTCAAAAACATCAACACCTTCGCCCACAACTCCTTCAAGTCTTCGATCAAGGGCTGAAGGTAAACATCAATGTCATTTCCGGGTTGTTTCGGTCCCGAAATCAACATAGACAAGATGATGTACTTTCATTTCATGCATAACATTGGAGATAAGTTGTAAATAATCAGCGGACGGGCCATGAACTATGTATGCTTTGCTAAGGCTTCCATATGGATTCATGCCATCCGTGCTAAGGGCAAGCCTAGGGTTCCTAGGTTCTTCGCCGAAGTTCGGAAATAATTGATCGATTTTCTTCCATTGAGAAGAATCGGCCGGATGTCGAAGCTTTCCATCAGAAATCCTCTCATCTGCATGCCACCTCAAATTTTTTGCATCATTTTCATTCGTAAACAACCGCTTGAACCTTGGTATGATTGGAAGATACCACAACACTTTTGCAGGCCCCTTATTTGACTTGTACCTTGGGGTTTCACATTTCGCATATTCCTCCTCTTCAAACTCTTTTCTATATAATACGCAATCATTCGGGCATGCATGGATCTTTTTGTACTCCATCCCCAGTGGACAAAGTATTTTCTTAGCATCATAGTATCGATGCGGCAACACATTATCATCCCGGAAGCATGTCTTTAAAAGCCTCAAGCATTTCTGAAAAACTCTTGTCGCTCCATCCATGACGTGCGTTCAAGCTTACCAATTTCAATACAAAGATTCAACAATTGGTATTTTTTACACCCACGGTATAGAGGGGTCTCGCATCACCGCACATATTACCATATGCATGTGATTGATGAAAAGCCTCTTCTCCTACATCACGGATAATGTCCTCTATGTGATCATCCATATCCGTGTCATTATCATCAAAGGCCACTTCCCTATGTTGAGACCCACTTGGTATTTTTTCACCATGCCATACCCATACCGTATAAGTCTTACAAATTCCTTCACAAATTAAATGTGTGTGTATAACTTCGGGACTTAGTCGCCTCTCATTCAAACATTTTACACAAGGGCAATAAAACTTCCCACCCTCGGCATGGGCATTTTGTTTAGCAAATTTTATAAAGTCTCTCACCCCATTCGATATTCAACACTCGTCCGTTTAGCATTTATCCAACTGTGATCCATAGTAGAGTTCCTATATATATAGATGGAAAGATTTAACATACATATATATGCTCAAATGTATGTAACCCGGATAGTCTCCCAAATAGGATCCTTTACTTTCTTAGAGTCCACACTTTTCCACTCATCTCGTCAAGATGCTAACCTTCTTTGCGTGCTAGGCAGTAACAAAACTATTATATTTGCTTTTATTAGGACCGACGGGTTCCAACCTTGCATCAAACTGAATCTCGAGCTTTGACCCGGAAGTCCGACTTAGGGTCACATCCATCATTCGTGTGCCTCTTCTACCACGGCATGCGGGGCGATTACGAGCCTCATTGTGAGATGAAGAGGGTTCGTTCTCACTCACACCATCCACACCGAACTCGGCGTTGCCGAACACGAATAGAATCGTTTTCACCGTCCATTTTCGAGACGGGGAAGAGAGGAATGCCTAAGCAAATGAGAGAGTAACATGGGCTGATGGTACGTGGGCGAGGAAGAGAGGTAATGCAACGGGAAGGGTTTCGGAACGTGAACGGAGTTCTCCACGGAGTAACAAAAGCTTTTCGCGCGAAGAAATGTATATCTTGCGTTGATTTTTAAGACCTAGGAAGCAAAAGAGACGGTCTTAATATCTTGCGTTGATGTACATTCTCTTCTCATCTCACTCCCCTCGTATGTGAAACGAGGTTTCTCCTTATGTATTTTCTTTTATTATTTAGAGAAAGTCCCCTCATTGGCTTGAGAGGACTCTAGGTTAGAAGAGCCATGTTGTGTCACGTGTTTTAATTATGTTTTGATTTGATCATTGCATGATTAAATTAGATATTATATGAGATAAAATAAAGATTGCATTCATATAGGTAGAATTAATAGGATTAATTAGATAATATCAATGAATACCCTCTAAATAAAATCTTAAGTCACAATGTCGTCAATTAATGAATACTTGACAAAACCTAGATCATCCATTTTAATTAAGGATAAAATCATCTATTTTTCTCTCCCCTCTCATATTGGACGAAATTTAATGCCTAAAGGACAAGGAATTGACCATTTTGCCCTTGCTTTATCTTGCTTTAATCCCATGGCGACACGTGTCTCTGTGCAATGATTACCCTATATCTTGCTTTTTGGAACATGCCGTTTTCAATGTCTCTTTCTCTTCCTGTCCCTGTATGGCGCATACACACTTCCAGGAGTCAAGAATTTGTGTTTCGTCTTATTCCGTAAGCCCCACTTCACTATACCGGCATTATACCTCACCGGTATCTTTCCCTGGGCCCGCACCTTTTCAAACTGGGCCCACCAGAGATGCTTTTCCTCCGGTCAAAGTGGTTGACTTTTTGGGCCTTTCCGAGGTCCACTTTCCTATCTCCCACTCTACAAACATTCTTTTCCAATGAATATTTTATTATAAAATATTACACAAATAATAACAATTCAATTACAGTCAAAACTCTTCATTAACTTATCAGCGATTACATTTACATTATTTACAACAGTAGGGGGTGTTATATTTCTCCCCCCGTAAAATAAATTTTGTCCCCGAAATTTGATTACACATTTATCATACTATGAGCCATAAAGTAAGGGTAGCAATTTCTCATGTCCTCTACCGTTTCCCACGTTGCTTCTTTGGGAGACAAACCTTTCCAGAGTACTTTAACAGAAGGGATGGTTTTTCGAAGAAGTTGCTTTTCTTGGTATTCGAGGATCTTTTCAGGATCAACTACAAAAGTATAATTGTCTTGAACATCTGTAATACCCCGGATTTTGGACCTTGAGAAGTGAAAATAAGCCTCAAATAGGCGGACGACTAGGCCCAGTTTTGGAAGAGTCCCAAGAAGGTCGGGGCATAGGAAGCCTCTCTGTGACTAAGTAACTCGGCCATACGGGTTAGTGGACCTAGTATGCTGAAGCTGTGGAACTAAGGTACTAACGTAAAATGGGTACAGAAGATGTATACGGTGTAAGTCTGTTCAGAAAAGATGCCGCCCAACTATGTCCTGAGGTATAGGACACTTAGTTGAGCAAAAATATGCCAGTATAGGTAAGTATACAGCATTTTTCAGGGTAGTCATGGGAGCCCTGCGTTTTTGAAGGAAACAAGAGGGGAAGAGAGAAAAGGTGTATCTGGACCCAGAAGGGAAGGAAAAGTTAGTAATAGTAGTGCTACGTCGGACACGTGGCATTTCGGGGCCAGAAGTTGGATTATTGGGTAGCACGCATTACAAGGTGGATCTAGGTGCTGGAATAAAGGTTTCTTGATCCCCAAGGTAGCATGGCCTGTCCACTTGTGGTCCGAGAAAAGTGACCGATGATCCGGGCCCACACAAGTCTGGTTGAAGGGCACGCATTACGACGTAATGTGGGGCCAAGAATCGAGGCTGAGCGAGGCCGGACAGGACTTTTCAGAGTCGGGCCCAGACCCAGGATATTGATAGGGATGAAATTCTAGTGGGGCCAAAAGAGAGAGAAAATATCTTGTCATGTAATTATGAAGAGAGAGAATGTCACATCAAGTCATTATGATGAGAGAGAAAGAGTAAAATAATCAGAATTAATCTGGACCACACAAATGGAATCTGACATGACAATGAAAGGACAAGTAATTATGACTCATTATGGCATATCTAAGGGCAGATTTTGTGGGTCCCACGGCTTTGGAAGATGAGCGGTGCGAAATGACCGTTTTACCCCTGGACCTAAAACCTACCTAAAGTCACCATCAGGGGCAATCTTGGAATTTGGATTTGGAGGGTTCAGATGGTGCCACATGTCGTGAACCAAGAAGACTCTAGAGAACCCTAGAAAAGAATATTCTGAAGCATCGTTTGGAAAAATCTAGCGGAAAATGACTATTTTACCCCTAAGGTGTTATTTTAATTACGGGACAAGCCATAACCTTTGGAGCCTATAAATAGGACACTCCTCCCTCCATTTGGATCAGCCTATTTCATGCTCAAGGTGAGGGAGAGGAAGGTCCAGCTGAAGGCTTTGGTCCAAGGGAGGAGGAAGGCACCCGCACCGACATCCGGAGGTAAGTCCCTAAACCTAAGCAACTAAGCTATCTTCATCTCTGCCCCTATGGTGGTTTTCGTGGAGTTTCTGTAGTATTTTGGTATCTTTCAGGTTTCCATTGAGTCCAGAAGGTGTTTTTGTGTAGGTTTAAGTTGGACCACTTCGTTTGGAATTCTGAAAACCCTAAATCTTCTTATACGAAAATCTGTCGGTTCTTACGGTTTCTGGGCAGCGTGTGTTAATTGGTAGTTTTGAAATATTAAATGAACTCTGTTGGATCTGAAATTTTACATGGTGAAATTAGACATCCTGAGGATGATTGTTATATGAGATTTTGTGTCATTTGGAGTTTTGAACCGAGAGATATGTTAAGTTGCAATTGACCTAAAAACCTGGACGTTTCTCTAGACCAGTGACTCGGTTTTGCAAATACGAAATGGATATGAACCCAGACGATATTGTAGTTATTTTTAGGTAAACTAGACATTCTAAGGGTTAAATAGCCACTGATTTCATGTCGATACAAGTTTTCTTGAATTTATTAGAAATCAGAGAAGTTGGGTCAGCGTTTCTTGAAAATTCTGGTGCTGTGCGAATTTTATGGAACTTGAACCAAAGTGTGTTCCTATGACTAAAAGCATGATGTTTGGCTGTATCTAGGGTGTTCGCACGTGTGGACCCTATTTTCAATGTCAAAGAAGAGTTATTATTTTGCGAGGCGTGCCAGGTAGTAACTGTTGACTTGCATACTCTATGTTGCTTTTGCATGTGTGTTTTATCATGATGTAGGAGATCGAGCTGCAGTGCCTATTGGACTGCGTGTCCTTAGGTTTCTGATGCAGTACCGAGATTGGGCTGTAGTGCCTCTGCTACAGTACTGAGATCGGGCTGTAGTACCTATTGGACTGTGTGTCCTTAGGGTTTTAGCTACAGTACTGAGGGCATGTAGGATCGGGCTGCGGTACCTATTGGACGGTGTGTCCTTAGGGTGTTGTTGCAGTACCGAGGTATGTGGGGTAGGTGGAGCCTATATGACTGTGTGTTTATAGGTGTCCACTGAGGCCCTAGGGTAGGTAGTTAGCGTCAGCCGCCCTAGCTACTGAGGCCCTTTGCGCGCTGTTCCGAGGGGCTTGTCTTGACCAGACGGTCCTGCGGAGTTGCTACATGTCAGTTTGTTGTGACAGAGGCATGTGCATTTGTACTTCCTGATTGTGATTGGCATTTCATGCACTGTATACATATTTTATATGAGTCTAACAGTTACTCTGGGGTTCAACTTTGAACTCCAGTCTGGATCAAAAGGATATAGGTGTAAGGTAGTATCGGCTGGAAGGCTTGAAGGAGGTAGGGCTTGGTGCGGAAAGACGAAGTAGCAGAGGATGCCCGGTTGCTTCTTGTACTTCTATAATTGGGACGATGTATGATCTACACTTGCTGTATTGTATTTATTTTGGACAATTGTACCCTTAACCCTACGGGGAATATTTTATGTAACTGTTTGTATCTTTACGAGTATATTGTGAGTTGTCCAAACTGATCCAATGCTCTGCCGCGCATACTCTGATATATGTTTTAAGTGTTAAATTAACAAAGGAAAGATAATAAGCGATGAGGATCCCTCTAACCCGCCACCCGAAAGGGCGAGGCCGGTAGGGGTGTAACAACATCCACATCTTCATATTCCAAAATATGCTTCGAACTCGGTTGATATTTCTTCAATTGCGAGACATGAAATACATCATGCAACTTACTTAAGTTAGGTGGTAATGCCGACTGATATGCAACTGGTCCTCATTTAGCAAGAATCTCAAAGGGTCCAATGTACTGAGGACTTAGTTTTCTCCGCTTCATTGCTCTACCAATTCCAGTAATAGGTGATATTTTAAGCAAAACATGATCTCCAACTTCGAATTCTAGAGGTCTTCTCCTTTTGTCTGCATAACTTTTCTGTCTACTCTGTGCTACGAGAAGCCTCCTTTGTATTAGTTTGATTCGATTGGAGGTTTCATCAACCATTTCTGGACCAAATAGTTTTCTTTCAGATAACTCGGTTCAACAGATAGGAGATCTGCACTTCCTTCCGTATAAGGCTTCATAAGGTGCCATTTGTATACTGGAATGGTAGCTTTTATTGTATGCAAATTTCGCTAGGGGAAGATATTGATCCCAACTACCTTTGAAATCAAGTACACAAGCACATAACATATCTTCCAGTGTTTGAATGGTCCTTTCTGATTGACCATCAGTTTGAGGATGATAAGCAATGCTAAATTTTAATCCTGTCCCCATTGCACCGTGTAAGGCTTGCCAAAATCGTGAGGTAAATCAGGGGTCTCTATCAGAAATGATACTTTTTGGCGTACTGTGGAGTCGAATGATCTTTTTAATATAGATCTTTGCCAATTGCTCAGGAGAATAATTCACACTTATAGGAATAAAGTGTGCGGATTTCGTAAGTCGGTCGACGATCATCCAAATTGCATCGTAATGTCTGATCTTGGGGAGGCCTACAATCAAATCCATAGTAATATCCTCCCATTATTAGCATGGCCCCTACGCAAGGATGACACGCACAAATCGAGAAATTCCAACTTGTCCTTTAATTGATGAGACCCATCACTCACTATTCCAAGTCGTTCATGTGTTTTAATCATTATGATGGGTGGTTGTTGGGGAAAAAAAAAGCTATTGAATCAAAAGAGAAACATGGTTAATATTCGGAAATATATAGATCCCAGACTTTTTTTTTTTTAAATCTCAATTTTCTTGGTGATAAAATCTTGACCATTTGAAATAAATTGTACATTCATTTTTTTGAGTAAAATATGCTAACTTTTACATGTTTTTTTAAAAATTAAAATTACCAACTTAAAAAAATTAAAATTATAAATTCTGCAAGATGAGAAGAAAATGGTGATAAATATATGCCTGCATTGCGGGTCAAAATCACGTGATTTTGACTGATGTGATGGTCATAGTTAAAATCAAAATGATCTAAGCATAAAGGATTAAATTGCAATTCTACCCATAAACTTCGTACAAGTGTACCCCTATGCCATAATGCAATCTTGAGTGGGAAATGTGACTGTCATTTGTTTGAGCTAACATCAGCTTCTTATAAGTTGTGAGCCCACGTTATGGTCCAACTGGTTTTACTTTGACGATTCGAATTCGACGCTATCACCGGCTTCTTGCCGGATAGAAAAGCCACCTTGATCCCATCACAAGACACCCTGATCCTGATTTCTTTTAAGTTGGATCCCCACGTCTACTAATACCAAGCACGTTTAAAGTTTCCTCATCCCGATCCAGAGCAATTGGGTATGTCACCAACTAATTGAATAGTGATATTTTGATTTCATAAATTAAAATTAGTATATTTGATTATATGAATGTATTGGACAAATTGAGAAGAAATGAAGCACTATGATATGTCTCTCAGACTTTAGGCATGTAGATAGGTACCTTTTGATTAAGGTTCTGAAACTCGGACCGGTTATTGAACCGGTGGAGATATTGTTAAGGGTCGGTGGGTCGACGGAGTCAAACCCCCGGTCGACCGATATTAATTAAAAAATAATTTAATTTAAATAGATAAAAAATATTCATATTTTAATAGTAAAAATATTTTATAATTAAAATCTGAACAGATTGATGTGATTATATGTAATATAATATTAATATTTTTGAAAAAAATAGATCTTGAAAATCTCTCACACAATATGCCTAAATCCTGATGTGTCAGAATTAATAGTAAAAGCAATAAGTGGTGGTACTCTAACCTTTAACTCTCTCTCACGGGCTGTACAAGAAAAGCAATAAGTGGTGGTATGGCCAAATTAACATAATATCAATATCAGTCTCTCTCTCTTCCTCATTAGTTCATCGTCTTCTCTGAGGAAAAAAAGGTTCATCGTCTTCTTTCCTCCAATCCTCCCTCAAACCGTCGACAATGGATTTTTGGACCTCCATCGTCCAGCGTCCCTCGTTCGATGATCTCCATCTTCCGTCTTTCAACTAAAGAAGCTCCGACGTCTAACCTTCAACCTTCAACGAACCCACATCGTGATCTCCATTTTCCATCCAAAGAAAGCTTCGACCTTCGACGAACCCAGATCGCAAGCTCCGCCAGCCACCGCCGACATTCTCCCCTCCTTCTCGTTCTCTTTCTCATTCATCGATTTTTTTTTTTCAAAAAGCCGATCTGTTTTACTATGACTCGGCCAACTTGGCCGGTTTCGGCCGAGTTGACGCCAGGTCAACTCGAGACCCCGGTTTACCTTTAACTTGGACTGGCTTTCCCTCCGGTTCGGCGGTTTCCGGTCCGAACCGGCCGGTCTGGTCCGGTTTTCATAACTTTGCTTTTGATTGTGTAATATTTGGGCTCTTGGATTTTTGATTATGTAATGTATTTGAGATCTGTCATTAAGTGACTTTTGAGTGAGTAAACAACATTTCAGACAAAAATCATTATATTTATTCATTAATCAAGTACTGATAAAGAAAGGGAGAATGGTAATTTTATTATCCTAAGTCTAAAAATAAATTTGGGCTGGATTTAGCCCACAATATGAAGCCCAATATAAGTCCATCAGAAGAAGATGAAGTGTTTCAAATTTTAAAGACACTGACCCAATAAAATGACTAGACACAAAGCTTATAGGATAAGCTTGCAAGTGTCTGGGTGAAGTGAACAAAAGCTTTTATTTCCACAGATTAAAACTCCTCAGCCTCTCCATTATACCCTCATTTTCGTCACTGTACCATGAAGTAATGGGAAAGAGGGGGCAAAAAAGAGAGAGAGGTGAGAGACCGATAGAAATAGAATCGATGGAGGTCGCTGGAGAAGGGAAAAGGAAGAGTTTGAGCCCCACATGCAACCATAGATTCTGATAAAGGTGAGTCCCCTAATCTGTTCCCATCTTCATTTTCTTTGATTGGGGTTGTTTAGGAGTGAGAGGGGCGACTGAAATTTGGTACCTATAACAGAAATTAGCAATAGTGTAATAAAGATGTAGATAGGCATATATTGAAGCTTAAATGAATAATAGTTGGAGTTGCATGTCTTATTTGGTTCTATTTTTCTGATGACTGAACCAAACCTCTCTGTTTTAATGGGTATGGCTTTGGGCTCTTTAATGAAAAGATAAGAGGAAATATATATGATTCATAGTGATGAATTAAGCTTGTAAGTTTGAGTTGTTGAAGCTGAAAACCTGACCGAGAGCTGTTGCCCAATATTTTCAGATGCTTATTAACTAACGGAGATTATTGTAATGTTTGGAAATGATGACTTTTAAACATACGGAATTTCCTGAAGGTTGTGTGAAGCTTAGAGGAACCTATATGATATTTAATTGACCATTATTTCCTGAACCAAAAATGATGACGTTCCATTCAGCTCCTTCCTTTTTAAAACATTCTGATATCTTTTCATTCCCGCATGATCCACATCATTCTAGAAAATAAAACGAATATTAAAAAATAATAACAAAAAACTATATAAAGCAAAATAGAAACAATCTGCATATTTTTTCTTTTCAAAACTAAAAACTATTATTATTATTGCTAAGCTAAACTGTTTTTATTTTATTTTAAATCCAAGATATTTATAATCAAAATTCCAAAAGTAATGCACTATTTTGATTTGATCTTATAATAATATAATCTTAGAAATCTCTCATAATTGTATAGATAACTCTCAAATATCTTCAAAATATACTTTAAATATACTAAAATTGGAGAGTTATCACACCCCCACACTTGCATCAAATCTTGTCCTCAAGATTTTTAAGTCTAAGACAAACCAAATTCATGAAAACCATGAAAGCAAGATTTTCATAGTAAGCACTTCAAAATTTAAGTCAATTCAAACTTTCAAGAAACAAGCTTTCTCAGAAATATTTTCCACCTTCCACAAAATGCAAGTAGCAAGGTAATTAATTTGGCAAAGATAAATCACAATATAATGTCTCTCACAAGTCAAGTGTTTACACTCATTACACAAGATATTCAAAGACTTGTGTCTCACTCAATTCCACCTATTGCAATCTCCACTACATTATTCCATTACATACACAAATCAAAAGGACTTTGATAATAGATAAATACTATAGTTAGTGCCAAGTAATTCAATAAATAATATGAAGAATGAAGGGATATTTTTATCTTTTTTTTTTCTTTTTATCTTCAGCCATTATAGGTCCCCTTTTTACGCAACCTTGCACATGGATAATGGAGCACCGGTTACTCAGTTACTCCATCAGGCACCTCAAGAGGCTTTTAGCCCACTCATAACCCTCTTTAACTTAACCGTTTGACGCAAGTGCCAACATTGGTGATGTAGTGCCCCGATTACTAAGTCAAGTCTAAAGATATCGGTAGAATTGTTATTATTGTTCTTATTCCTCTTTTTTTTTCAACTCTTTCAATCCCGTTTTTCCCACTTAGCACTCACTAGATTAACTAATGAAAACGAATGCCTAAATCATCTTTATGTATGCAAAGGATTTTTTTTCTCACTTCAAAAGAGATTCAAAACAAGTTCTAGAGATAAAATCACAATAATTGTACTCTCTCTTCGAAGGAAGAATATTTAGGCTCAAATTCCTCTCAGATTATTTGACATCCTAGAGTAAAGTACCAAAACCAAATGTTTACCTATTTACTAACATTCAAAACATGGTTCTTATGTAACCAAAATAATCAAGGAAGTGTTATGAAACCACTTGAATTAATTAAAGGGAATTAACCACAATTAGGAGGCAATTAAATTTGCACTAATTAAAATAATGGTATAATACCCCAAAATTCATATTTCTCTTGAATATTATAGTTTGGCAAAATAATACCTATTTAAAATAGGAAAGTATGTTGTCTCTAATAATTTATTTGTTTATTTTCCTTGGAATTTAAAGAGGCAAAAACCCAATTTTATTTTAGGGACCATAAGTTGCCCTATGATTATTAAATTAATGCATGGTGCATAAATGACCAAAGATTAAGCTAATTAAAGACTAAACCTAAGTGAAAATTCAAGAGGCAACAAAGGTTTGTGTGTGGATGATTGTGGACCATGGAAAAATAAAGCAAGAGTGCATGGAGTAAAGGCGGAGAGGTGGCAATTTTGTGTGTGTGTGTGTGTGTATGTGTGTGTGTAGTGATTAAAGGAGAAGAGCCTTGTTGGCTCAATGTGGATCAAGTGTTCCATAGGTAAAAATCTCAAGACAATTAAGGTGAAGTAATGTTTGCCTAATTAAACCATTAATCCTCATGATAAGTCTATAAGTTAATTAATTACTCAATTAGGTATTATCAAAGACAATTAAGGGGTTTTAATCCTATATTAAATATAAGCATTAATCCAAGACAAGAACACAAATTTGGCTTAGGATGAATTATCATCTTAATTGTTACCTAACAAATACAATAAATTCTAAAATGATAAAGGGGTGATTAAATGCTTCTAATTAAGCCATAATATTCAAGAATCATAAGACTAATGAGGGAATTTGATTAAACTACAAACTAAATCCTAAGAGCATTTTTGCTTAATTGCTAACCAATTACCAAAGTCATCTAGTTACAAATATACTTAGAGTAACTAGGGAATTAAAGCACCAAGTTGGAAATGCATGAAGGTGGAGAGGCCACCAAGGCTTGCTTGAGAATGCATGAAGGGGAGAAGCCACCAATGCCATTCTTGGAGCCAAGAGTTTTTCACACATGTGGATTTGAAATTCAAACTTGAGAAAATTTACCATGATCCCATGACAAACTACTATAAATAGGGGCATTGGCCTTCATAAATCTTCACACCAAAATCAATCCAAGAGTTGATTTTCTAAAGAGAGTAGAGAGAAGTAAGAGCTAGTAGGAAGGAAGAAGGAATAGCAAGGTTCTTCAAGGGTAAGTTCTTGAGTTCTTGAGTTTTAAGTTTTGTGTTCTTAGAATAAATGTTAGTTTGATCTTTAATCTTCCAAATATAGTTTTGATTTCATGTTTTTGAGATTAAATATGCCTTTATTTCAAAAATATGATAGAGAAAAATTCTTGGAAGTTGGAGATCAAAGTAGTGAAATTCTCGGCAAATTCTCGGTGAAAATTAAGGGCAAACAAAAAAAAAATGCTAATATTTTATGTTGAAAATGAAGCCCATAAATCACGAAACTTTCCAGAAATAAAGTAGATATGTAGGGATTTCCAAATATATATAATATGTGCCATTTTGATTCATGTACAAAGAAAGACAATCAGTTGATTTTAGACTATTTCTCTGGACGAAATTCTGGGCAATGTTGTGAAAGATGAACACTGGGAGTTGTTAATAAATTCTGGGTATATACAAATATTTTTACTTGATAATAGACATCCTAGGGATTCCGGGGAATTCTACGGATCCTCGTTTCAATTTTTGTAGAATTAATTATGATTTTGCGAAGTTAACCAAAAATTCTACCCGAGAAATTCAGCATAGCGTTTTTCGAAAATGTAAGGGCAAAATGGTAATAATAAATCCACCAAGGGTAGGAAGGTAAACTAAGCCTTTAGGATATTATTCTAAGCAATATAATATTTATCAAATATCATATAATAATCCGACAATAATGTATAGGATATCCGGAGGTCCGGAGTCGGATCAAAAGGCCGGATGTTTGGCCATTACACGGTGAAAGGTACGTTCGCGTACGAACTTTAACTCTCATATGTCTTGTATGGCTTTGATATGATTGGTTGATTCATGATTGATTGTTTTTCTAAAGTGTGAATATCTATCATATATACTGTTTATATTTTTCATATGAGGTTAACTGTTACCTGGGGTCCAATGGGTATTGGACCTCAGAATTGACTAAAGCTCAGGAAAGGAACCTGGAACAGAGAAGGCACCAGTAGATAGAGCCATGAAGAGGCACTGATAGACGGAGTTGTTTAAAAGGCACCGGTCAAAGCAAATGCTACAAGAAGTTTAACAGAGCCTACCTTCTTGCATGAATCTAATAAGGTTACTTCAAACCATTTGGTGTCTAGAAAGGGTTCGTCTATGTGGTTCAGTCAGTGAGTCGCCGTGAATTCGGGGAGACTTCCATTAGACATCGGCCTGGCCAAATTGTTTGATTAATTGAGTTAGGTTCATTGCCCCAAGTCTAGCTACGGCTTGGTTGAAGATTGTATAGTTATCATGAAGGATTGTAATTATACAGCTCTGTACTATTGTATCACACGAATATTCCTTCGGGATTATTTTTAATATATCAGCTTATGTCGAGACATCAGCATATGTCTGGGCATTTTATATCAGGTACTCATTGTCCAAATGTAAGCGCATGTTTTCCGTTTCCGCATTACTCTGAGTGGTAGCACCTCAAACTCTGTTAAGTTTTCTAAAACTAAGTGTCAACCGACACATTTTGAAGTATGAAATTTGGGGTGTTACACCTAGCGCTAGGGGTTTTGTGGTATGTATACATGATCTGCATTATCTGAATGTTTTATGCTGTATGGACAATTTATTTTGGTTAACCTTCATATACCGTTTATACTCTCCCTGTGAGATAAACATGTTACTCTAGGGTTCGAATTGAATCCCAAATGTTCCTAAGGGTATAGGTTCCAGACATGGTCAAAGCAGCAGACGTATCTTCAAAGGAAAGGCATCAACTATGGAGTGTTGATAGTTTTTGCTTAGATGCTAAATATTGTTAGTTCTCTAAGGGTTTTGATGATAACTGACAATTGTAAACAAGATTAAAGATAGTTGGAACTTGTTGATTTCAATCCAAAGTCATCTGGCATCGCCAAACTCGAGCTCGCATTTTCAAACCGGAGGTTTGCTTCTAACCAAGGGCCAAACTTGCCAATTGGCACTTTGAACTTTACACCAAACCAGAGGTTTGTTTTTGAGTGTGGCTCTAAGCTTTTGCATGCTTTGTGTAAACTCGAGCCTACACATTGAAACCTCAAGTTTGCAAGAGGCCGAGAGCATTCTAATCTTGAAATACTTTTACGCTCGAGCCTATTAGTTCTAAACCTCAGGTTTGGACCTCCAGAGGAAATATTGGTTGATATACATAACCATTAAACTCGAGCCTGTTATGTCAAACTCGAGTTTACCTCTGGCGGGAAGATTTTTTCAAAAATCTAAGGCTTTTAGATACTCTTCACTGTTTCATTGCAAGCAAAGATTTTTCAAATTTGAAAAGTTCTTAAAGACTCTCAATCAAACTAAACTCGAGCTTGTCTTTCTCGAACCTCGGAGTTTACCTCGGGAGAGAACTCTTAAAAGTTTTTAACCAAGTAAACTCGAGTCTAGTTCCTTAAACCTCAGTTTATTTCAGCCGAGAGCACTCGAGCTTTTCAAAGTTGAACGAACTCGAGCCTAAGTCTATGAACTCGAGTCTAAACCTTACAGAGAGCAATGACTTCTTCACTTGAGAAAAACTCTAAGGTTTGCATTGAGAACCTCAGGTTTGTCATTGAAAACAAAATCCAAGTTTTGGTTTAAACAGTGTCAAACTCGAGCCTACCTACTAATAAACTCGAGTTCGCTCTTTTGCTCAAAGTATTTCAAAAAGCTAAAATCGCGACTTCCTCTCTGGATGGAGGAAACTCGAGTTCATCAGACCAAACTCGAGTTTAAACCAACCCGAGAGCAAAGAAGTTTTAATGACTCGAAAACCTCAGGTTCTGTTTTGCAAACCTCCAGTTTAGAAGTTTTGAACTTAAATACACTTTGGAACCTCAAACTCGAGCCTGCATGAACTGAACTCGAGTTCGTGACGCTGATCCAGAAATTCAAAAGTGACGAATTTGGAAAACATTCTTGTTTGATCTTAATACTCGTAATATTATTCTCTGATATTCCTGACTATGTTTAATGACTTTGTTAGTGAATCTCAGATGGTTTAGAGAATGTTTTTGAAGGGTTAAAGGAAAAGGCAAAAAGTGGTTCAGCTCATTAAATGCTATGTCCAGAAAGTTGCATGCTTTTGGGTAATCCATCTGCACACGATTGCAGAGCATTAATGAATGATTACTACATCAAGAAACTGCTTCTCCAACGGATTAATTCAGAGGAAGTCAACTCTGAACACTTGGACAGCTGGATTAAGCTGAGATTAGAGAGAGAAGATGCCTAAACCACTTCCTAACCTTGGCTAAATCTCTCCAACGGATCTATTGGGTTAGCAACGGTCATTTGATGATCTGTGAGTATAAATAGAGCTGCATTCAAGTCTTCCCAACTACTACAACTGAAAACGAAAATCATTCAAGTCTCACATTTATTCAGTTTTTCATCTCAGTGTAGTATCACTTGATACAAGAGCTTCAAGTGCTTATCTTTAACTACTCAGTGTGAGAGTTTCTTTCTTGTAAATCATTTATTGTAGAGAACCACAGGTCAGGGGACTTGGTGGTTGGGTTCATTGATTACAACTTGTAAGGGGGAGTGAGTTCCAGAGAGAGAACTGCCTCTTAAGTGCAGAGTGTGTAATCTTTGAGATAGTGAAAAATCCCAAAGAGACTGGGGACTGGATGTAGGTCAAGTTGTTAGGACCAAACCAGTATAAATCATTGTGTCCAACTCTTCCCTTTGCTCTACTCACCTCTATTTTTATCACTTGAAAACAGAGTGGTTTTCGAAAATTTGTAGAATACCCAATTCACCCCCCCTCTTGGGTATTAAGCTCCACTTTCAAATATAACTTTAGAGTTAGAGTACTTCTATTTCAACTTATTTTGGGTCGTAGTATATATCGACACCGATGTTTACTTTGCATCACTATATTAAGAACTCTGTAAATTATTCTTGAACAATTCCAAGAATGTTTACTATTATCAGTTTACTATTTTATACCCGTGTTGCTCACTATATATCATTGTATTACTTTGATAAATGTCGAAATTACAAGGAGTATGACATGTATTTCGGCCAACAAGGAGATGAGAGGAGGATTAATGAAACTTGATGCAAAAACATGCCACATGTCTATATAAAAGTCAAAGCAATTAATTCACTTTGCCTTATAATTTTCGTCATTTGTCATGTTGGGGTATATACACATATGTCCCAAGCTAAGGAATGAAATAATAGGTTATGAAAAGGATCTTAATATTTTGGACAAGAAAATGGGAGAAGGAGAATTAATGAAAGTTAAGGATTAAAATGAGGCCACCAATGCTCCATTTATGGCCATACATTCCACTATCCAAGAGATTAAAAGAAAGAAGTATGAACACAAGACAAAAAGGAAGCTTATGCCCTAGTAAAATAATATATGTGCAAACAAAAATAGAAGGCACAAGAGGAGGTGTATTTTGGCCTAGACCAAGTAAAGAAGGAGAAAGTTCAAGAAAGATGTGGAAATTAGGCACATGCATAAAAATTTAATGAAGGGTGTTTCGGTAAAACAAGAAGAAGGACACCTAAAAATGATTTCCACCAATTATAAAATACCCTCCACCCTTCTATTTTGCATGCTTGTGTCGGTTGGTAAGGTAACACAAGAGAGAAAGAAAGTACAAAAAATAACAAGAGAAAGGAAAGGAGGAAAAATCAAGAATTAAGGTAAGTAGGACTATGTAATCTTGTAATGTTGCTTCCAATCCTCTCATATATGCATGTGATCATAATGAAATTTTTTTTCTTGGTATGTTGGAGGCAAGGTCGAAACATAAGGGACCCAATGAGAAAGGAAATGTTAGCCATACAAGAGGCATAAGTCAAGTAAGTAACTATCCTAGCTTCTTTTGCTTATTCTTGTTGGTTTAAATCATAAAATTTATTTTCCTTTGGTTTCTTGAAATTTTAAAAGGTTGAAATCCTAAGAAGAGTTGCTACCTAAAATGCTTAAATGGTTTATAGGTATGTACGAGGTTCAAATAATAGGCAAAAAGGTGACCGAAGCCTAAAATCATGTTATATGTAAGGATATATTGAAGAATAACATGAGACTCTCTCTATGCATACTTTTGGGTAGAAGCAAAACATATAGAAATAATGTGATTTTGATATTACCAAAGGGTTCAAAATGAAAAATGGTGTGGGATTAAGGTAGGAACATAATATTGGAAGCCATGAGATTAAATTATGAAAAAGTTCAAAGCCGCCAATCTTGAGAGTTTGGGTGGCAGTTGACTTGTGATTTAATTTTGGACAATAAATGGTGTCCACAAATTATGAAATTTTTCATAATTAAAGAAGATATCACTTTAATTTGATAGGTCATTTGCCTATTTTGGATATGTGTACCAGGAGATATGAATTTTTGACAATGACCTATGATTCTGGAACTTAAATCTAGACCGTGGTACTGTTTAAATATTATGGGAACATTATGAATATGCATAGTTGTTAATGGTATATTTTCTTGAAAATAGACTTATCAAGAGTTACATAGGCTTTGGAATCACCTCATTTGGACACTGTTAGTTCTCTAAAGGTTTTGATGATTTCCATTGGTTGTAAACAAAGCATGAGGTTTTGCTCTCAATTGATGAAAAACTCACTTTAAGAGAAAACCTCAAGGTTTGCCAAGAAACCTCGAGGTTTGGCCTTACAGAGGAGTCCTCAAGGTTCTACGTTTTTAACTTGAAAAACCTGGTTTCACAAAGTTATGTGAAACCTCGAGGTTTAGCAACAAACCTCGAGGTTTTGCCCTTCAAAGAAAAACGAGTTTAACGTCGCTTTTAAAACCTCCGGTTTTGATCTCAATCGAGTGTTTTACAAGTTTCTCAAAAATTGAGAAACCTCGAGATTTCCGACAAACCTCGAGGTTTCGGACAAACCTCGAGGTTTGTCTTGGCAGAGCTTCGCATTTTTTTCCAAGTTTTTCAAAACCTCCGGGTTTCACTCAAACCTCTAGGTTTTTGTTTTGGCGCAAAACGAGAATTTGAAAATTAAGGAGAAACCTCGAGTATTGTTGGAAACCTCGAGGTTTCTGGATCCAGAAAGCAAACCTCTTCTTACTGACTTTAAAAACCTCCAGGTTTCCAGAGAAACCTCCAGGTTTTCTCTTGGCGCGAAACGAGAATTTTCGAACTTCAAGAGAAACCTCGAGTATTGAAGAAAACCTCCGTGTTTCTTGATCCGAGAGCAAACACCCTTTTGCAAGGTTTCACTCTCAAAGTGAAACCTCGAGGTTTATGCGAAAACCTCGAGGTTTTGTCACACGAAAACAAAACGCTTTTCTACTCATTGAAAAACCTCCGGGTTTTGGAGAAACCTCCAAGTTTGATGTTTTGGACTTAAACCTCTTTCACTTGCTACGGTCCTAAACCTCGAGGTTTCTGGAGAAACCTCCGTGGTTTCTCGGCGTCTTCGAAATTCAAATCGACGATTTTGCTATAACTTCTTGTTTGATCTTAATACTTCCTATGATTATTCTCTAATGTTCCTAGACATGTTTAATCCCTTTATTGCTTTGAGTTTCGGACAGATTAGAGAATGTACATTGAAGGTTTAAAGCAAAAGCAAAAGTGATGTCGGCACATTAAATGCAAACCTGAAAAGTTGCATTCTTTTGGGTAATCCATCTGCACATGCCTACAAGGGATTAAAGAATGATTTCTACATCTAGTAGCGATATTCCAACGGACAAATTTGCGAGAGAGTCAATTCGAACTTCTGCCTAGCTAGATTAAGTGAAGTTTAGAGAGAGAGGAAGACCAAAGCTTGACCAAAACATTGGTTAATCAAAGCAACGGTTATATTGATAAATCCAACGGTCATTTAATGCACTCTGAGTATAAATAGAGTTGCATTCAAGTCTTCTCAATAACTACAACTACTGAAAACGTATAGCATTCAAAGTTCTTCAACTACCTTTCAGTTTTCAGTGATATTGTGTCTTTTGACATTATAAGCTTCAGTGTTTATCATTATCCACTCTTAGAGAGAGTTTCTATTTGTAAAACATTTATTGTAAAGAATCACAAGTCAGGGGACTTGGTGATTTGGGAGTTCATTGATTACAACTTGTAAGGGGGAGTGAGTTCTAGTGAGAGGACTACTCTTGAGTGCAGAGTGTGTAATCAATTGTGATAGTGAAAATCCCAAAGAGTCTAGGGACTGGACGTAGGTCAAGTGGTTGGACCGAACCAGTATAAATCTCTGTGTCTAGCTCTTCTTCTCTATACTCTGTTCATCCCTGTTTTGCTGTTACAAAACAGAACAGTTTTTAAAAGTTTTTGAAATACCCAATTCACCCCCCTCTTGGGTATTTAGCTCCATTTTCGAGAGACTTGTAATTATAATTTTTCAAACTTTGTTGAAAAATCTGGCAGAATTAGTGTGAAAATCAAGAAATGTGAGTCAATGATAAATTAAATGAGTTCTTGACTCTTTAACTTTAAGTTGGACATAAGTATGACTAGTTCGGCATAAAAATAATGGCTAGTCCTAATACTTTAGGAATATGGAGAGTTTGCATAAGTAATGACCTATGTCCTCCAATGGTATAATTATAGGTTTTGATATTTGCCCGGAGCCAACAAGGAACCTGGACTCAAACCAAAAGCTTGATAAGTATCCAGGTAGTAACTCTAATATCATATACTCTGTATATTCTGTGTATGCTTGTTTATACCAAGATTGTGATCCGTGTCTAGGACACGTGTTTATTGCATTAAGTTGTTTTTAGGTTCGAGCTCAATTGTTTTTCCCAGCGTTGTGGATTTGGGACTTGCTGTGTGCTGTGCCCTAGAGTCAATGATGTATGCATTTTGTGACTGCGTGTAATGTATGTTGAATGTCGTATTGTTTGTTTTGATGATTGTGGTTGACTATTATTTGTTGTTTATACATTGTGCATGAGATTAATTTGTTACATTGGGATCATTCGGGATTCTAGCTCCTCTAACTACCTATGAATTGTACAACTTATTGAACATAGCTCCTAGGGCAAGGCGACAGATGCCGGCAAATGGAGGTGTCGGACTTGTTATGGGCAAGTCATGGAATATTTATTGTGGAATTCTATAATCATGTTTAAAATTTGTAGTTATTTTGTACGAACCCTGTGGATATTTTGTAATGTAATCAAAAGCTTTATATCAGTGTATTGTGCTATTTCTGTTTTACCACACAACTGCGTATCATTATGGTAATGAATGCCAGTACCCTGGTAGAGAGTTGCACCCTACCTAAGGCACTACCTCATTTCTTTGGCATGTGCAGCTAGATTCCTTGACATATTGGTAAGTTGGTTATGGCTTATTCAAGAAGTCGCTTCTTTTTCTTTAGCTTCTTCAATAAGCTTTCAATTTCTTTTCAGTTTCGCTCTCTCCCACTCATTTCTTTCTTCCTAGATGCCTCCAAGGAACCAAAAGAAAGAGTGAAACCGTATGCTAGAGGGTGAGAGGTAGTGGAGAAGTGCTTGAGGAAAAAGAATAAGTCCGAAGCTGATTTTGCATCCAATTTAGGTTTCTAGCTCCCGGGCCTTTTCTAACATTGTTCCTATCGGTGAGAGCAACATTTCTACAGTTTTGGATTCTTGAATTGAAGTGTTTGGTGCTTTCTACATGGTGGAGGTTTTGCTGAAATCAAGAAATGATTATAGAATCAAATAGACGTATGTATAAGTTATGATGTAAGCTTGAATAACTTAAGGTTTTCATGGGTCGTTCACATGCATTGTTTTTGGGTCGATCCCGTTTAAGCAAGATGGAATTTGATTTTTCTAGTTTTGATGCTTCTAATGAGTTTAAAATGAAAAATTGTGTGGGATAAAGGTGTGAAACTAATCATGAAAGCATTAGTAGAGAAAACTGAATTTTTGAGTGAAAACCCTAATGTTTCGGTCTGACCTAAACCATAGGGAAGGGCTATGATTTTTCTATTTTTGAGATTAGAAATGGATTCATTTGAAAAAACTGTGTGGGAATAAGCTATTTAGGACGCTAAAAATACTCTTCTTCCTACGAGTGTTGCAAAATTTCCCTTCTTTTTGACGTTCTACTTATTTATTTTTTTTTGACGCCTAGAGCATCCATTTAGGCGTCCCAATTTTAAATTAGGACGCCAAAAGTAACTTTTGGTGTCCTTTTCTCCAATTAGGATGTCAAAAGCCTCTACATAATTACAAAAATGTCACTTGCCTTTATTTTTTAATTCCCTTTTTTTTAAAAAAGGACGTCTTTTGAGGACGCCATATTTCTTTTTTTTGTAGTAGTGTAAGATACGAACAGATACTTCATGATCTTGAAAAAATATATCAAGATACTTACTGGCAGTAAAAAAATATTTTAGGTGATGTAGCTTTCTCTAAGAACTTTAGGTGAGGTGGCTTTCTCTAAGTAGTTAGATCGAATAAACAGTTCAGATTTAGAACCAATGAGTGATAATGAGAAAGAAAACTTAGGAGAGAAACTGAACCCCTTGAAAATTGATGTGTAAAGAGATTTCTAAAAAGTCATAAATCATGAAAGTTTGTTTGAAACCCAAGTATGTTCCTCCACATTGAGTGCTTCAAGTAGCAATGACATCGTTACATGGCTAATAGATATTATTTAAGAAATTAAATAATTTTCTTATAGAAATTGAGAGGTGGACATATTGAAAGATATTGGAAGGTCAATAAAGCGTTCTCTTGATACGACAAATTTAGTGTCATTTTTTTCCAACACAACTTTACTATCAGATTCAATCAATAAAACCTCTTCTAATATTAATAACCATTGACTGCACCTTTATTTAAGAAGCCGAAATGTATATAATACCATTATATATTAAGAAAATAAAATTAAAAATCATGCCCCCATTATTTCTGCCCTTACACTCCAATACATAGCTACGTACTGTCATTATAATAGGCCCAACACTTTTATTTATGGCCCAAAGGAGCTATAATGGGCCAGGCCCAAAACATTCAGCCCAAAACGATGATGGGATCACCAAGTACTATGTCATTGATATTGAGTACGATGGGATCACCAAGTACTGTCATTGATATTGAGTACGTCATCTGGCACATCCATTGCATGAATTATATCATCCTTCCCATAAATCACCTCAAGTGTTCCGCACATTTTCCATAAACATCAATGGAAGCTATGCTTCCTTCTTCCTTCACCACTAATCTCAGAAGCTCTTTCCTTTCCTCTTCATCCTCTTAAAAATCATCTCTTCCGGATCACTAACTGTTCCACTCTCATGAATCAACCGCAAGCCTATTGAGTTCACGAGTTTCCCTTGTTCTTTCTCCCTCTGCACACAACCTACACACATCCAAACCTTATGTTGTATTTATTATTCTTTCTTCAAAATAGAAAATCGAGAGAAAAACATTAAGAGGAAGGGACATTTTGATAATGTGACTTTCTCTAATGTCCTCTAATACGCTTTGTAATGTTCCAACCTTCCAAGCACCTTCTTTTTATTATTATTATTATTATTATTATTAGATTCTACATAAAATTAATGACATTTTGATATCTTATAGTAATTAAATGATAATGTTTGGTATTTTTGAAATTATGTTTCAAAGAAAAGTACTCTAAAATCATGCAGTTTTGATTTATTTTATTTGAAAAATCATATAAAAAACAATTAATTTGCCCCATCTCATTACTGTAAAATACCAAAATGTCACTTGTAGAATATATAATGATTAAAAGAAAGAAGACAAAAGATATTTAAAAAGTTAGGGCATTATTAGAGGGGACATGTTAGAAGCCCCAGATCCCCGAAAATATCAACTCATCTCACCTGGTAGCCATTGACATCATTGAAGTATCGCCCATAAAGACCAAGAACCTTTAAATGGTAGTTGCATTCTGAACTTTCAGTTATGGCTTGAGGAAGCTTGGGTCCAACAAGATACATAGCTGACATGACAGTTGGTGCTAAGGCTATACTGATGTAATTCCATTACGTTCATATTCCTCTATGCTTGGCACACACTTGCTTCTGCGCCATTCTGCTTCCTTTAACATAGACCGAAGAATATCCACCAACTGAAAAAAATAAATAAATAAATAAATAAACAATGTCGATATGTCGTCATTAACGTGGATTCGGGATGTGTGCTGCCCCATGTTAGCTGCGTCTGTTCTAAGCCGTTGATTGCAAACCCAATGGCTGTAATTTACCACAACGTGGAACAAATATGTCGAACAAATTATTTGCAACAATTTTCGCAACAAATTATCCCATTTGAGATATCTAGGCGCGGGATTTGCAATCAAATCTCGGAACAGCTGTAGCAGGGGACATCACTGCAGCAGGCACCCCGATTCCCATTAACACACACATTATACAATTGGTCAAAGGATTCTTGTTTAATTATGAAACTAATGAAGAAAATTGGAGACAATCTTTTGAAGACTGTAACAATATTGAGATGATTAACTATTATCTTACCTGCTGAATTAAGTGGTTCAGGACAGTGGGACACTACGTTCTTGAACCTTAAAGGCTTGAGTTGCAGTCTCACTAATTGTTCTCTATAGCACTAAGAGTAATATCTTCATCGTCTCAGAGCAACTTTCTTTGTTGACATCTATGTCCCACCTGTGTTCCAGTGTTTCAAAACACAATCTCCTATATGCACATATTGATATTGCTCAGAGAAATTTAGATGATGTAGGTACTATACATACTTCTCCAATAACTTTATCAGGTCTATTTGTTCCTCTTCAGTACTCCAAACATCGAAGAAATTATCAAACACAGATGTGGGCAATCCATGCTTTGCCCATGCTAAACGTGCTTCACGGTGCTCTGGAGAGGGAAGTGTTGCTGCTTCTGACAAGAAGGAATATACAACACTTGTCTTGGAAACTGGAAGAAAAGTGTAGCTTTTCCATTCCACTCTCCATAAACCACTTGATTATAATGATATATGATATGTTGATCAGTTATAATTATTCTAGGATACCAATTACTATCTACGATCCTTAGTACATGAGATAATTGGGAAGTTGGATTTAATTCTAAGTATAAGAACACAATCCATGTCAGTCGCCCATAGAAAAACATAAAAAATATGCACTATTACAAAACTTACAACGATATTTACAAATCCTGCAACACCATTTACAAATTTAGCAAAGGCATTACCAATATTTTTTTTGAATTTTACCTTTTTTGCCTCTTTAATGCCTCTGAGTGAAAAACAAAAAAAGATATACTATCACAAAACTTGCAATAGTATTTACAAATCCTGCAACGCCATTTACAAATTTAGCAACGACATTTACAACGTTTTTTAAATTTTACCTTTTTTGCCTCTTTAATGCCTCTGAGTGAAAAACCAAAAAAATGCACTATCGCAAAACTAGCAACGGTATTTACAAATCCTGCAATGCCATTTACAAATTTAGCAACGGCATTTAGAACATTTTTTTAAATTTTACTTTTCTTGCCTCTTTAATGCCCCGAGTGAATAAAAAAAAAAAACCTAAAACAAAGTTGTAAATACTGATGAAAATTTTGAAAATAGTGTTGCAAGATTTGTAAAAACCGTTGAAAGATTTGTAACTACCGTTAAAAAAAAAAGTTAAGAAGAATATATATCAAAGGAACGTTGGGCCACTTCCTCCCATGGATGTGTGGTGGGTTGGGGGTTTGAACCCCACCTCCTACACTTTCAATCAATATATATATATATATATATATTTAAAAACCCCACCCCCCTCGCCGGGGCCGGGGGCCGGCGCTCGGCCGCCGTCGGTCGGCGGTCCTCCGGTGGCCGGCAGTCCTCTGGTAGTTGGTGGCCCTCCGGCGAGGGTATTTTATTTTATTTTTCATTTATTTAAAACTAAGGGCAAAAGGGTGATTTCACCCGAATTTGCATATCCCTCATAGATCCTGTAATAGCCCCACTTTTATGTAAATTATTGATTAGTATTTTATTATGATATTTTCATTTAAATTTAAAGCAAGTAATATGTGTTCCCATTTAATTGGCTAATAAGGGATAATTGTTGTGAGATGACTTAGGAAGATAAGAGAAAATTCAAGAATATGAACACTTGGCAAGATCAAAATGAACATTAAAGAAATATCTTTGACTTTAAATGGTAGCTTTAACGATAATATTATTAACCAAGGACACATGGCATAACCTTAGGAATTAAGAAGAGAATATTAAATTCATTGAATTCCCCTTGCTTCTTGAATTCACATGCATGAGAGGAGAAGGAAATGGAAGAATAAAAGCTTTATCACATGATTATTCAAGAAGCAACTAGAATAAATCCACGTGGCACCATATTAATTAAAGAGGACACATATGCTTGGAGAATTAAATGTGGGGGACACCTAAGCCACCAAGTGTCCATATAATACTTAAAGAAAATAAAGTGGGGGACACGTATGCATCTTGAATTAATTATAAGGGACACATGTACATCTCTAATTAATGGCAAGGGACACCTAATCTTCTTCATTAAGCAAAGCACCTCAACCACAAAATTTGGCATGTGATGGAAGAAGATATTCTTGACCAAGAGGCCAAGTGGCGTGCTCATGGGAGAGGAAGAGGAAAAAAAATTCAGATTTAGCTAGAAAATGGGAGAGAAATCTAGAGAATTCAAGAGACATCTAGCAAGGGCAAAATGGTAAAATCACAAGAAGATATTTTAAGACCAAGGACCACTATAAATAGGACCATGTTCTTCTTCATTTTGACACCAAGAAATACATCACACACACACATAAGGAAAAGAAGAAAATAGTGAGTTTGTGAGATAGCATCAAGAAGGAACATAAGAAGAGCCACAAGGAAATTGAGGTAAGATAGTTGTGAAATTATCTTATTTCTTTCAATTCATATAAATATGTTCGATGTGATGCCCGTCCTTTATACGCCTATATTTATCAGAGTTGTAGCGCATTGACAACGAAATGATTTGGACGACTTAATTGCAGAATAAAACTTTCATAAAATAACTTAATTTTGAAAATACGAGGATAAATTTTTCGCAATTCGAATCCATCCCATAGTGAGATGTTAATACAGTAATCCAAAATAGACAAATGATAAACGTTAAAGTACAATCTAACTACTCATATTTTTCCAAAAAGTTCCATCTGCTTAACCCTTACAGCTGCATCTTGCCTCTTGATCCCAAACCACTACCTGTCTCTTTCATGCGGTCTGGAGTTGAAATGAATGAACCCCAGGGATAATAGTTAATCTCATATGCAGGTATGAAGTATAAATCACAGTATAACACATGTATAAGCATAGAATCATTCACAGTAAACAAGTCGCACCATAACCGCAGTTATTGGTAAAGGACCGCAGCCCTTTATGACATGCAACCCTATTTTCAGACATGCAGCCCTATGAGACACGCAGCCTCAATTCATAGCTAGGATACACATATGCAAATTATCTAGCAACCATGATCAGTCATACATGAAATACATACATACAAGCTAATAAGATAATAGTTATCCACTCTTATATGCAAGTATGAAGTATAAATCACAGTACACACACATGTATAAGCATAAAATAATTCACAGTAAACAAGTCGCACCATAACCGCAGTTATTGGTAAAGGACCGCAGCCCTTTATGACATGCAACCCTATTTTCAGACATGCAGCCCTATGAGACACGCAGCCTCAATTCATAGCTAGGATACACATATGCAAATTATCTAGCAACCATGATCAGTCATACATGAAATACATACATACAAGCTAATAAGATAATAGTTATCCACTCTTATATGCAAGTATGAAGTATAAATCACAGTACACACACATGTATAAGCATAAAATAATTTACAGTAAACAAGTCGCACCGTAACCGCAGTTAACGGCCAAAGACCGCAGCCTTTCAGGACACGCAGCCTGTTTTAGGACACGCAACCTTATGAGATACACAGCCTCAATCCATAGCTAGGATACACACATGCAAAATTATCTAGCAACCATGATCAGTCATACATGTAATTCATACATACAAGCTAATAAGATAACAGTTACTCATGTCAAACTTGAATCCTTAACTTTGTCCAGAGTTGTTGGGATCGGTAGAGGTGTCAAAGTATGCCTATAAATGTTTATCATTGTCATTAGTCACTACTTGCGTCACAAAGTAACTAGCTACGCGAATTATTTTTAGAGGATTAAAAATGGATTAACCCCTAAAAATTCCCTTACTAATAATACCCTCCTTAATAAATAATAATATTGTCTATTATTGTTTATTTATCTATTTAATTAAGAGTCATGTCTTTTAAAAAAATGTAAGAAGCGTTATCCTTGTCACTTTAGCGTCTTTATAACCCTTAATAGACAAGTTATCCAAGAAAAACCTTAACTTTGAAAGTTATGTACAATTAATAACTTGCGTGACTATTTTAAGACTTATCAAAAATTCAACTTTTAACTTTTCTGAGAATTTAGAAAATTTATAATTTGACTGATACAACTCTAAATGGAGTGATTACAATTTCTTATTAAACCTTGATAAGTCTAGTTTCATAAATTAAAATCACCAAGTTCATTTATGGCTAAGAAAATTTCCAACTTTCGAAAAACACAAGCAATGTCTAGAATTTTCCAGATTTCTTGACCAATCTTTGAAAAATCACAACTCCTTCAATACTTATTAGAATTCGACAAATTACCTATCAAATTAAACCTCTATATGCCTGCTATTCATTTAGAAAATTTCATGGCAAAACTCAATCATTTACTATTTCAAAATTGAACACGAAAATCGCTGTCCACTGTTGGAAAATGATAATTTTTCAGTTTTGCTGTCAAATTTGGAAATTCATAATTCTGATTGTACACATCAGATTTGGGTTTTCTTTGGCGCATTTTAAAGAGTATGATGTGTAATAAATGTCTACAAAATTTCAGGGTCAAAGAAGGTCATTTGCCCTGGTTTTACCTTGCTCAAAGATTACTGTTTCAGCAGCAAAAATTCAGTTTTCAGCAAATGATAGCAGCTTATCATTCACATTTTGCATTTCATTTAGACTTCCTTAAGCCCTTTTCATTCTTTAACTAGACTCTAACACTTTTAAAGAGAGTCTGCAGGTTCAGGTTATGAGCCAACCAGATTGAAAAACACATGAAGTCATCCGAAACATGCGTTTTTTACGTGATATACTGAAACAACAATTTCTTATGTTCAGCCATAACCAATCTGTACCATATAATATATGCATGCAACGTGAAACTTCATATGTTAAATAATCAGAATAACATGCATGCAACTTACTTCAAATGTTCTCTGTTTTAGCACTCCCAAACAGAGTTGCCAACGTGCAGAAATGAACCACAACTCTTCAGAAATTCCAAGGATTCTATCACTTTCAACACCATATGCGAGCACAACCACATGATACAGCCCACGCAATTCACAAAGAGAAACGCTAGATCCAAGAGTTACATTTCCAAATAATGAGTATCTTTCATGCTGTGCTACCCTTGAAAACTGGTTGATGACAATCTGTTGCAAGTTTTCTTTGTGTTTGGGTGATCAGGTGCAACACCAGATCGTACTAACCCAAAAGGCGCTGGCAGACTTTGGAGCCGGAGGTGAGTCTGGTGGCAAGTTCAGTGAAGTTGCGACTGCGACCCCCGGGAAGAAAAGAGAGTGAGGTGTTTCTTTTCGTTACAACCGAGACGAGGACGAGACTCAATAAGAACGAAGGGTTCCTTTAACCCTTTGTCAAACTCAAGAGAATGAATGCAAGAGAATTAGGCAAACAAAGACGATGAAGATGGGTACTAGAGATGAAGGGTGCGAGTCTGAGTGGCAAGAGAAGTTATGAGTTCCAAAGAAAGAAGAATGGTGGTTAAATAAGAGAATTAAGGGTTCAGTCCGAGAAATAAAACTAACGGTCTAAGGAGGAATACCCAGAGGTTTGTGACACTGGGCTCAAGATGTATGCGCGTTGCAGGTCCTTCTGATCTTGCGTGAACAGTCGTCGGTATGAGAGGATACGTTGACGAAGAAGGAGTATGGTGTGAATATGATCTCAGCGCAAACCATGCTGTGATTTCGTGTTGCTGTTTCTGTTATTAGTTTAGTTTTTTTTTTCCTTTTTCCCACGTTGCAGCTGGTTAAATGCCACAAAAGAGGTGCTGATGGATAACTAATGGTTTGGACATGCGCATGGGTAGCACGTGTGTGTTCAGATGAGGAATTATGGTTCTGCATAATGTGCTTCGCTTGATGCATGTGGGCCAAAAAGAATATGAATAAAGGAAGATTAAATGATACTGGATAAGTTTGGGCTGAGGAGAATAACAGCCTGGGGGATTATAGGTGCTTTTGTGGTCCAATTGGTTATATCCAAGATGCTTCAGTCCGAAATGCTTTTGCTGTTGGGTCATAAAGGATTAACCAAATGGAGAATGAATATTAAATTGAAGTATTGTGCATAAGGGGGCCGTGACTTTTTTTTTTTTTGGAAGAATAAGGGAGTACGTTGGTTTGCTAGAGAATTAAGGATTAATCATATATTGCTTGGGGGTCGTATAAAAAAAAAATTGATTGGGGGACCCATCAATTAAAATAAACTCATGATAAGCATCTCTCCTTCCATTGTGCTTTCCTATTATATAAGTCTCAAATTTCTTCTCCACCTCTGAGCATATAGCACGCCCCTTTAATTTACTTACTAAATTAGGCTTTAATTTTCCCCAAATTCATTTGTGGGTTTGGGATAGTAAAATTATCATTGTACCCCCTTCTTAATTTCGACATCATATTATCATAACAAATGCTTGAAATAAATCCTTAATCCTATATAAAGGTTTTCCTTTTTCAATTAACTTCTCTTGACCATAAATTATTGGTTCTAAAATTTCTAGGCTAAAACTTATCCCTTAAAATATTCCTTGAATTTATTCTTTTCCCAAAAATTCAAGGAAAAATAGGCCTCAAATTCCAAACAATTAATTTAGGCCTAATTTTCTTAATAAATTTCCATCATAACATTTCTAATTTCCAAATCCCAAAATTTATGATTTACTGTGATTGTGTATGCATTCGATGTATTTGTGTTCCAAGCGCTTTGGATACCGGAACCGCTGTGTGCGACCCCGGCATGGTTATGTGCCTTATTTGAGAAGTACATGTTATATGTGGCTGCTTGTTCCGGTTTAGGCTGTATGCCTCGTTGTATGCAACCTGTGAATGCTGTATGTTTTTACGATTTTTCTTACATGCTTTGTATATGAAATTAATGGTTACTCTGTGATTCATTTATGAATCCTAGTGTATTATAAGAATACAGGGAGTGCTTCTAGGACGGGTCAGGAGACTGGAGATAAGACGAGAGAGCTTGATTAAAGATTGGTGATCCATGGTGGCAGCTTTTTGTTATTACATCTTTACTTTTGGATGAATGTATTTTAATTGTTATTTTATCGGGATGATCAAATTAACCCTTGGAGGGACTTTTTGTTTAGTTATTTACTTTATCAGTAGTATATTTTCCTTGCTCTGCTGCGATGCATATTTATTTATTTGAAAGTAAAGTCACTCTACCCGCCACCTGAAAAAGGCGAGGCCGGTAGGAGTGTAACAGATCCTTGGTGCCTCTCGGTCTTTTTACAAATTTGGGAGACTTCTAAAGATTTTGCAAATTCATATGGTATTTGCTTGTCATTTTCCCTCGATGAAAGTAGCAAAAAAAATTGTTTGAATTTGAATATTGAACGCAATTACATTTTATTACATATTTTCAACTTTAGTTAGTACGACTCAAAGGGACCCCCGGTCTACTCAACAAAAAAAGTCTCCTATATTAAATAGATTGCGGGTCAAATTAAATCAAATGTATACCCAAACAAACTACTCCCTCTATTTGAGAATTAATCTTCATCTTAATTACAAGATAAAGTTCTAATTTTTATCAATTTGTTTTCAAAATACCCGTATTAATACTTTCTCGATAGTAACTAAACACAATAATTATTTAATGATGTACCTATATATTCTATAAAGTGAATAATGCTTGCAACTCATTAATGCCACATACACATCAATTATATTGTTTTTATTTTTTTAATAAAATAATTTTGAGATATCTTTGTCATATTTAATAATGTCATCACTATTAAATTACATTTCCAACCTTCAAGAGTAGATTGGAAGTTGTAGAGGGAGATTGACGGTGTCGGACCATGTGAGAGCTTGGAGAAGTCCTGTGTAAGGTAGGAAAGGTTTGATAAGGAAAAGAAAATCAGAATAACTGAATGCCATTTTAAATTTTAAATAACGGCATTTGGGAAAATAAATATAATTAACTATTTTAACTACTATTTTTTATCTTTCCAAAATTAGGTAAATATGTCTTATAATTAGTGACAAAAAAGTATAATCTTGTAATCTTCTTATCCTTCTTTGCTGAAATAAGCAACAATAGTATCGACACAATCCATTTAATAATAAGTCTTTATAGAATGATAATATATTTTTCAAATATTCAAACTTTTTATATGAATCAAATTGGAAAAATGGCTGCACGTTTTTTTTGGTTAATTTATTTATGTATTAATCATGAGAAAACTAATAAAACCCTAACAAGTTGCATTTTCATGAGCCAATAGTGTATCATATTTCTTCGGCCTTATATAATGCTTGGGATTCACACTAGTTTAGTTTTAAACAAACACTTTTCTTAATATTGGAATGATATCAATTACACACACACACACACATCATGCTCTTAGTCTTTTTTTTTTTTTTTTTTTTTTTTTTTTTTTTTTGTATACTTTTCAACAAATTGACTAGTCTTAAGACCTAATTGGCAAATCCATATTCAACATTCTGTCTGTCATGCCCTTAGTATGTGACTCAGTTTCCAATTATATGAAAGTGACACAGATAATCAACGAACACGCGGTTATCTGGTGTTGAATTTTAGTAGGCATTCAGTTATTGATGGAGACAAATATTAGAAGTTCCTAAAATTCATCGTTCTCCCTATCTTTTCCAATAATTATGGAAGAAAACCCAGAGCATCATTTTAGAAGCATTCACATGGAAATAAAAAATAAAAACAAAAAACATTTCGCTGAAACTAGAGAAAATTGCCAAAAAAATTCTTCAATAAAATCTATTGCTCAATAATACCCAAGGACTTTGGTTTTTAAGCTGACTCAACTCATCTTCAGCAATCAGCAGGTGCAATTCTCTTTCAACTATGTATGATATATCTTCATTTAGCTATATACAAATGTCTTCCATGTGCATATAGGTGGATATAAATTGCACACAGCTGAACAAGAGTTGCGATTTCTATAGATAGGTTGAACCTGAGATCTCGAAAAAATTTCATATACTTTGGGTTGTAAATTTTATCATGGGAGACTTTTCATCAATAATTCCTTAAGATTATTCTCTAGATTAAGTTCTTCATTCCAATTCCGTTTTTATTTGCACCTAAATA